>CM060075.1:19409148-19817079 GCA_030533445.1 Cyprinodon diabolis | reverse complement strand
CCATTTACTCTGTAATACAGCAACTATTCACCTAATAACATGGAAAACCAGTGATTTAACATTTGGAAATGGATTCTATATCACTGCTGGGCGTGACCCATCTTTTGATGCACATTCATGATAGACTTTCAAAATAAGACTACAAGGACTCTACAGAATAAAAGCCTCTTCCTTATACACACTCATACATTCTGGCATATTGCTCATTGCCATTGGTGATTTCATCACTGCAATGGCTCTTAGAAGGCGGGCGGAGCCCGCCAATGGTAACAGGCGGGCGGAGCCTGCCAAAGGTGATTACATCACTGCAATGGCTCTTAGCAGGCGGGCGGAGCCCGCCATTGGTTATTTCATCACTGCAATGGCTCTTAGAAGGCGGGCAGAGCCCGCCATTGGTGATTTTTTTCTTCACTGAGATGGCTCCTAGCAGGCGGGCGAAGCCCGCCAACTGGGCTTTACCCACTGTGTTTCAATATGGACAACCCATATTACCCTTGTGCATCATACGCTGTGCACGTCTATTTCCCAGATTTCAGCACAAGTGGCACACAGCTCTCTTTGCCCATGAACTTGCCCTCTTTCCTTCCCTCAGCAGCCCTCAAAGGCGTAAGCAGTTGGTCTGGGGAGCCCCGACGTCACTTGCCAGGGCCGTATTGGCCCGGTTTCCCAGACGGGCAGTAGGTGGCCCCCCTCAAAATTTCTTTAGAAATTTTCTAGTTTGTATTGCACTTTACATTTTTTTAAAAATCTCAAAGTGCTACAAAATTCATATTTAAAACAAAACCGTACAATAAAAACAGCATACATAGTTAAAACGAAACATTACAATAAAATAACATACGTAGTAAAAACAAAACAGTAAAATAACCATAAAACCACACAGATAAAATAATAACTAATGTTCAAAGGCCATTTTAAATAAAAATGTCTTGAGGCCTTTCTTGAACGCCTCCACACTCTGTGGGACCCTAAGGGACTCTGGGAGGCCATTCCAGAGTTGTGGGGAAACTGCCTGGAAGGCCTGGAAGGCCCTATCTCCCATTGTGCAGAGCTTGACTCTTGGCTGGTGCAGTCGGTGGGTGGAGGTGGTGGAGCGGGAGATGATGGGATCCTCCACTCCGATGTCAGGTCGGTAAGCAAACTGCAGCGGGTCCAGGGTGGAGCTCATCAGTTTTCCCTAACTGCTGTAGTTGAGTCAGGTTTGTAGGCTGCCTGAGTTTCTTACATCATTCAGCATCGCTAGTTAATGCTGAAACTGTGCTAAAACAATTGAAAACAATGACTTTGTTGTCCTTAATTAACTCTCTATCTAATTCAAAGTTATGATTAATGTCAAAGTTCATTTGGAAAACAAATGTGTCTAAGCTGTAAGTTCTTGGCTGATGTTGCTTCAATATTTGAATATAATGTGTTGTTATGATTCCATTAATTTGTTTAAGTGCACCAGTCCCTCCTGCAGTAAAACACCCCTGTGCCGCCCCTTAAAAAAAGTTAAATTGGTAATCCTAATGAGCCTAAAACAGGAAAGGTTTATTTTCAATAAATTTGGGGAAATAGTTTTTTACATAGAAATATATGGAATTAACTGTGTTCATAATCTTGTGTTTTAGAAAAACAAACTAAAGCATCATCCAGAGGTTTTGATGTTGCTGCTGAAGAGGTTTGTATACCAACACAGGTCATACATTAAAGACAGCCGTGCTGTGGATGTTTACTACACCATCAACGTACCTGAGGTATATTTCACATTTTCGATCATTGTTGATTTCCTTTGCACTTTTCAGATCATTAATGTGTGTGTTTCATTGATCAGAATCCGACATATGAACTGTACGCGTTGGTGGAACACTTTGGGACTCTGAAAAGTGGACATTATACAGCAAGAATCAAACCTCAGGATGAAGAAGGATGGTTTGAGTTCAATGATTCCTGTGTTACAATGGTGAGAATGATTGTCCTATAATGATGATTTAAAAGATGGTGGATTTTAAGTTTATGTATGTGAAAATCAGTATTTCACTTTAGTTTAAAAAATATAATCTAAAAAGAAGTTTTATCTCTATTTGCTTTTTTATTACAGCTTTATAACCGGATGTCTCAAATGGACGACTTTGAGAGGTTTGCTGCTGCCCTTTGTTTTTTTCTGTTGATTTTGCCGTTTATATTAAACTCAACTTTATTTTTGTTTTTTTGCACCAGATCCCAGAGTGCCTATCTCCTGTTTTACAGGAAGAAAGGTAAAAGAGAAACAGACTTTACCAGGATTAATATAGATCAAGAAAGCCAAGAAGATGAAAACATTAGAAAATGTAAAGATGACTTGCCTGATATTGAGGATCAACTAATTGTTAAAGAGCAGATAAACGTGACTTCAAAAAGAAGGCACCTAAATAATGTTTTTATACCTGTTTTTGTTTTTGTCTTATTTTGGGTCTTTGTTTTTTTCATGAGGTTTTTTAGAATGAATTAAATCCTTTGTTATGTTTTCTTTTTTCTAATTCTGTTTTTTGTTTTTTTTTGGATTGAACTCCTTTTTTTGGTGTTTCCCTTTTTTATTTGGGTGCAGCCTGTTGTGTTCAGGGTCGTCTCCAGTTTTTACCTTTGTTTTTTGGTCCCTTTCCTTCAGTGTTGCTGATCTGGTTTTTCTCAGCTGAACCATTTTCCTCTAATAAGCAACATCAGATCCTGAAGCCACTCTTGAAGCGTTCCACCAGTGAAACACTTGTCAGATTTTTCTCCTCCTTCCTGCCTGATTATAATTTTCATATATGCCTGTCCTCAATTACCACTTCCCCTTGTCCAGTTTCTCTCCATTGCATTACTGCGCTTTTATCTGCTTCTCTTTGATTCTGTAAGCTATGTTATTAATAAATCAATTCAGCCTCCACTCTAGCTTGAATACTTTGCTGCCTTTTAAGAAGAATTTTTTGTAATATCAAGTGTAATAATTCCCACAAATCTTTGAATTGATATCATGTGAATGAATGTAATTGGATATAACTTACAGCCAGGTTGACTGTAAAAAGAAAGAGAAACATAAGAGACTTCTTTAAAAGTTAAAGTGTGAGTTACATTCAAAGAACTGTGTAACACCCCTCCTTCAACACCTTCACTGGTTCCATAAAGCAGCATATCCACTTCAAGATCCTCCTCCACATGATAAAGCTCTCAATAACCTTGTAAAGTATATTTGTTTTATTAAAAGTGTTGATAAATCAAATGTATTATTGTTATTAATTATAATTATCATCAAAAAAGGAAAAGAAATACAACCTATTAATGTGATTTTATATATCCGAGTCAAACTGTGTTTTTAATCTACATGGATTGTTGCAAATGGTCCAATTGTTCATGTCATGCATCCATATATTTTGTCAGGAGAGGGATAGCAGAGCTGCAAGACAGAATGGAGGAAAAATATAAAGAAGGCAGAGGAAACTAGAAAACATGCTCAACTTTTATATAGTAGTTACATAAAAAAATACTTGCGTGCCCCCCCACTTCTGAAATCAAAATTTCCTCCATGAAAAACAGTTTCTTAGTCTGTATGTGCTACATTTTAAAATATGGTTAGTTTTTAGACATCCCTAAAGTGTTCCCTAGAGAGAAATATGAACCCTTTGTCATCATTTAGCTTCATTCCATCTCTATTTTCCAATCCTGCAGTAATTGTTAGTTGCACCTATAACTTTATGTTCTCTCTTCTTTTTCTAATTGTGGGACAATAAAGTGATTTTCTATTCTATATTTCTCACCCCAGTAGCTTCATCTGGTCTGTTTATTTCTCTCTAGGATGGCTGCGATGGAAGAAATATCAGCTGGGCTGTTGCCATCAACACTTTCCTTTAATCAGGGCTGCCAAGGTTCACACTTTGAGTGTGAAATTGATGCAATTTGACCCATTTTCACGCACAACGCACTTTCACGCATACTTCCTCATTCAATAATAACTCAGTACAGCTTGCCATAGTTGGAGTAAGTAATCGACTAATTGACTGACAGATATAACCAATCCCAGGTTATTCCTTTGTGCCTAAATCTAACCAACCACAGAAGAGACCACGCAATATAAGCCGATCAAAAGCAACCTAACGCAGCATCATCTTAGCATACCTGACAATTGACCTGAAGCAACAGCGCCAACATTTAAAACCCAGTAAATGTTTTCCTGCTTGCTAGACCGTAACTTTCCCCATTTTGTTAATCTTTGATTTCTCATTAAGTTTTCTAGTTAATGTGAATAACCTAAGGCTGTTATAACTTTAGTATTTCCTGTATTTATTGCAAAGCTGTGGACATTTTATTTACTTCTTCTCTTGTTCAGTTACACACTTTTTAATATAAACTTAGAGCCCCCTAAAGCCGTGTTATTCAAAAGTTAAGATCTGTTCAAATATTCACTTTAAAAAACACATTGTTAATTTGTAGCACAGGGAAAAACTAAAATGAAAACAGGAAAATCACACAGTACAGGAAATGTCCAGGAGACTCAGAATGAGAATGAGTGAGGGCCAGATGGTGGATCTGGTAGAGAAACTGTCACTGAAAGCTGCACATCTGTAAGCAGGTGTGCTACATGCTTACATTTCTTAAACTTTATTTTGTAGGCTAACCACAGACATGATCTGGAATGAGTTAGATATAAAGGAGCAACATAGTCACCCTGACTGATTATTAACTTGTAACATGGCCTAACCGAGAAAATCTCAGCTGTTGTCCAGTCCCGTTATAACAGGCCTCTGTGGGTCACATGTCTGCCATGAGTTTAAGGGGAACATCAACAAGAGCGTATAGTGTGAATGAGAGAGCGAAGGATCTGAAGTGCCTGTGTTTCTGTTGCAAAATCCCACCCAAAAAACAAATCTAGGGCAAGAGTGTTTAGTATAATCAATGAGACATGAAGCCATTGCAAAAACTGTGATCCTTTTTTAGGACGGCTGAAACTAAAGCTGACTGTTATTTGCAAATTACTGTTAAAAAGGTAAATGATTGTGGCAAAATATTAAAATGGTCCAAAAGACAAATCAGCTCCCAGCAGAACAGAAAAGATTCTCAGGTTTGCAGGGAGAACCAGTTTCTGCATGGATATGCAGAAGGTTTGAGATTAAGAGTTTCTGAGCTCTTATCAGAGAAGGACATGCTCATGAGAAAAGCCAGACGTGAGATTCAAACTAAGGAATCAGCCACCACAAAGAACAAAGAGGCTGAAACACCTAAAATTCAATTAATGGATAAGAAAGAGTTTCAAGAGGAAAAGAGACAAATCCTGGAAAATAAAGCTTTGATAGAGGAGAAACGCACATTGGAAGCTCTGAGAGAGGAGCTCAAGATGGAGAAAACGGGGATTGATCAGGCAAAAGTTCAATTAGAAGCAGAGAAAGGAGAGCTGCTTCAAGAAAAAGCAAAACTGGCAGCAGAGAAGCAGCAACTAGAGGCTGCAAAGCAACTTTTTGAACAGGAGACTAAAGACCTGAATGAGGAACAGATGAAACTGCGCCAAGAAAAGGATGAAATAGAAGAAATTAAGAACAAGGTAAAACAAGCCATTGAAAAACTGAAAGAAGAAAAGAAAAAACTTAAGAAGGACCTTAAAGAGATGGGGAATCATCAGGCAAATTATCTCAGTTCAATTATCTCAGTGAAGAAGCTTTAAGGATAACAATAAATGTTATGGTTCTGGTCTGGGGGACAGACAAAAGAATTTTCCTGAATAAACAGGAGAAATAATGAGAAGAGCAATGGTGTGTTTGATGCAGCCTCACTTCATTATATCTTTAATCTCAAATGTATATATTTAATAATAAAAAATTGTATTAATAAATGTTCATTCACACTCTCTCAATCTCTATTCTACAGATATATATTATAATTACAGTCTTGCCTTGTAATTTGATCTATTCCAACATGAATATACTTTAACACACACATTATCAGAAAGTTGTTTTTTCACTTGGATAAATCTGAAGCTTTCCACACTAAACCAAGCTTATGCATTTCATTTGTGTATCAAATGAAATGCAATTCCCTTTTAGTATTGTTTGGTCTGCTAATCCATCTTTTTTTCACATCTTCAACAATAATAATACAGAACATTAAATCTACAAAATAAAATGTTTCTATAATGATCCTTGATGATGCTAAAATAACCACTAAACTTTAAAATGTCTGGGATCTTACACCAATTACCTTTAGAGTCATAGACAAAAAGCTGGAGTGTCACTATTACACTTCTCATGCCTGCCCTATAAGAAGCATATGATCTGTTTACATGGTTAACTTTTTATTAAACCATTCAACCTTATGATATAAAGCAGCAAAATGATATACAGTCCTTTTAAATGTAATTTAGTATGTGTTTTGAACAATATTAACTGAATAAACAGGAGAAATAATGCAGCATCACTTCATAGTATCAGGGGATCAATCCAGGTAAAGTATTGTAATTTTTTTATAACTCATAATACCCTTTTAGCTAGGAAATGTTAATAATTCTATACAAATGTGCAATATTTTGAATTTTATTTTATAATGTAATGTGTATTTCAGAACCTCCCAGGGCCTGCAGATTGAAATTAGAAATAGCCTAATCTGGTTTTTATATTGTCCTCACAAAGTAAACTAATATACTAAACTAATCATTAAAAAAGTCTTGTTTGGCTATTGCATCAGTTACTTACTGCCTACCTGAAGACTTGTAATGAGTTGACTGATACAGCTGTTCCCAGTCAATAAAGTTTCTTTGGATTCTTTACAAAATCTTTGGCAGTTTGGATTATCTTCCAAGGCGTGTAAATATTTGGACAAGCTTTCTTTCTTCAGCTGCAAAGAAAAGCTAAACATGTTGTTTTTAAAGCCTATTTTCTACATTTTTTGAATTACAAGCTTAATCATAGATTTCACTTTCCTTTTTTTTAGATAACTGTATGTCTATCTCAGTTTGTCTTTCATTGAATTGGTTTGAAATCTTGCTTTATTCTTAAAAATGTGTTCTTCCTGTGCTCAGTAGCTCCTCCCTTTTGTAACAATGCAGTCTCAAAATTCCCCTTTTACCTGTCTGCCAGAAACAGCAGAGGGTTGCTAATAACTAACATTCCACTAGGTGGCACTCTGACTTGAAATATGCAATTACAGTAAAAACTGAACTTCCAGAAAGTCCTCTTGAAAAAAATTCTAGTTTTTTTCACTAAGCTCACCTACTTATTAAGTAAGGACACTGGTATTGACTGCAATAGAAGCTGTTAATTATTTTACATCTGTTTAAATCTGATTTGATCATACTTAAGCATTTCAAGAAACAAATGCTTTAGATCTACTTAAACAGTTGCAGTTATTAGAATATCAGCTAATTTCAGACATTTAAAAATCTTTTTTTCCTACATCTTGCAAATTTCTAAACTTGAATCACAGATTTTATTTAATGAATAATTGTTGCTTCTACAGCAGAAAAGGAATTAGAGGAAGAGCAATTTCTGATAAGAAAAACGAAAGAATAACTTCAAGCAAAATAACAACAATGAGGAAATAAGTAGACGAAGAATTAAAATGACATCTAACATACTTTACCTTTATGTAATAGTTCAGATCTGGTGCTATGAAGGGGTGGTGCCTTGGCAACCTGATGGAAAGTACCTGGAAGCCCATCCGAAACCAAATCCTGAGAATGATCCTGTACCTTTGCTCAGTGTGGTAAATATAAACTGGGAGACAGTTAGGGGGAAACCTGGGTGGTTTTAGAAAAGACAACACACTTTTCTTATAAACTGTGCTTAATTAAATTGTGAGAAGAGTTTAAAAAAAGAAGAAAGTTGCATTGTGGCAAATATATCTTAAAAGCACTGAACCAAAGCTATACCAACACGTAAAGCAGATGCTCAGCTGATGCTTTCTTCCCACTACTGATAACCTGGGATCTCTCGGCCAGTTTGTTGCAAAGAGTAAATATATCTGAACAGACTATAGAAAAAAATATATGTTACTGTGTGTTATTGTTATATAGTATTCAAATAACATGGCCAGCAATAACAACTCAGTATAAAGCAATTCTCATATTTTTCTTCATTCCTATACGTAATCTATTTGGGGGGTTTTTAAACCCCGCCCCAACAAAAATGAAACCAACTAGTCCATTTATACCCGTATAACCTCTGCTGTTGCACAGTGCAGTCACCTCTCTCTACAGCTTTAACTCAGAAGCAGCCTCTCAGCTCATCAAAGAAAATACCATGGTGGTTCAGGTCCTCATCTGTTTTGAACAGAACAGAAAGTTTCCGGTTGAAGTTTGTCAGCATGAGAAGGAGCTGGCAGAGACTCCTGTTCAACATCTGAAACAGAAAATACAGGAGAGACGACCTGACACAGGTAAAAGGACCAAATAATCATTGTTGTGGATTAACACAGAGATGAAACAGATAAAAGGAGGAGAATTCTGTTTAAAAAGCTGATTTATCTCATTTCTAAATATACTTTTAGAAGATCGATAGATTTGTTCCAAACCCCTTCCTTTTCTTAATTGACCATTTAGAGGAACATTAGGGTGTGGATATATAGGCTATTACTGAAATTATTTGGTTCTGTAAAGCTAATTGCATCCTTTAAAAGAAATCTTTAATTAGTTTAAGCTTTATAGAGTAGTTTTTATTAAGAAACCTGATAATCACATCTGTGTTGTCTTTTTGTTGTTCTGTTTTCTGTAGCTTGTCAGTAAAAAGATAAACTTTTTCCTAAAAGATAAGAGGGATTCATTGTTTTTAATTAATTTTTTTTTTTTTTTTTTTTTTTGCAGACAAGGAGAATATTGGTCTGATCCACAAAACCCATACCCTGCAGGAGGGACACATGTTGGCTGAGTACCAGATCAAACACAAATCTGAGATCCAGGCAGTGGTGCGCTGCAATGGCGGACTGGATGCTTGAACTACGGACCATCCCCAGCTCTTCACCTGAAATCAACTCAACTTGTTTTGATGTTTATTTCTATCCCCTTTTAATTAAAGATATCATTAGGTTGAATATATGTGACAGTCAGTCAGTTTCCCGTCCATTAATGTACAGGGTTTTTAAACGAAGAAATAGACTCAAGGGATTTTTATTAAAGCTAATTTTCAAACTCTTTCAGTCATTTTAATTCTTGGGGGAGCAACTATACCTATGTACATAGTGGTGAGATTCTTTTTTCTTTGTTTGTTTATTTTAGGAGTGTTTAATATATTGTTCTTTAAAACCAAAATAAATATAAAATGACAGAAAGGTTGAATTTTCTTGGCTCAAATATGATCAATTTCAGCTTTTCATTTATTGAAACTGTTATAAATCTGTTATAAATAAAAAAGCTTGATTTATTTTTGACACTTTGTCAAATGTTTATATCTGTAGATAAACCTTTGGTCTGTTGAATTATTTTTGAAAACATTTATGTATTAATTTGTGAAACATGTCAAATTGAAGAGACAAACTACTAAATGAATGACTTATATATAGCTTAATTTGAATTATTGCTTTTTGGATTCCCTTCATATGGCACTGTACTGATTTAAAGATCAAAAATAAAGAATAGAGGAAATCTTCTAATAGTGATACTGATTATTTCTACTTCACAATGAACTGGATGTAAATAAGCCATTTGTAGTTTTTATTATTGCAACGCTCAATTGTCAAAAATGACATTTATCCTCCTGTGATTATGTTTCTCTTCACTTCTGTTAATCTTGTAATTTCCATCCATCCGTCCATCTGTCCGTCCATCTGTCCATCCATCCATTCATCCATCCATCCACCTATCCATCCATCCATCTATCCGTCCGTCCATCCGTCCATTCCATCCGTCCATTCATCCATCCATTCATCCATCCTTCCATCCGTCCGTCCATCCGTCCATCTATCCATTCATCCACCCTTCTATCCATCCACCTATCCATCCATCTATCCATCCATCCATCCGTCCGTCCATCCGTCCAACCATCCATTCATCCATCCTTCCATCCGTCCGTCCATCCGTCCATCCATCCATTCATCCACCCTTCCATCCATCCACCTATCCATCCATCCATCCGTCCATCCATCCATCCGTCTATCCATCCGTCCATTCCATCTGTCCATTCATCCATCCATTCATCCATCCTTCCATCCATCCGTCCATCCATCCATCTATCCATCCATCCGTCCATTCATCCATCCATTCATCCATCCTTCCATCCGTCTGTCCATCCGTCCATCTATCCATTCATCCACCCTTCTATCCATCCACCTATCCATCCATCTATCCATCCATCCATCCGTCCGTCCATCCGTCCATCCATCCATCCGTCCAACCATCCATTCATCCATCCTTTCATCCGTCCGTCCATCCGTCCATCCATCCATTCATCCACCCTTCCATCCATCCACCTATCCATCCATCCATCCGTCCATCCATCTATCCATACATCCATCCATCCGTCTATCCATCCATCCATCCATCCATCATCCTTCCATCCGTCCATTCCATCCGTCCATCCATCCATTCATCCACCCTTCCATCCATCCACCTATCCATCCATCCATCCGTCCATCCATCCATCCATCCATCCATCCATCCATCCATCCATCATCCTTCCATCCGTCCATTCCATCCGTCCATCCATCCTGAGCCGGTTATCCAGCAGGGTTTCAGGAGTTTTGCAAATTTATTTTGTAGCCGACAGAACTGACTCACGTGACTTATTCCGCACAGAATCGAAAGAGTTTCTTTCTTCCAGTATAACCTGCTGGTAGTTTCTGTCTTCGCGGGAGAAATCGAGATGAGCGCTGGAGCTGAGACCAAGTGTTATAAGCTGGGGGATCCCACGATCCCCTTCGTGGATAAGGAGGATCAGTTTGACTGTAAGTGACTGTTTTAGTTCATTAGACAGACCAGGATTGGAGCTAGATACTTGCTTCCATATCTGAATGTCTGGTATAAATGTTATCGTGTTTATAATGCATCCCGTAGGATCTCATTTAATTTGTTTCTATAGTTACATGCGAAGGTTTTGCATCTCCAAGAGCTCAGATGTCCTGTGGACATGTGGTGACCCCGATGTCTCTCACTAAGTGGTGCAAACATTTAGTGGAAAAGGTAAGAGGGCAGCGAGTGATCTGAAACCGATAACAAAGCAGAGAAATAAACTGGAACATTTAATAAAAGCTCGTTTCGGCAAGTTGTTTATGCTTTTAGATGAAAAGGTTTAATTTTTCTACAGTTTTTATTTATTTATTTATTTATTTATTTATTTTTTGCAGCAGAATCTGCTTTTTTTATTTACAAAGTGCAAAAATTGAATGCTTAGTTACAAATTTAGGAGGAATAATCGTCGACCAGAAACATACTTGTCATAAAATTGTTAAATTCAGGTAAAATGAACAGGATTCCCTGCCTAAATAATAGCTATAGAGTTTGCTTGTTTTTATAAATCACAGAAAGAAGTTCATTCACCCAGATAAACCTTAACTGAGCAGAAATTTGTTTTAAATAGGCAGGCTCTAGGGTGGAACAGTTTATAGCTCTCTTGCCTTGCAGCAGGGTTCTGGGTTCGATTCCCAGCTCGGGGTCTTTCTGCATGGAGTTTGCATGTTCTCCCTGTGCATGCATGGGTTCTCCCCGGGTACTCCGGCTTCCTCCCACAGTGCAAAAACAATACTATTAGGTTAATTGGCTTCTCTAAATAGTCCTTACCTGTGAGTGTGTGTGTCTCTGTGGTGCCCTCCTACAGACTGCCGACCTGTCCAGGGCGCGCCCCGCCTCTCAACCATAGACTGCCATCATTTTGGTTGAAAAATATGTTTTTTTTTCTATTTAACATTCAGAAATGATTAACACCCCATAGAGGAACATTTTCCTACCGATATCATCTTTTGTAACAGTTTTTTTTTTTTTTTTATTATTTATTTTCAGACATAAATTACAAAATAATGTTGGATTCCTTAAAAGGTTATAGTCACATTTGCAGCTCTAAATAGTTGGTTTGCTTTTTTGGGTTGTTTTTTTAGCTGGACTAAGGGTGTTTTTTGCTGTTTAGATTTTGGAGATTTTAGACACAGACCTAGACGAAAATCTTTGTATTTAAAATCAATTTATCCTTTTTTTGTCCCCTTCATTGTAGTTTACATTTGAGTTGTGGATACTTATATTTCAGTGCACAAAAACTGTGAATCTTTAAAACAGAGCTCTGATATATAATATCTCTAATGTTTTAATTTGATCTCAGGTCTGTCACCTACTATACTGTCACATTTAAAAATGTGACTGAATATCTAATGTAATGTATATTTAGGCTTTCAAAGTAAATGTTGTTTAAAATTAAATTCACTCTGATGTTATTTGCAGTCTCAACACATAAAAACACATAAAAGCAGATCTCAACAGTTAAAAATAAAATATTATGTTGCAAACAGTATAGGTGTATTTTCTATGGAGACGTAGCAGCTTTTGTTTTTTACCAGTTATGGTGTAATATTAATGGCAGAATTTTGAAAATTGGTTAAAATAAAGTGAAGAATCACAGAATGATGAGTTTCTTTTTCTTACATTTAATTCTGACTATTTCTCTGACTGTTTATATAAAGGGAGACAGCCAGTTTGTTTGCGGTCAGTCTGGCTGTGATGCTGTTTGGCCTTACAAAGAGGTCTGTAAAATGGCCCTCCTGACCCCTGAAGAAAAGGACTACTTTGAGAAAACCATGTCATTTAATGCTGCTGCCAGAAATCCTAACTCTAAGTTTGTAAGTACAGGTGCTGGTCATAAAATTAGAATATCATGAAAAAGTAGATTGATTTCAGTAATTCCATTTAAAAAGTGAAACTTGTATATTATATTCATACATTACATACAAACTCATATATTTCAGATGTTTATTTTGTTTAATTTTGATGATTACAAATGACAACAAATGAAAATCTCAAATTCATCATATCAGAAAATTAGAATATTGTGAAAAGGTTCAAAATTGATGGCCCCTGGTGCCACACTCTAATCAGCTAATTAACTCAAACCACCTGCAAAAGCCTTTAAATGGTCTTTCAGTCTAGTTCTATAGGCTACACAATCATGGGGAAGACTGCTGACTTGACAGTTGTCCAAAAGACGACCATCGACACCTTGCACAAGGAGGGCAAGACACAAAAGGTCATCGCTAAAGAGGCTGGCTGTTCACAGAGCTCAGTGTCCAAGCACATTAATAGAGAGGCGAAGGGAAGGAAAAGATGTGGTCGAAAAAAGTGTACAAGCAAGAGAGATAACCGCACCCTGGAGAGGATTGTGAAACAAAACCCATTCAAAAATGTGGGGGAGATTCACAAAGAGTGGACTGCAGCTGGAGTGAGTGCTTCAAGAACCACCACACACAGACGTATGAAAGACATGGGTTTCTGCTGTCGCATTCCTTGTGTCAAGCCACTCTTGAACCACAGACAGCGTCAGAAGCGTCTTGCCTGGGCTAAAGAGAAACAGGACTGGACTGCTGGTGAGTGGTCCAAAGTCATGTTCTCTGATGAAAGTAAATTTTGCATTTCCTTTGGAAATCAAGGTCCCAGAGTCTGGAGGAAAAGAAGAGAGGCACTTCATCCACGTTGCTTGAAGTCCAGTGTAAAGTTTCCACAGTCAGTGATGGTTTGGGGTGCCATGTCATCTGCTGGTGTTGGTCCATTGTGTTTTCTGAGGTCCAGGGTCAACGCAGCCACATACCAGGAAGTTTTAGAGCACTTCATGCTTCCTGCAGCTGACCAACTTTTTGGAGATGCAGATTTCATTTTCCAACAGGACTTGGCACCTGCACACAGTGCCAAAGCTACCAGTACCTGGTTGAAGGACCATGGTATCCCTGTTCTTAATTGGCCAGCAAACTCTCCTGACCTTAACCCCATAGAAAATCTATGGGGTATTGTGAAGAAGAAGATGCAATACACCAGACCCAACAATTCAGAAGAGCTAAAAGCCACTATTAGAGCAACCTGGGCTATCATAACACCTGAGCAGTGCCACAGACTGATCGACTCCATGCCACGCCGCATTGCTGCAGTAATACAGGCCAAAGGAGGCCCAACTAAATACTGAGTGCTGTACATGCTCATACTTTTCATGTTCATACTTTTCAGTTGGCCAACATTTCTATAAATCCTTTGTTTTTATTGGTCTTCAGTAATATTCTAATTTTCTGATATGATGAATTTGAGATTTTCATTTGTTGTCATTTGTAATCATCAAAATTAAACAAAATAAACATCTGAAATATATGAGTTTGTATGTAATGTATGAATATAATATACAAGTTTCACTTTTTAAATGGAATTACTGAAATCAATCTACTTTTTCATGATATTCTAATTTTATGACCAGCACCTGTATCTGTTTAATGACACAAAAAATGCAAGTATGCTTGAATCTGTTGCAAATCCCTCTGTTTTTATTTTAATCCTCGTACAATTTATCTATCCTGACAGTGTCCTGGATGCATGTCTCCTGTGACCAGAGGGAGCAGCTTAAACCTTTACGTTCACTGCAAAGTGTGCTCAGCAAAAACAGGAAGCACCTTTGCATTCTGCTGGCAGTGTTTGAGGGAGTGGAAAGGTATACAGCCTCGGTCCGACCGCTGTGAAAATGATGATTGCCAAAATTCTGCCCTGAAAACCTTGAGAGAGTGTCCAGAAGTTCAAATTCAGACTGAGAATGGAGCCAAAGGGTGTCCGTCTGTCCGTGCCTGTCCAACCTGTGGCTCACTGATCCAGCACACCGGGACAGGATGTAAAAACATTACATGTCCAAGATGTCAGATGCAGTTTTGTTTTGGCTGTCTAAAGAGCACTCTTGAGTGTATTATTGCACAAAACAGAGTTTTGGGAAAATGCTCTTGTGATATTGCCCCAAGACAGACCTCCATACCTGTGTGGCAGAGAAAAATTTAGTAGGATTATCTTATTTGTTGGTACCTCTGGTTTAAGGAAAGAAAAACCCAACATTGTTCACAGAAATATAATGGATTAGACAAAAGTAATAATAAATAAAACTGCTTTTTCACCATGCTTTAACAAAATGATAAACAAATAAACTCGTGAAACAGGTCTAGACAAAAATGAAGGTACATTTAACATTTTGTTGTCCAACCATTTAAAGCAATTGCTGCAATCAAGCAATTCCTTTAACTGTCAATGAGACTTCTGCTCCTCTCAGCAGGCATTTTGGCCCACTCTTCATAAGCAAACTGCTCCAGTTATGTCATGTTTCAAGGGTGACTTTTCTCATTTCTCTCTAGAATAGTGATAGTCTTGATATGTTATTGTACCCTAGAAAGATTCAAGACACGCGGTGCCACATAAAGCACTAAACGCACTAATTCCATCTCATATCTTTTTAAGAAAACCAGTTTCGTCTTTTTCTAGACAGTCTAATGCTTGAATACTGCTTTAATTCAGTATTTAGGTTATTCTTTACTTTCACACCACCTATTGAAATGCATATGATTTTCATGTTTGTTCAAGCACATAAGCTTTTGAAATTTTGATTATCTCTGTAATTATATCCTTGCTGTCTCTCAACAAATAGTTTTTGAATGCTGTTTGGTTGCTGATTATTTTGAGCTTTATACATATAGTTTTTAGATTTAAAATTCTATCATATCAGATGGTTTAAACGAGCAGGAGTGAATGAATGATGAATGACTGCGTTCATGTTAGCCAGCTATAGGAATTTTCCTGGTGGCTCTTTTCTGCAGTTTGAGTAATGTCTTGTAGGTGTTATCCCAGACTTCTATATAATAGTTCAGGTATGATAGAAACAGACAAAACGTATTGCTTCTAGTTCAGAAAATGTTTTGCTTTACTAAGATAATGATGCTTCTAGATTATTTAGTGTGGATATGTTTGATGTGAGGCTTCCAGTATAGTAGTCAATAAACAGACCTAATAATTTTATTCCATTTACTTGTTCCACCTCTACCCTACAGTTTTTCACAATCACATCTATGTTTCCTTTATAATTACCAAATAAAACGAACTCATTTTTTTCCCAGATTCAATGGCAGTTTCATTTTGTCAAACCAGTGATATAATCCAGGAGCTGCTGTAAACACAAACCAATATAGAAGATATTTGCACCAGCTGCAAGCAAAACACACTTGAATACTTGTGAAGTAATTTAGAGTAGAAGTAATTTAGAAGTAATTTATGTAGAGATAAAACCATATCAGTCCTAATCTGGACCCTTGGGGACCATCACAAGCAATGTTCAAGAACCACCTCCTTCACACCATAATGCTCTAACTTCCTGATTAATATATTGTGATGAGTTGTTTAAAATATTTTTGGATTAACAAACAGACCAATTGAAAACTTATTTTAATCTATAGAGCTGATGATTTCCTCCATTAGTCCTAGAACTGCAAGAGCTGTGGATCTCTGTGATCTAAATCTATACTGCATTTCAGAAAGCATTTTGAATTTCTCAAAAGAAGTTGTTCATGCTGCTAATAAAGAGTTTTTCCAAAAGCTTGGAAAACTGTGGATGTAACAAAATGGGTCTAAAATTTGTGAATTGTTGTCTATCTCCATTTTTATTTAATGGTATAGTTTTTGCGTGAAAGAGAGGGTACCGATATGAGTCAGTGGTTTTAATAGTTGCCTCTTCTGACTCCAATGTCATTGGATATTTCATTTTTACATTTGATTTCTCCCTCTTCCAATGCTGTGAGATACCCTGAGTTTCATTTTTTGTTATGAGCACCTCATTGCAGTTCTCTGTCATCCTGGTTCAGGGATCTTTTCTGCCAGTTTTTCACTGACGTTTACAGAATACTTTTAAAATGTTCCACCTCTTCACAGAGATCATCAACATTAAATAGTGTTGCTCATAAAATATTTTGGAAAATAATTTATTTTGGTCTTTTGCTGATAAAATTTTTCATAATATTCTATATTTCATTTTATTATTATTAAATACTTGTATATAATATTCTTGTTTAAATGTCCTTAAAATTAATGTGAAATTCTCTACAGAGTGTTTTTTTCCCACGGACATCCTCCAATCCTTTTGTGATCCATGGAGTTTCAGAATATTATAATTTTGTTATATATATATTTTTTATTATTTGATAGTGTTTATCATATGTACAGTTTATTCGAAAATGTTTTGGAATGTCATGTAAGCTTTGTGTATGCTTTCTTTCTTAAAGTATTTCATCCTTCATTTGGACTAAGCAGATAATTTCTAAATGCAGTTGTTGAATCCTCTCATTATTTGTAATATTGTGTATAGTCATTAGCAGATTTTTCTAAATGATGTCATGAAGCACAGACACCAGTAGATCACTGATATCATTAATGACACTTACTGTGTTGTTACCTATACGGTTTGTAAATATACAGTATGATCTATTACTGTGGCACTGTGGGGTGCAATCCCAATAGTTCTAGTGATATTTGGATAAAGGCACAAACTATGCACTGTATGCCTCTTTAAGTTTTGCTAATTCATATTGAAGTCCCAGAAGTCACAGATTAAATATACATTCTGATTTATATTTATGAATGCTTCTTCAAACAATACCATAAACATTTCCACACTGAAACCTTATGTAGATGTGGTCTACCAGAATATTTCCTCTTGTCCAAAAAGATTTAAACCATTATACATTTGACTATGCCTTCATTTTATCAGTTACCTTATATCTAGGGTTTCTCTCTTTCACTGTTCATGTCCATTCTATTCATATAGTCAAATTAATATTCCTCAAGTTAAATGTCCATCCCATTTTCATGACCAAACCAGGATACATGATATTGTAATCATAATAAACGGCTGTGTGACCTGGCCTAGATGGTCAATGACTGCTGGAGTCAGCGTTTCCTGAGCCATATATGTATCCAAGACATAGGTCACATATTGTCACTTTGATGTTACGCTACCATTAAACCAAAGAAAACTTCATAAATGGATCACTGCTCACATGTTCATAGCGAAAGGTTTCCACAGACAGTGAAGATTTGGTTATCAGCTGGTGCAGTATCTACCAGGAGAATTTATAGCAGATATCTAGGGTACAGTGGGGCAAAAAAGTATTTAGTCAGCCACCAATAGTGCAAGTTCTCCCACTTAAAAAGATGAGAGAGGCCGGTAATTTTCATCATAGATATACCTCAACTATGAGAGACAAAATGAGAAAAAAAATCCATAAAATCACATTGTCTGATTTTTAAAGAATTTATTTGCAAAATATGGTGGAAAATAAGTATTTGGTCAATAACAAAAGTTCCTCTCAATACTTTGTTATATACCCTTTGTTGGCAATGACAGAGATCAAACGTTTTCTGTAAGTCTTCACAAGGTTTTCACACACTGTTGCTGGTATTTTGGCCCATTCCTCCATGCGGATCTCCTCTAGAGCAGTGATGTTCTGGGGCTGTCGCTGGGCAACACGGACTTTCAACTCCCTCCAAAGATTTTCTATGGGGTTGAGATCTGGAGACTGGCTAGGCCACTCCAGGACCTTGAAATGCTTCTTACGAAGCCACTCCTTCGTTACCCGGGCGGTGTGTTTGGGATCATTGTCATGCTGAAAGACCCAGCCACGTTTCATCTTCAATGCCCTTGCTGATGGAAGGAGGTTTTCACTCAAAATGTGACGATACATGGCCCCATCCATTCTTTCCTTCACACGGATCAGTCGTCCTGGTCCCTTAGCAGAAAAACAGCCCCAAAGCATGATGTTTCCACCCCCATGCTTCACTGTAGGTATGGTGTTGTTTGGATGCAACTCAGCATTCACTCTCCTCCAAACACGACGAGTAGAGTTTTTACCAAAAAGTTCTATTTTGGTTTCATCTGACCATATGATATTCTCCCAGTCATCGTCTGGATCATCCAAATGCTCTCTAGCAAACTTGAGACGGGCCTTGACATGTACTGGCTTAAGCAGGGGGACACGTCTGGCACTGCAGGATTTGAGTCCCTGGCGGCGTAGTGTGTTACTGATGGTAGCCTTTGTTACTTTGGTCCCAGCTCTCTGCAGGTCATTCACTAGGTCCCCCAGTGTGGTTCTGGGATTTTTACTCACCGTTCTTGTGATCATTTTGACCCCACGGGGTGAGATCTTGCGTGGAGCCCCAGATCGAGGAAGATTATCAGTGGTCTTGTATGTTTTCCATTTTCTAATAATTGATCCCACAGTTGATTTCTTCACACCAAGCTGTTTACCTATTGCAGATTCAGACTTCCCAGCCTGGTGCAGGTCTATAATTTTGTTTCGGGTGTCCTTTGACAGCTCTCTAGTTTTGGCCATGGTGGAGTTTAGAGTGTGACTGTTTGAGGTTGTGGACAGGTGTCTTTTATACTGATAACGGGTTCAAACAGGTGCCATTAATGAAGGTAACGAGTGGAGGACAGAGGAGCCTCTTACAGAAGAAGTTACAGGTCTGTGAGAGCCAGAAATGTTGCTTGTTTGTAACTGACCAAATACTTATTATCCACCATATTTTGCAAATAAATTATTTAAAAATCAGAAAATGTGCTTTTCTGGATTTTTTTTTCTCATTTTGTCTCTCATAGTTGAGGTATATCTATGATGAAAATTACCGGCCTCTCTCATCTTTTTGAGTGGGAGAACTTGCACTATTGGTGGCTGACTAAATACTTTTTTGCCCCACTGTAGATGTTTCAGTCAACATATAACCTTTATGGAGGTAATTGCTTCAATTCAATGGTATTACTGTTCTAGATTGATCATAAAACTGGTCTGACCTTAATCTGATATAGAGTTTATAGTAGGCAAGAGGAATTATCGCAAGATCCAATAGTCAAAAACAAGACTGCTGCTATCAGAGCATCCCGCATTTCAACAACACTCAATTGATTACCTTTCATGCCCCACTGCTTCAATGCAGTTAATTATTCACCAGGTCTTGAGTACATGCACTGAGCAGTAACTGGATATTCTTTTAAGGAGGTTAACATTTATATCACTTTCATTCTGATCCAGTAAAGCTTGTAATTACTGTTCATCTTTGCTTGTTCAATACTTTAAACAGAATTTAAATAAGAGACTCCCTCAATCCACCCATCTGCCTTATACATCCGGAATACCTAACTATGGAGAAATATGAAATCTCACAGTCTTCACTATAATAAAAAATGATTATCTTTTGTTATTCTAAGCTTTTTATATCATTCTTATCCAAATGCTCGAGTCACATCAGCAATGCCTTTTAAATTGAGAACATAAAAAGAAAAACATAATGAACAAATAATCCAATAATAAATAATAGAGACAGCCAACATGGTTGATGAGGTAATGGGGGATATAGATCACATCCATAATTTCTTTGGACCACCATAAGGCCTCCACATCACCACCTCCTGCATCCAGCCCAACACTAAAGCTGAATTTGTCCATTCAACATGAAAACTCAAACATTTCAAATGTTTCTGTAACTGATGTTTCCCTATCAGATCTTTACCTGTTTTCTGTTTACTTTAAATCCATTTTTCCCACGGATCTAAATAACAAAAGAGATTTTATAAGAAAGTATTTTATCATAGACACTACAATTAATAATTTTACCATGGCTTATACTTCTGCTGCCACTTTACCCTGTAGCTCAGAAGATGAGCCCATTGATAATTTGTCTCTGGAAAGATGGAATCTCCAAGGAGAAATGCTCCAGGAGTGGGAAATGAAAAGAGGGAGTGCCAAAAAGCAAAGATGGCGGAGAAATGGATTCCGAGTTCACTATGAAATCTACGAAGAGAGAATTTACAGATATAATAAAAAAAATAAAAGATGCAACAGAATTTTTCTTCTACATTAAGAACATCAACAATGGTCACGCCTTATTTGCAACAGTTGACAGGTTAACAAACCCTATTATCTACGTGGCTGATAAACTCCACTATAAAAAGGCCTGCAATGACTTTAAAAAAAAATTACTAAGAAATACAAGGTATTGCAAAAGCAATCTGCACATAAACTTCAACTCCAGTACAATACTGTCTCCAATCAGAGTAAACACTGTGAAAATGCCCTGATTCTAATAAATTGCATCTAATCTCCTCTTCATGCTGTCTTAATGTTTTACCCACATGTTTTATTAAGCAGGTTTACCTGTTTTAGAGTCTGATTTGATACCAATCACAAACCTTTCTCACTGGCCGAAAAAACCTTTTAAACCAAATGCCAAATGTTGATTCTTAGCGGGTCAACCCATGTTTGAAAAGCATGCGTTAACCTAGTATTTTCAGTGGGAAAGAGGCTATAAACACAACCCTTATGTCGGGTGCCTTAAAAACAGTTACCATTGATGAAGAAGAGAAACAGTTAACAATGACAAGCTGCTTTAATGTCTTCCAGTCAGGTTTCTCTGCCAACCACAGTACAGAGGATGTCCTGAACTGTTCAGACCGCAGTCTGGTTGCAGTAACATTAATATAGTGTAAAAGAAAATGGCAAAAACATTATTTCTGCAGAAGACATCAGAATGGAGCATCACATCACATCCTGCAGTGTGAATGTAGCCAAACTGACCCTGAAAAGGTAATAGGAGGATCAGCCTCATCTGCAGCCACTGATCTGCTGAAAGGTTCAGCATATAATGAATTCAGATATTTGCCCAAATTTTTTATAAGCTAGCTTCCAATAAGATTTTTTTTATCCTCATAGCTGCTGCTTCCTCATATTAGGATCTTTTTGTTTAAAACCTAGAGTATAGTGTCCCCCAAACCTCCAGCAGACTTGAAACTATCTTGAACCAACAAATATGTCATATTACTTGATTCCTCTTTCTTCATCACATGGATGGTTATCATGAGCCTAATCAGTTTCAGCACAGCTAGATGACAAATCAATTGAGTTGCTACCTGTGATTGATAAGCTTTACATTAAATTCATCCATGAATGAATCGTTTTCAGTGTTTCACTTCGGCTGTGATTCATTTCCTTTTTTGTGCTCAATTTAGATATTAAAAATAAAGTTTCTTACAATAAAAAGACTTGCAGCAAACCAACCGGTCAGACAGCTATAGTGCTTCCTTTTCAAACAAATGTTATGGAAAATAAATGTCATAACATAAGCATTTTTTGTGGGTACTTTCCAGCTCCTTACTTAGTTTTTGTTTCATTTTGTTTGGTTAGGTAACCAGTCTTTATCATTTCGATTACGGCCAACATATTTCCTTTAAATTTATAATTTCTTCCTGTAATGCAAACGCAAGTGAGAAAGAGTGACCACATTTTGCAGGTTCATTCCAGGACAGACTACTTTGTACTATAGGTGGAGTTACAGGCCGTCTACTCCTCCCTCTCTCTGCAGTCATAGGAGTGCCTTTTAGTGTCTCTATATCAGCGATTGTTCAACAATAGAAACTCTTTCTGCAAGTCGCTGTGAAGAAGAGCTGAATCAGTGCAGTCCTCAATGATTCAGTATGAAACAAGGTAAGACCTTCATCCCAACCTTCCAGTAAAGATGGGAATTAACATCTTCTACAGTATCATTAATGTACAGATGTTTTATATCTGAATGTCCCACAGACATTAAGTACTATGGGTTGAGGAACCAAGGAGCAACATGCTACCTGAACAGTATTCTGCAGGTTCTGTTTATGACCAAGGAGTTCAGAGAGGCTGTAGAAAGGTTGGTGAATCAATCAAACACCATTTTTATGTTATAACATCTGCTTTATTTTACGGTAGCCTCTGTATCTCTGACAACTTTCTATTAACAGATGTCCTATAGACCATAAAGATCGCATTGATGTTCAACTGCATAGTTTGTTTGAAAGTTTAAAGGAAAGAACATCAGAAACCAGAGACGTAACAAGGAAGCTGGGGATAGAAAGAGGTAAATTATAAAATGCATTAAAGAATGATGAGCTTGTTTCTGGATTAGGGAGATAAATTAGAACTGGGATATTAAAATGTATAAGCAGCAACACAAAGCCTGAAAAAACTGAACATAACTGAAAATAAAATGAACAGTAAGATACAATAAAAAGATGCTGTATTTAATGGATAATTTTTCCTCTATTCTCCCAGTGAATGAACAGTATGATTCTGGTCAGTACTTTGAGAAGATTGTATCTATGGTCAGTGATGAAGCATCAAAGGTAAATGATTCATCAAATCACTGTGAGATCAGGATGGAGACTGAATTAGAGAATCTGCATTAAGCATAGATGCTTGTTTTCTATCAAAATGTGTTTTCAGGTGTTTAAAGGACACCTGACCCACAGGACTGTTTGTGGTGGATGTTCTGCACATACTGAAGAAGATGTGCCATTTTGGTATCTTTCTCTTCCACTGATGGATTCTAGTGATAAAAACTACAGTGTGGTGAGAAACAATCTGGTAACTAGAAACCATTTAATTTCCGACCAAACTCCTGTAATAAATGTGATTTGGGCTAGACAATGATTTATGATTCATAGCTTAATAGAAACTGTGTCTTTTACCTGAGAGCTGCAGGTGGAAAGCACCTGTTTAAAGTAGTTCAAAGTAACACAAGTTCATTTTCAGGAGGACGCCATCGAGGAGTTTTTAAAGGATTCAGAGTTTAATGGAGATGACCAGCTGTACTGTGATGAGTGTGCAGAAAAACATGACACTACTGTTGTAAGTAAACTGAAACTCTTTTGTGTTCGTTTACAAAGCAGCTAAAAACTTTGTTCATAAAAGAAACTTTACATTGTGAAAGATATTTCAAAAAATGCTTTTACCTGAACATATGTAACCGTATAAAAACATGTGCTATATAAAAAAAAACAAAATCATCTTTCCATGTTTTTAAGGTTGGCTAGAATTACCTTAAGTATTTATTTTAGCTGAAACACGAAAATAAAAGAAAAATCTGTGCCAAAGTTTTTATTTTCTGGCTGGTGTCTTAAGTGATTTAAAATGTACACAGGTTTTATTTATTGTGACACAATCTAAATGTTGAATTCCTGCAAATAACCCCCCCCCCCCCCCCCCCCCCCCCAAGATGATGCTGCCGCATAAATACGAAGAAAATATGGGTCCTTTTGAGAGACGGGAACGATTTATTCTGAATTTTGCCAGACAGTACGTGAAAAATGCTGTGAGTCTTAGTAGTAAATATATTGTGTTAATTAGATTTATGCATCTGTGTTCATTCAGAAATACAAACTAAAGCATCATCCAGAGGTTTTGATGCTGCTGCTGAAGAGATATGTATACCAACGCAGATCCTACATTAAAGACAGCCGTGCTGTGGATGTTTACTACACTATCAACGTACCTGAGGTATATTTTAGCATATTTTGATTATTGCTTGTTTCCTTTTCAGTCTTCAGATCATTAATGTCTGTGTCTCATTGTTCAGAATCAGACTTATGAACTGTACGCGTTGGTGGAACACTTTGGGACTCTGAAAGGTGGACATTATACAGCAAGAATCAAACCTCAGGATGAAGACAGATGGTTTGAGTTCAATGATTCCTCTGTTACAATGGTGAGAATGATTGTCCTATAACAATACTTTCAAACATTGATGTTTTTCATTTTATCTGTTGTTTTTTAAACTGTATATTTCAATTTGTTATAAAAAAAATAGCAATTTTAATACATAGTTTTTCCTTTTTTTTCAATGACCAGATGTCCCAACAAGAGACATTCGAGAGGTAACTGCCCTTCATTTTCTTCTTCAATGTTTTTGTACTGTTTATAATAAACTAACGTTAAGCTCTTTCCGCACCAGATCCCAGAGTGCATATCTGCTGTTTTACAGGAAGAAAAGCAAGAAGAAAACAGGCTTCCTATTTTTTAATACAGAATTTATTTCAGGTTGCTTTTCTAAAGTAAATTTCTTATGGTTCTCATTTGGTATTGTATCTGGATGTGCCTTGGTGTTTCTAATCAAACGGAGAAATTCTATTTTGCACTTTGTCAATGCAAGCAACACAAGTCGTTTTTTTAAGAACTTGGCATTAATGAATTTTTAATGGGTTTTTATTGGGTTACTATTTTAGTTTCAGACTTTATTTTAATAGGTTGTTCGCTTTTCCTTTTCTGGGTCACCTTCCTCACTTTAACTGATCTGATGCTTCCATATGTCCACACAGTTCACCTGATAATCCACATCAGGTTCTTGTGTCACTCATCAGCCCTGCCGGTAGTTAAATAATACAATTTTTTTTCCTCTGTGATGATTTCATTCATCTATGACTGCTCTCCAAGTTCTGCTGGTCAGTTTCTATCACAGTTCTCTAAATGCTTGTCTGGTTTGTAAGCTCTTTTATTATTACATTCATTCAGCATCCACTCTGTCTGGAATATCTGCCTGCCTTTTAAGGCTAAATTGTTTTCCAAAATATAAAAAGAGAAAGTAAAAAGGTGAAATATTATTAAACAAAGATTATTTTAATTACAGATAAAAAATAAATAAAAAAACGAACAAACAAACGTATAATCTGTTTGTTGCAAATATTACTTCGCCTGAGATGGCTGCAGAGTGGATTTAAACAAATCGTTTATACTGAATCTAATGGACAGGCATCACCTGAGCACAAATCTTTTTAAAGCTTAAACAAATTTTAAAATGTGACTGCTATGCAAGGTCAACATTGCAGCAGTTTATTCTTTTAGGTTTATCCTAAATGGCATCCTGGACAGTTTGCAGTTGGGTTAGACTGTATAACATCAGCAGATTCAAGAAAAAAGCTTTGTTTTCTTATGTTACAAAAATAGGTTTAGTGGATTATGTGTGTCCTTTATTCATATATAAATAAAATACTATGAATGAAAATAAATGTGTACGTTTTATATGCTTTTCTGATTTTTTTTTAGTCGAGTGCTTAATATAATATTTTTCTTACACAGAAAAGTGTGACTTAATCTTTATTTGCTGTAACAATGCTCCACAGTTTGGAAACAAGCTGCCTTCACTTTAGGTCAGGGATCTCAAATCTGGGGCTGGATGGCAGCTGTCCTGCAATCTGCCTACAATATAAGCAATATAAGCATAGTAGGACGCTGCTAAGCCTGACTGCATGCTTGTATGGAAGCTAAGCCATTTAGTTCAGATGTGTATGTACATATATATATATATATATATATACACTCACCAGCCACTTTATTAGGTACCCCATGCTAGTAACGGGTTGGACCCCCTTTTGCCTTCAGAACTGCCTCAATTCTTCGTGGCATAGATTCAACGAGGTGCTGGAAGCATCCCTCAGGGAGTTTGGTCCATATTGACATGATGGCATCACACAGTTGCCGCAGATTTGTCGGCTGCACATCCATGATGCGAATCTCCCGTTCCACCGCATCCCATAGATGCTCTATTGGATTGAGATCTGGTGACTGTGGAGGCCATTTGAGTGCAGTGAACTCATTGTCATGTTCAAGAAACCAGTCTGAGATGATTCCAGCTTTATGACATGGCGCATTATCCTGCTGAAAGTAGCCATCAGAAGTTGGGTACATTGTGGTCATAAAGGGATGGACATGGTCAGCAACAATACTCAAGTAGGCTGTGGCGTTGCAACGATGCTCAATTGGTACCAAGGGGCCCAAAGAGTGCCAAGAAAATATTCCCCACACCATGACACCACCACCACCAGCCTGAACTGTTGATACAAGGCAGGATGGATCCATGCTTTCATGTTGTAGACGCCAAATTCTGACCCTACCATCCGAACGTCGCAGCAGAAATCGAGACTCATCAGACCAGGCAACGTTTTTCCAATCTTCTATTGTCCAATTTTGATGACCTTGTGCAAATTGTAGCCTCAGTTTCCTGTTCTTAGCTGAAAGGAGTGGCACCCGGTGTGGTCTTCTGCTGCTGTAGCCCATCTGCCTCAAAGTTCGACGTACTGTGCGTTCAGAGATGCTCTTCTGCCCACCTTGGTTGTAATGTGTGGTTATTTGAGTCACTGTTGCCCTTCTATCAGCTCGAACCAGTCTGGCCATTCTCCTCTGACCTCTGACATCAACAAGGCATTTCCGCCCACAGAACTGCCGCTCACTGGATGTTTTTTCTTTTTCGGACCATTCTCTGTAAACCCTAGAGATGGTTGTGCGTGAAAATCCCAGTAGATCAGCAGTTTCTGAAATACTCAGACCAGCCCTTCTGGCACCAACAATCATGCCACGTTCAAAGTCACTCAAATCACCTTTCTTCCCCGTACTGATGCTCGGTTTGAACTGCAGGAGATTGTCTTGACCATGTCTACATGCCTAAATGCACTGAGTTGCCGCCATGTGATTAGCTGCTTAGAAATTAAGTGTTAACAAGCAGTTGGACAGGTGTACCTAATAAAGTGACCGGTGAGTGTATATATATATATATATATATGGGCATGTCTGAATGTTGCAGGAAACTGGCCCTCTAGGATTTAAGTTTGAGACCACTGTCTTAATGTTTGTTCTGGAAGTTGTTCCCCCAGTACTGTGTGTTTTACTGATATTAACAGTAATTGTCTGTAGCTACTCCTGCAGGAGAAGCCAAGGGTGGAAAGCTTGGTGATCACATGATCAAGGGCTTCCTTACCACTGTACACCACCAAACTTCAACAATAATAGAAATGCATAAATAGACACAATGTTAAAATTGTTGTGGGGCATTCATTTATGTTTAACTTTACGTTGGCCTGCATCCTAATTAGGATTATTCATTAAACATTATTTTATTTTCTCAGAATAATCTAAAATTCTCTCTACCTTTATGCTATTGCACTATAAAACTGATAGAAATGTTGGTCTTATTCACAGAACTTAATGACTTCACTGTTTGTTTATATCCAAGTGCATGATTGGTGTAGATTATACATTAATAAGGAATTAACCTTAATGGATTTCTACTGTACAGCAGGATCACATTTATTTTTACCTTATTTTTTTAATTTCTTGGAAATAAAACGTTTTCTGAAAGATAATGCTGTTTAAAGATAGTTAAATTGTTAGAATATATTTAAAATTTAAGTTAACTGAAATATTATTCAATCAAATATTTTGCAATAATACCATCTACTGGTTATCCTGCTGTCAGGTGTTCAAAGGAAGCTGACTGAGGAGCTCTAAACTTTAATCCATCGAGTTACTGCTGATTGGGAGAGACAATTTCATTAAGGGTTTTTAGAATACTTTGAAATTTGTTGAATCTTTTACTTTTGAGTTTCTCCAGAAACGTACCTGTAAAGATAAATGTAGGCATTTATAATAAGGAATAAACAAATAAAATGTTATGAGAAGATAAATAGTATAGATAAATACACTGACAATAGAGTAGCTATTAGCATGTGCATTATTCTGGTCTGATGGCAAAGTAGAAATGCATCGTTGTCGTTTACAGGCCAAGTTTTATTCAGCTGCTGCAGGAAGTTAAACCTTTCCAGTTCCCGTTTTAGAGATGCTCAATTTTCCATCAAAAAGCAAACTTATCCTCACTCCTCCCAGAGATAAGCCCAATGAGAAAGAATGGGAGCTGAGCAGATGTCAGCACATCCCTACCCTCTGTCTAAGATCACATTCAGAACCATTGCAGAAACCTAATCCCAAACCTGGTCAGACACTTTGCATTAGTTGCTTGAACATTTTGAAATTTGGACTGTCAGAATTTATAGTGACTAGTATGGCAAAAATAACATTGTTGCAGAAAAGATGAATGCTGTAGAAAAAAAACAATCTTTAGGCAGTGCAACCAAAATAAAAACGTAATAATATGAGACATGTTTTAGACCTTTGAGAACAGCAAACCCTTGGTTATAGCTGCTGCGTTAATATATGTGACTTTGCTCTAAGACATTCCATTAAAATTGATGTCTATTGTCAGTCACTGGGCAGCTACACTGACTAATTACAAGCTGACAGGTAAACACAGCTTAAAAGAGGCAATTGTTTTCTAGAACTGTATCATCATAATTAGATTTTAAATTCTCATATCTTGGTATCTATACAAAGAGCAGAATCTTCCGTATAATTGCTGAAATGGAAAGATAAAATGTTATTGCTCCATGTATGATCAGCAGCATGGTGATAAGTCTGACTAGCGCATACTTTCTGAATCTGGAGCAGACAGCTCTCTCTGCTGTATAGGATGTATAATTTACCTTCAAGTGACAAAGCTCTACTTCACTATCAGGATATCTGGTCCAAAGCTCATGGTGCATGTAGGCGTCAATGAAAAATCAATATTGTTATAGTTGCATGGTTTTAAGTAAGCAGGTATTCCTGCAAATATAAGTATTAGTCTCATTTTAGTTTTAAACAATACCTATTTTTCCATCAGGATGTCTGGCCCATTTTCAGAACATTAAAACTATTATACTCTTTTTCATTCCAGTAAGAGAGTAGGAAGAACAAGCAAAAATTTGTTGCAATGCATTAGAACCATCTGTAACTTCATTTTCTAAACAAATGTTTTTAAATCAAATTAATGAAGAGCTGCAATCTGAATAACTTATTGATATGAAGGGTCAGTATCTTCAGTCCCCTATTAGTATAGAAAAAAGAAAAAAATATGTGACTACAAATCAATTGTGACATATCCTTTTACAACTTTTACTTGAAGGAATAAGAAATGTTAGCCTGATATCTACATATACAAATATTCGTTCATATTTTCTATGACTCTATCTGAATTTAAAACATTAATGTCCCATTTTCTTTTCTAATAATTCTAAATATTCCTTTAGGTTTGTGAGTGTACATGGATGTATGATTGGTAGCACTTATATTAAACTGACACCAATGCTATCGTTCTGAACTTCAGCAGTTTTCTGATTATGAAACTGTCTTCTATTATATATTAATATTCATATTTACTCACTATAAAAGTGTTCACTCAGTCTGTTTCTCTCTCAAGGCCACACCATTCCCTGCAGAATGTTGTTTGTAGAGCAGACATAGCTTCTTCCCATAACAATCCAGATTCTTTCTCAAGGTTTATTCATAACATGTTACTGTTAAGCAAAGTGTGTGTAATTTGTTATGACTCTGACTGCTTTCCATTGTTGTAAGTAGGGGGGGACGAACCCTGCCTAGATCAGAACAGAGCAGAATGCTGTGCCATGATGACTGTTCTCTCTTTGCAAAGATATTTAATAGATGTGCCGACTGAGTGAAATCCATCTATCTCCGTTTATTTAACTAGGATGAATAGTTGAATACTTCTTTCCTACGACAATTTGGCGTTGTCAATGCAGGATTCTCCTTGGCTGATTTTTTCTGAGGACAGCAATTGTCAGGTACTACCTGGAGGAAGCAGTCTTCCAGCCTCAATACCCCGTTAGAAGGTTAAGGGAGTGAGGACTTCTGGCATCGAGGTCCCTGGAGGTCAGCAGGAGGATCAAAACGAACCATTTTTTTGAGATGGTGAGATGAATCTTTTGTCGGCACAATTTAAATTAAATTTCAAAAACTAAATTACAAAACAACAGATTGTTAACAGATTTAAAGATAATTAGAAATCAAATACTGGAAAATTAGCTCAAACAAAGTCCTCTTCTTCTCCATGAAAAAATATATAAATGTAATCTAACAAAAACTAAATAAAAATCTAACTAAATTAAAGGTTAATAATTTTAATGCACTAAAATTAGTATAATACTAAAGATTATACATATGAAATAACAGATAATTTTTCTTTTGGGGACACGAAAGGCAATTCAGGTTTTGTTCCACCTGGGAACCAAAAGACCTCGCATAGGAACGTGAGGCTCTCTCTAAGGGTGAGAGGAAGGTTGTAGGTGCCACCAGAAGGCATTTAATTTTACTGAGACGTCGGTAATCTAGAGTGGGATCCCCCCCCAGTTATCCAGGTCGGCACCAGAGGAATGGTGTGCATATTGGAAACCGGTAAATTACCTGTAGATAATGGGAAAGGTTTTGCAGTTCTATGGTAGAACAAAAGCCAAGGTTCCAGAGAATTGTCAACTCCTCAAGAAGAAATTTTTGATTTAATGTTGCAATAGAAAAAATGTTGAAGATAAAATAAACCAATATCATAAGAAGTTAGAGGCTAAAAGAAGGTTAGGTAAGAAATTTACAGATTTTGAAAAAAAAAGAGAAAAAAAATGGAAAAAGAAAAAAGAAAAAAACAGTTTAAAATGATGGATGGTTAAAAGGAGAGTTTAAAGAAACTCTCAGCTTCAAAAAAAAATGGGTTAAGATAAGAAGTCAAAAAAGACAGTGTTTAAACCTGATACTAAACATTTTTACACTGTATTACATATTATACTTACACTATACTAAGTGATAATAATGAATTTCAATTTCAATGGTGCTTTTAAAGAAACAAAACTCTCTCAATTTTTACAGGAAGTTAATAACTCATAGCTAAAAACAAAAAACTATTAAATTATTACAGAAAAAAAATAAGTAGGGCATAAAATAAGGTCAAAATTAAAAGTTTAAAAACTGAAAATAAAATAAAATGGAGGAATTAACCTAAAATTAAATAAAGAAAACAACAAAATTAAATAGAGAAAAGTAAGGTTGATGATAAAAGCAAATATGAGAAAATTAGATGAGAAAAGTTTGTGACGAGAGGGGAAGGTGACTTAAAGTGACTAAAGGATGAAGTGGGGTGACTGACGAGACGACATTCATTTCCTGAAAAGGCTTCTTCTTTTATATGGTAAAGATGAACAACTTTATATTATTATTTTTTTTATTATTATTATTCATTTGAAACATTGAAACTCCTTAAACTAATCATTGTTTTTTTTAGTCCCTGCCCTTCAAACATGGACTCCCTGAATGGAGCCGCTCCTTGTGGAATTCAGACCTGGAGGAGTTGCCCCCCTCCTATCAGCCCGCCGGAGAAAGACAGCCTGCTTCAAGCATCAATCCCCCCCCACCCCCCAACGCACACACACCGACACAGCAACCGGATGGAAATGATGGGTTAAAATCTGGGGAAAGCAACACAAAAGGATTTTCATCTGCTCTGAACCCCTGACCCTAATACATGTAGCTCACCTGAGCTGCAACCTGCTTCACAATGTGTGTGTGTGTGTGTGTGCAAAAACCATGAGGACAGAGACACTGGGGATTTTTTTTTTTTTTTTTTTGTGGGGAAACAAGGAGGAGGTGCACCAACATAAGGCTTTCCTTCTCTCCAGTGCTAAATTATTTCTTAATTATTGAATAATTTTTTTTGTTTGACGAGTGGCTGACCTTTTGGACTGAGGTGGTGGAGCTCCAGGACTGAAACCGCCTGTTGGCAGCAATCAGTAAAAGGGTATTGTGATCCATTATATTTTTTCTTTTTTTCTTTTCTTGTATTTCATATTCTATTTCCATAGACTTCCAACTATTCAAGAAAAGCTTGATAACTTTCTCTTAATAGATTCCTTTCTGCATCTTGCAAAGAAGAAAATGCTTGCTGACAGACTGACTTTATCTATGGGAAATGTCTGATGAGGGGGATAATGTACGACCTGGTTGGCTTTCACTAAACAATGATTGTTTTAGAGTCGGTATAATCATTTCTGATCAAATTAGAAACCAACCTTAAATATCTAAACCAAAAATTATCTTTTAAGAGAAAAAAAACTCAGCAGCAACTGTCTTTTCCTATGTCGGCTTCAGGACTGGAAAACAAAACGTTTTTTATCAGGCCTGTGTTTGTTTAAAAACAGGACGGGTCTCGTTTTGTTCATTTCCTGCTGTCACCATGTTCCATAATGTTATGGACGGACCTGGAGATGACAAATCCAGAGAGAGAAAAGGGTCCAAACATGGTCTGACACAGTAGTTGTAAAATGCGCACGTTTTAGTCACAAACCAAATTCTCTATTTCCACAGCAGCCACTCAGAGAGAAGAGCTTCATCTCTTCATGATTTTGTGGTATGTTGCTTTGTCTCTGTGCCATGAATGTCTGAGGCTCTGACTAAGACGGAGAAAAGGTGATGGTTGCTCTGACTTATGAAAATGTAAACAAAACAGCAACTTATAGAGGAAAAAGAATGAATAATATTATCCAATAGGATAAAATCTAAAGTTATGTGTTATTTTAATCTGAATTAGATTTCACTAAATGAAAAACTAAGAATTAGATTTTCCTTTCCTCCAAAAATATTAATACACATGTATATCATTTAAAACATATTAACAATGAAATCAGCAATTTTCATCCCTTAAGTGTTTAAAATAAATAAACCTTACAGTTAATCAAATATATGGGATGAAGTTTGGGAAAATGCAACTAAAATATATAAAAGCTATGAGTTTATTAACTTAAATTATAGATTTGCAAAAATAAATAATTAATTCCTGAAAGATTTGAATCAAAGTGGCATATTTTCTTGAGAGAGTGAAATAATAATAATAATTTATGGCACATTTAAAACAAGTATGTTTAAAAATAAATAAAACCTAAAACCTGCTTAATGGATTTAAATCAAGGATGATAAAAACAAAAAAAAACACACCTTAACTTTCAGAATTAGGACTGAAATAGCACCTGACATAAAGTTATAAATGGTTGGCTTACAGCAGAATAGTAACTTATTCGCTGTTTATTGACTAGAGTTAAAGTACCTGCATATAAATAGACTGAAAGCGTCCATTTTACCGTTGACCCAGTCACAGGAGGTTCGGTAAAGATGGGCAGGCTAAGGGTTCCATGAATCCCCCCCCCCCCCAATGGCAGAAAAGGGCCTGACACACATGAAGGTTTGCATGCAACAATTACGTTTAATCATTTATGTTATGGCCATTTGTTGGTGTTTTGTTTGTCTTATCTGTTTGTCTTATATGTTGTCTGTAGTGTCTGTGGATCCACTCTAACTATTGTATGTCTATTTGTGAAATGATAGTTTAGTTATTTTTTTGTCTTGGTAAAATAGAAATGAGGGAAAAATTAGGGTTAAGCTGTAAAATAAGGACAGTTTCTAGTCTCCGTGGCTTATTCTTCCCCCTAACCTGTTTTCAAAACAAAGCAGGAGTTAAATGTGTTAAAGATAATGCACAGCTGTTTAAATTGGTAATAAAGGGGATTGATATAATGTTAAAATGTCACAACAAATAAAGTTTAATGAGACAGATTTTTTTTAAATGAAATCAAATGAACAGATTTTGCTTGTTTAACAATAATTGGGCATTTCTTCAAATAATCAAGGACCTGTGTCATTATTTAAATGCTACATGAAATTATTTTGATCTACTATTGTTTGTGAAAGGGTAAGATAACATCTGATCTGTCCTTCCATCAGCTCCTTTAATTCAGACTGTTGGTAACTTTGACTCCCAGTTTTCCTCCCCATGAGCTCATGACTGCAAGTTAATTTATTTATAAAGAAAATATAAACGCTGCTTAAGCTAATTCAAATGAAATTAAAAGTAAAATAAGTAGCCAACCTTATTACTGTCTGTAACCTACTAACACGGTAAGGAAAGCATCAGATGACCTACCCGAGAAACTAACGTAACGTTTCCCCACTTTAAAACGAAACAAACATGGTTACTCATCCTGCTGATCAGCTCTCTTCACTGCCATTGAAGGCTCCAACGTGTTTTCTTTTCAGGTGCTGCGTCATAACAGCGGTGGTTCCGTGCCATGTTCATTTGTTTTTACAAAAGTTGCATGTTACGACTTTTTTCACTTTACAAAGCGCGGGCTATTTTAATTATTGTGATCAATTTGCGCCGTCAATCCCGGCGCATGCGCGCTTCATTTGCAGTCTGGACGCTGAGGGTAAACTCCTCACTAAAATCCTGCGGCTCTGACTGCAGCGCTGAGAGGGATTCCTGTGGGAGAGGGAGAAAGGGGTTGGGATGGGAGAGGCGCCCCACGGCAGGCAAAAGCCGCCAGTGACACCGTAAAAAGTCGCCAGATTTGTCGCTAGTCGCTTTTTTTAAAAATAATCGCTGGAGGGGTCTGAAAAGTCGCTGAGTTGGCAACAATGCAACTGCGGCGCTGACTCGCTCCGCCATATTTTTTTTTCTTCCCCCGGATGACGGCGGTGGCGGATGACGCATTAATCGCGCGACACAACTAATCGATGATTAAATTCGTTGCCAACGCTTTTAAAAGTCGATTTTATCGATTCGTTGTTGCAGCCCTAGTTTTTAGTTAGTGGCTACAGCGAGATACGGAGAAGAAGAGTCTGAAATTGAAACGTAGAAAAAGAAGGAAAGAACGTTAAAATATTACTTCTTATTTTAAGGACTCGCACCCTCCGAAGTGGCACAAGGTTAGTCCTTATTTGATAAGACATGTTTAATGTGTGTTCATGTGTTTAGAAATGCTTGTGAAGAACTTTTTTTTTTTGTTCGTTATTAAGTCTCTGTAGCTTATGTATAACGGGCGGATTTTACATAGTAACAGCCAGTACCGTAATACATTTTTTCTTCTGTGCTTTGCCTAGCTCTTACGTTGGTCGGTTAAAAGGATTATTGTGGACAACGCTGATACACCAATAAACAAGAAAACCATCAGTCAAGTGCTGACCATCATTCGGGGGAGATGCGACAATAACTGCTCAGGAATCCTGGTATTTTTTATTATCTGGCGCAGCTGCTGTCTGCACAGTGAAATAGGCGGGCTGGTGCAAAAATACAGACCTGTACTGAACCTGGCATGTCCTCGTGTGTTAGCACTAAGGTTGTGTTGAAAACGCGGACTCGGTTTTTATAAACATGGTCTTTTTATATATAAATAAGTGGAATAGAGTTGAGTTTTAATGTCCGTCATTTTTTTAGAGTGAATATTTGCGGATATGGAGTGAAAGCATTTAATGACACTGAGATGCGCGAGTCTTGCGCCCAATGGGTTAGAGATGACAGCCTTGAGTGTTTTGAACATGAATATCAAATAGGAGGAGCTTCAGCTGCTAAAGTTCACATCTCAGCCATTTGTTTCAGAAATATTAAAGATATCTTTAAGGTAATCGAGAGGCTACCATACCCTTGACTAAGCTCAGACCAGGTCTAATCTTTTAGTGCTACTTTAGTGCAGATTTGTGCAGGTAAAAATGCTGTTTGTGTTACTTTGGTTTTTAGAATATAATTACTTTAAATTCCTTGATGTCACCAACCAGCCTGCTCATTACAGAAAATAAAGTTATTGCAAAAGATAATATGGCAATCCCGGGTTTGCCCTGGACCTAACAATTCATTAATTAGGTATTTAGTAATTCATCAGTCTACCAGATCCTTAAATTTGGATCTGATGTTTACACCTGGCAACCCTATAGCATTTCCTGACAAATCTCACTATTGGCACTTCACAATAACAGTACGGTTGAAACATATTATAAACTACTGATAATTTTTTCTCTGTGAACAACTTATGACTCAGCTTGAGAAAACCTTCAAAATTAATTAAAAGCCCCAGAAGTGCTATAAAAGTAGATCACTTTGGTTCATCCAGGGATGTGACTGGATCAGGCACAAAAAAAAGGGGAAAAAAAGACAAATTGTACACCCTATTTTTCTCCTGAAAAACTTCACTCAAATGTTCAAAATTTCAGAAGCTGCAGATGGAAAAATGTAACATATGCTGCTCGATGCGACACATCAACCAATCAGAGAAGCTGATCAAGGTGAAAGACAGCACTGCTGATGCAGAGTGCTATGATCCCTCCACTGAAATTGATCTCATGTCTTATGAAATTTCCATCTCTAGTCAAGCACAAACATTTCCCATAATCAGGACAAAAGTAAGTTAACAATGACAAAAAGTTAGCAGCAATCTACATCATAAAGCAGGAAATAGCATTTCAAGGAGTCTAAATTTCACAATGATCCCGGGAAAGGAAAGGATCCCCCCCTCCCAGACCCCGCTACACCGCACGAAGCCTAAAGATGTGATACACCCACGTGTACATCCTATGAAATATTCTTAGCTCAAAGCCTGGTCTGGATGAGGATCAGATTCAACTGTACTTCTAGGGCAGTGGTTACCAACCCCAGTCCTCTGGTGGGATGCAACAAGGAAACGCCTAAATCATGCAGAACAGGGGTCCCTGGGGACCATGGTTGGGAAACACCCACATCAAGGGCTAAATTAAAACAGCTTTTTTTAAAAGCCCTTAAGAGCATTCTTTATTTCATCCTTTGTTAAAATTATTTCCTCTATATTACATTTTTAATGATTAAAGATTAATCTCAGCTGCACTTCTTCAACCTATGTCACAACACAACCAGTTCCAGTTGGTTTTCGTGATGTGAGTCCCAGAAAAGTTCAGATTTTTCAACTTTAGCGGATGCCTCTCCACTCTTTCCTCGTAGTGCTGCTGTTTGACAACCCCTCAGTTCTGTCAAACTGAAATCTCCACTGGACACTTCACTGATCTTGGGGGTTTGCATAGGAATACTATATAGACCGCCCTTGCCACAGACACCGCATTTGGTGTGAATGCACCATGATCCACCAGATTACTGATAAGTGCTAAACATTACTAAGAAGATGCATCATATAGATATTCATATTTTCATATATATTAGCTGATCCTCAAACTATCACATAACTGTTCACTGCAGTGATTACCAACTAAAATAAGCAGGGGAATTCCAAACCAAGAAAAAGACGTCCCGCTTTTTGTGGAATATTTAACAAGCTTTAGCTTCGTCATTCAGCATCTCTTGGCACCAACCACTTTGGTGATGGTTTTCAAAGTTAGTCTGGAGGGAGAATTATGTTTTTACGTCAGGATGAGCTTCACTTTGAACTTGATTGTTGAGTAGACAGTTGTCCGTTTAGATCATAACTGTGTGGATTCTCATGTGTCTGTTTAAGCTAGTTTTCCGTGTAAATCTTTGTCCACACAGATCACAACAAAAAGGTTTCTGCCCTGTGTGGATTGTTATATGAGAGTTTAAATTAGTTTTCTGAGTAAATCTTTTTCCACATAAATGGCAACCAAAAGGTTTCTGTCCTGTGTGAATTTTCATGTGTGTGTTTAAATTAGGTTTTTGGGTAAATCTTTGTCCACACTGATCACACCTAAAAGGTTTCAGTCCTGCATGGATTCTCATGTGTGTTTCTAAGTCTTCCTGTAGTCTAAATCTTTGTCCACATAGCTCACAAGGGAACGGTCTCTTTCTTGTGTGGACTCTCATGTGTTTGTTTAAAGCTGATTTTAAAGTAAATATTTCTCCACACATATCACAACAGAAAGATTTCTTCCGTGCATGGATTCTCACATGTTTGTTAAAATTCCCTTTCAGGCTAAATCTTTTCCCGCATAAATCACAACAGAAAGGTTTCTCCCCTGTGTGGATTTTCATGTGTTTGTTCAAATATTCCTTCTGGTTAAATCCTTGCCCACATAGGTCACAAGAGAAAGACTTCTGTCCTGTGTGGATTACCTCATGTCTGTTTAAACTTGCTTTTTGTGTAAACCTTTGCCCACATATGTCACAACAGAAAGGTTTCAGTCCTGTGTGGATTCTCTTGTGTTTGCTTAAATTTCCTTTCAGGCTGAAGCTGTGTCCACATATGTCACAGAAGCAACGTTTCTGTCCAGTGTGGATTTTCCTATGAATGTTTAAATAGTGTTTTACAGCGAAAGTTTTACCACAATCTTCGCAGCTAAACTTCGCCTCTGTTTGGTCCTTTTTTTGCAAGTCTGCATTGTTATCCTCTGTGAAACGTGTCTCGTTATCCAGATAGCTTGAAGACCCAATTTCTGAATTAGTCATGTCTTTCTGAAGGCAGCAATTGGGATCGGATTGTTCAGCAAACTCCTCCTTCAAATCGGGCTGTTCTCCTTCAAGGCGGGGGCAGACTCCCTCCCGTTCCTCCTTAATGTCAGGGGGCTTTTGGTCATGTAGGCTCACACAAAGTGTGTGGTCTTCAGGAGGTTCTGCTTTAACCATCAGATTGAAGTCATGATGCTCAGCACAAAGTCTGTGGTCTTCTTGAGATTCTTTTTTAACTACCGGGTTTAGGTCATGATGGTCAGCAGAAGGTGTGTCATCTTCATGAGCTTCTTCTTTAACCATCAGATTGAAGTCATGATGTTCAGCACACGGTCTTTGGTCTTCAGACGATTCTTCTTTAACCATTAGATGTAGGTCATGTGGGTTAGCCCAAGGTATATGGTCTACATTAGGTTCTTCTTTTACCATCAGCTTTGGATCATGTAGGTCAACACAGTGTTTGTGGTCTTCAGGAGATTCTTCTTTGATCATCAACATTTGCTTAACACCTATAAGAAACATTAAAACACATTATGCATTTCAGAAAGTATTTTGACTTGTTGGCAGATGGCTCTGCGAACCATGTCGCCGTCCATGTCTCGTCACATGAAACAAACGAGCAGTGGTCTGGACAGACAGTGTGAAGAGATGGCAGATGAGCAGTAATTATATTCACAGAGCTAAGGTGGAGAGTTGGAGACCTACCTTAAAGAGTGTACAATAGTTTGAAAAGAAAAGCAGTACTGTGGTGTTAATGAAAGGCAGTTTTTCTACTTTGGCTAAAATATCTTTCAGCTCCATATCACAGTGTGTAAATTGGGAGACTTTTAGCTCATTTTCAAGATACAAGATAAAGGTGAAAGATACAGATACAGATTAAAACTACGACAAAATAACTTTAGATAATGGTTGATTTTTCCTGGCATTTCTAGACATTTCCCTGCTTAAACAGAACTGATTTTCAATGATAAATATCATCAGCTAGGAGTTAAACTTGTAGGTATCTCCTTTATGCAAACCAGAAAGAAATTAGCTTAATGCATAATGAAATAAGAACCCTTTTCTTTTCTTTGTTTACAGCAAATGCATCCTATATATTTAACTTGTCAAAAAATGAAATTAATTGGTTATTTTATTAAAAAGGAAAAAAAAATCAAATGCTTGCTAAATTTTCAGCATAAGGTTCATAGTGTAGAACATAAGCTCTATACATAAGCTCTATAGCAAAGGTGGGAAGAGTTACCTAGAGTTTTACTTAGTACTGTAAGTGCAGCACGACTAATATTTTGACTCAGCTTAAAGTAAAAAAAAAAAAATGTTTCACTGTGAGTAAAAACGTACTTGATAAAATGACCAGCTGAGAACAGAGTAACTATTGACTTATAACATATATTTTAAAATCTAAAATGATATAATCAAACAAACTGTCATGTGCCAATTCTGGTAATATAAAGCACATAAACATGATAATATGTTTACAAAATAACAAATTTGAGCAGGGGAACGGGGAAGTTTTAACAGAGCTGATGGCAACACAGAGCCTTTTATTAAAAAAAGGAAAAAAGAGGAAATAAAAGAGCAAAGTGCAAGCCAATCACCACACAGTCAGTGAGCCATCCTCTGATGTTAGAGCATCTCTAAATTTATTAACTTTAAAATTTAGTTTGTGCTAGGAAACCTTATTAGTGTTATCAACGCTCACTGTGCTCAAGTAAAGATGAAAGAGATGGAATCTGCATTGTTTTACTAAAGATAAGGTTGAAAATAAACACAACTTTCATAAAGAAACAGTAATAAGAAAAGCAAAGACCACAAAAAGGAGAACCTGTGGCAGGATTGAAGGAAAAGAGAGGAAACATTTAACAAGATTATTAGAAATATATACAGTGAGGAAAATAAGTATTTTAACACCTGGCTATTTTGCAAGTTCTCCCACTTAGAAATCATGGAGGCGTCTGAAATTGTCAGCATAGGTGCATGCCCACGGTGAGAGACATAATCTAAAAGAAATCCAGAAATCACAATGTATGATTTTTTTTACTATTTATTTGTATGATACAATTAAGTAAATAAGTATTTAAACACCTGTCTATCACCTAGGGGTGTAAATAATAATCGTTTTGTATCGATGCATCGATCCAAAAGCCGACGATCCGATGCATCGACACGTCCGCAAGATAATCGATTCATGTTTTTTTTTTTCCTCCGGTCTATTTTTATCCATTTGCTCCTGGGTGTAATTCTCCCTCCCGTGCTGTGGTGGCGCTAAACCTATTTTGCCCTCCTACCTCGCTTCCTGGTTATACTCTTACAGCAGTTTGTTGCAGTGAGCTTGACACAGACATTTTTAAATTATGCTCAGGATTGAAGCGTGGTCTGAGCTACACACTGTGGGTCTAGATACGGCCGAGGCGGTGAGGAAGTGGGGGCGAGTTTAGTCCGACGACGGAGGGACATGAGGGCCAAAAAGGGCGGAGATTCAGCTGGAAAAAGGGTCCCAGCGTTCTCGCGCACCTCGCTCTTCTAGCGGGTCAAACTTCACGAGTTGTTTTCCGCAATTTCGGTCATAAAAACAAAACAAGCCAGGCTCCTGTCTGCTGCACTGTTTGCGGTCAGCTACAATCTGGGAGAGGTGCAGCGGAGCGTCTCTCAAAGGGGCGGTGACGTCGACACTCTGGAGCCTTCTTCTTCTTCTTTTTTTTTTAATGGCGGTTGGCAAACAACTTATAGGTGCATGACCGCCACCTTCCAGAATGGAGTATGGACCAGACAAACTATTATATTCTCCCTAAAATACCCGTTCTTCTTAGAAAATTAAAAATACTCCCAAAAACTACATCCCCAGATGACCTTTGAAACAATTCCCTTATATCTAGTTTATTTTTATTCCTGTCTAACTCTCTAAGCAACATCTCTCTTTCCTGAGTATATTTATTACATTCTAAAAAAATATGTTGGACAGTTTCTCTGGAGCCGAGGTATTGCATTGAACTCATTACACTGATATAGTGCAGTATTTTTGCAGTATTTTTTGATGCAACTTTTCTACTTCTGTTGTTTCTAAAGAAAATGCATAATGCTATTACAGCTTTCATTGATTTATTTCAAACTTGAAACTTTGTTTAGCCTGTAAGGTGTAAAAAAAATAATAATAAAAAAAAAAATTTAACCGATTAATCGAATCGAATCGTGGTGTATCCTTGAATATCGAAAATAATCGAATCGTTGGGTCAGGAAATCGATACTGAATCGAATCGCCACGATGGATGTGATTTACACCCCTACTATCAGCTAGAATTCTGACCCTCAAAGACCTGTTAGTCTGCCTTCAAAATGTCCACCTCCACTTCATTTATTATCCTAAAGTAGATGCACCTGTTTGAGGTCGTTAGCTGCATAAAGACACCTGTCCGCCCCATACAATCAGTAAGAATTCAACTGCTAATATAGCAAAGACCCAAGAGCTGTCCAAAGACACTAGAGATAAAAATAGTACACCTCCATAGGGCTGGAAAGGGCTATGGGGAAATTGCCAAGCAGCTCGGTGAAAAAAGGTTCACTGTTGGAGCAATCATTAGGAAATGGAAGAATGACTGTCAATCTCCATTGGACTGGGGCTCCATGCAAGATCTCATCTCATGGGGTCTCAATGATCCTAAGAAAGATGAGAAATCAGCCCAGGAGGAGCTGGTCAATGACCTGAGAAGAGCTGGGACCACCGTTTCCAAGGTTACTTAATACACTAAGACATTACGGTTTGAAATAATGCATGGCACAGAAGGTTCCCCTGCTTAGACCAGCACATGTCAAGGCCCGTCTGAAGTTTGCCAATGACCATTTGGAACCAGAGGAGTCATGGGAGAAAGTCATGTGGTCAGATCAGACCAAAATAGAATTTTTTTGGTCATAATTTCACTAACCGTGTTTGGAGGAAGAAGAATGATGAGTACCATCAAAAGAACACCATCCCTACTGTGAAGCATGGGGGAGGTAGCATCATGCTTTGGGGCTGTTTTTCTGCACATGGGACAGGACGACTGCACTGTATTAAGGAGAGGATGACCAGGGCCATGTATTGGGAGGTTTTGTGGAACAACATCCTTCCCTGTGTTCAAACCTGATGAAGAACTACAGGAAACTTTGACCTCTGGAATTTAAAACAAAAGGCTACTGTACCAAACTTTGATTTCCTCAGGTGTTCAAATACTTATTTACAGCTGTATCGTACAAACAAGTAGTTAAACAAATAATAAATTCTGATTTCTGGATTTTTTTTTAGATTATGTCTCTCCCAGTGGACATGCACCTATCATGACAATTTCAGACCCCTCCATCCCTTGTAAGTGGGAGAACTTGCAAAATAGCAGGTTGTTCAAATACTCATTTTCCTAACTGTATATATATGAATGTGTTTTGTTAAGAATTTATATTGTTTTAAGAATTCAATTTAATTTGTATTTTTAGAGCTAGTTATGAGAAGTTCTGCTAACTTATAGTGATTTATGAACAGACTTTCGGCTTTAGCTGTTTTCGTCTTTAACATATGAAAATCATTCACAGAAAAAAAAATGAGTGACAGAAATACTGTGAAAAGGGCTAGAACACCATGGACTGAGAAATGAAGAGAATTATCTGGTTAACTGTGCATAAGTTCAGCTTCTAGCTCCAAATTTTTCACATCTCCGATGTTGCTGCTATGTTTCACATATCCATTACAATAAATATGTCTACAGCTGTTTATTGGTTATTTACTCTCCAGATAAAGAGCATTTATATTGTAAAACACTATACAGTAAAGCACTTTTTTTGTTTATTTTATTAACCTTGTTACTTTTTCTGTAATTTTTATACACTTTCTAAGGTCCACATTGTGTGACCACTTCTGCTGTAACCTTTTGCTGATGTAACACAACAATTTCCCCATTGTGGGACAAAAAAGGGATTTTCTATTCTACTGTAATCTATTCTCAGGGGTGGATTAAAGCAACAAAAAAAACAAAAAAATGTGTGTACTGCTGTTGATCTATTGCCCTGCCCTAGCTGTAATATTCCCAATTCAATTGTGTCTTTAACAATGGGAAACATTAGACAATAACGACTGATAAATGAACATTATGATAAATCAAAATAGATTTTAGAAAGGAGTGTAGTTCTACTTGAAACCCACCATGTCGATCCTCTGGTGCCTCAACTTGGTCCCGAACTCCAAATTCAGAAACTTTGTTAGTGAAGCAGAAAAACATGCTGGCCTCACTTGGGTCTGGGAACAAATAAAATTTAGAAAAATATTTATTTTACTTTGATAGAAAAGAGACATTGTTGGCATATGTTACTTTGATTATGTGAATGTTGCTGTGTTCTCTTACTGGGCTTGACAATACTGATATTTTTCAAGTCTGTTATTGTGCTGTCGCTGTCAAAGCTCATCTGCTTATCAACAATGGAGAGCACTATAAAGTAAAACCCAAGTTACAAGAATGAGGAGTTGGTGGGAATGATGGCTGAGAATGAGAAGCAGCTGATAAGCTACCCGTCTCTTTGCCAGGAGTTTAATGGCTTCCCAGTGACAGCTGTGAGAGAAACAGAGGTCAGATAGTCATTAGGAGAATAGAGAAAGGCAATCACTCCTTAATCTAAAGCAACATGTGGCTAAACTACATCCATGAGCTCATTAGCTTCCCGAAATACACAGGTTGAACCTAACCAAGACCCTACTGCAAACACTGCTGTCCAACTGGGTGCCAGACTAAAAAACATACCATATTTGCCAATAGCTGACTTTAAAAGGCTTAAAAATACATGATATGGGAACCTTAATGCTGCTCCAAGTAATTGAAACATCCCTCTAGCATTTAAAATGTCCTATTTGTTGAAAGTGCATGCTGGAACAGGCTTCGTCATCATAGTCTCAGCTTTAGGTATGAATACAACCCAAACAGACTCATGTCTTCATAAAGAGTTAAGCTGTCCTACACGTCCACCAGGTGCAACGACCCTGAACAGGATCTGACACAATAAGCTCCCTCGAACTCTGTGGTCGAGGGGGTGAAATATCCCATCCCTCAAATGATCTAACTACCAGCATCACTCTGCTTACTCCCCATACACCTCAGGGTCTTTTAGCAAAACCACTTCGGTGGCATTGTTTCAAATTTGTCTACACATGGGGCTGAGTTACACTTGAATGAACGAGAAAGAGACACCTGAAAAGGGAAAAAGATTAACAATCATCAAAAAGCTTCAAGTCAAACGTCTTCCCTCTTTGCCTGAGTGCAATATAAATGCTGGTGTAGGATCACCTCAAATGGTTTGCTTTTCTCTTTAAATTGTGCTAATGGCCTTTTTTTTGTCCCAGTTTTAGTCCAAGTTTTGCTCACAAGTTAAATAATTATTGCTCAATCTAGTTTAATAGTTTCCTGTTGGCATTTAGGAGAAATTAAACACAAATATTTTAATTCTTAAAGCTTTCAGGTTTGCTTCTCAAACCCATTGAAGATCCACAAAAAGAAAAAGAACCATTGCATTTTATTTTTCAAAGGATCCGCCACCCAAGAAAAGACCAACCGCATACGGAGAGGATGTGCAGAACAGCTCAGTTATTCTGGATTCATAGAGGAGAAACCACAGGGATGTTCCTCTTTTATTATCGCTTACTATATTCATTTATCTTTATTTTGGTCCATTGAATATGCTTAAAAACCTAATTTTGAATTGAATTGTTTAGCTGTTTTGTCAATTGTAAGAAAAACTGATAACATAATGAATTAAGATTTTTAATCCTAAGCCTATTGCCAAATATTCATAAACAGTGTAGGTTGCATAGGTTTTGGTTGCACTGGTTCCTGTATTAGTGGCAGTAATCCAGTAATAACTTATTAGTTTCCCATTGTTTAATTTACTAGAAATGCAGAGAATAATTAATGGAACAGTTGTGAAATTCTTAGTTTACAGTATATTTCAGATGCAAGTATTCTGCTTTACCACCATCACCAGAATGTTGAAAATAATGTATATTGTGAGAAAAATGTTCCACATAAATACAGAATTCCTATTGTTACTCAGTAACATTCACTGTGCTACAAAAATTCCACATTTTGCCACTTTGTTTCAGTTAAATCCTCTGAAAACCTGCAACCTAGCAATGCAGCTGTCCTCATCTAATCCTGAAAGGGTTTCCTGTCCAAATTATTTCAAAATATCACCCCAAGGTTTGGTGAAAAGTTGGCAGCCCTGTAAAATTTTTGACCACCACAGAAGCTAACGGTTAGCTTTAGCTAAAGGAGACGTGTAACTCCTAAAAGGATGCTAACAAGTCTATTTCCGATTACCTGGAACCCAATATTGAAACTTTAATTAATTATATAAATACAGCTTTTGCTAAAGGGTTGTTGCTATTATCAAACACCAGCTCTTGTACTATAAATAACCGGTTTTACCTGCCGAAGGTAGCTTTTCGCACCAATGATTTTCTTCTTCTGTTTCCTTTTCTTCTTCTCTGTTTTTTTTTTTTTTTACGGCTGGCATCTAAAGTTAGGAAGCATGATCGCCGCTTACTGTTCAGGAGTGTGAACTGAACCAGTGTATCTGGCTCATACAAGCCTTTTTTGGTTTTCCTAATATAATGCCGTTTTATATAAAGATCTTAGCTGCTGTTCTACTGAAGAGTTATGAGACATTTATAGTTACCAAAAAAGATAATGTGAAAACTTAATTACTTAATAATAACTTGCTAGTATACCTGAGCTATTTGGAAAGGGACAGATACCTCAAAACTGCTTCCCTCTCCAGGGAATCTTTCGGTTAGTCTTTTTTTTATTTTTAAGTCCTAGATTGGAGTTTTCTTAACCTTATTAAAGCATCGCATAGCACTGTGCCCATCCATTGCTGTACATTGGTGGTCAGCTGGCTGAAAGGGCGGATTAAGTGTTTGTGAAATATTTCCAGGCAGTCTTGTTATGCTTTTGTTGATCTATTTAGATTAGAATAAAGAAAATACATATGATTTTCTGTGCAATCAGAAAGTTTACACAAAGTTAAACTTGCTTTTAAATCAAAACTGCATCAAATATTTGTAAAGATAGCATGTCTGTAATAGCTATTATGTTCCATTAATGTGCTTGAAGTAGGAATAAATACAGCAATTTAGTTTTGAATAAATACATTTCTGTTGCCATTTTTTTCCCATTCATAGTAATTATGCAGTTGTATTTTTAATTAAGGTTATTCTAAAGCTGTTTCTATAAGCAACTGATAGAAGATCTTATACACAATATCAAAGTCTTTAAATCTCAGAAATTAATATAATGATGTGATTGTTTTAGGTGCTTATTCTTGTGTCAGAAGAAGCTTTGAAGGTCATGAAAAATAATACTGCGATCACAATATTGGTTGAAAACAATTGCAAGTTAGATTTTTGGCAAAAATCATACAGACCTATTCCTGATTAAAGTGAACCACCTAGTTCGATATGAATAGTCATACCACTACCTCACCGTTGCTCCTTACCTACTACACTTTAACGTAAAAGTAAATCCACCTGTATATAAGCCATCCGGATTGTACATATTTAAATTTTTTATCTTTTACTTCTTTATTTCTTATTTTTATTTTGTTTTTCATTGTATGCTATACAGGTACACTTGCACCTTAATCCTTATTTATCTTAATATACTGTATATACCTGGATATACTGTATATATATATATATATTGTTTATTGTCTATTCTTAATTCACCTTTTCCTCCTTGTTTGCACCTTCTTTGACTTCTATGCCAATATGTGACGAGTGAATTTCTCCGCTGTGAGATCAATAAAGCTCATCTAATCTAATCTAATCTAATATATTCATTGAATGGAAACCAAACCTGTAAAGTTTCTATTTGTTCATAAAGAATGTTGGATTTCTGTGGTCTACTGGAACTACATTAAAAGAAAAACAGATACCAATCAACTTTTTAGGTTAATAAATTGAATCTAGATAGATTCAATATATAGAAGGTTTAATATCCGACTTACTCTTCTAGACTTGTTCAGGAAAAGGAAAGTTTAACCATCATAATGCATGATACATATGCATGGCACATTTTCCACTACACAACGCCATTTCAATAATTAAAAATTTGCTCAGTGTTGCAGTGAGTAGCACTGCTGCCTTGTAGCAAGAAGGTTCTGGGTTCGATTACCAGCCTGGGGTCTTTCTGCCTGGAGTTTGCATATTTTCCCCCCGGAAAATGACTTCCAGGGGAAGAAGCTCTCTGAAAACTACATATTTTGCAATTGCAAAAATAGATTTCGCTCTGAAAGCATTTTTCTTCTAAGTCTTTGCTCTTGATTCAGGATTTTTCTCTCGATGTAAATAATGTATCATGGGCCACTCTGTGTTCCTATTGGCCAGTGGTGATAAGAAATCGAGATATCAGCCAAAAACGGAATATCTCAAAATAACAGCCTGCCTCTAAAATCTCTATTAGAAAACTCATGGAAAACAATAGCTGATGAATAATAAACGGTCAGTTGTTTTTATACCTGATGCTGTTAAGTATTGTTTTATTTGAGAAATACCACTCGCTCAAGCCTTTTCAATCATCCTACCCATCAATTAAGTGATAAAAGTCATATGATTAATTCTGATTTCGTATAATGTCAGTACTCAAAGCTGGAATATCCGTATAGTATCAGAAATGAAGATGATATATCGTGAAAATCTAAGTTAAAACTTTAAATTGCTTTCTTGCTGGCGTTTTTAACTGGGACCTTGGATCAAAGCTTTAAGAGTTATCCTGACTGTGTGTGATGTTTCTTATCTTTTTGCCTTATAAACTGCTTTTTATAAAGTGAAATACAGTTTATGTGGGTTTGACTGAACTATCATTGATAGGGCAGGACTGACCAACACCGTTATTCTCTCCTCACAGTTCTAAGCTGTAGCAGGAAGGATGGATTAAAACGCATTCAACAAATCAAGCTCTAAAAAGTCAAATGTATTTGATTTAACAGTGATATTTAATACTGGCTTTAATCAAGAATAAACAGATAAACACCGATCACTTTTCTGCAGCACTTTTCACTTTCCTTGCAGCTAAGTCCTCTGAGGTTGAGCAGAACAAGAGAAAGGGATTACTTTTCTGATCATTATTTACATCAGATGAACCTCCGACTGAATGACACTGAGGAATGTCCCATTCAATTTACCCTGCGGATGGGAATAAAAACAATCATTTTCACATTTAGCTTAACGTTTTAAACTGAGGTGTTTTATGAGCCCTATAATGAGTTGGTTTGGTATAACTTCCCATGAAGGAGTTTTGAACCATTATGTAACCAGAAAAATTAGGATATGAGCTCTTTCTTTAAAGACAGACAGGTAATGGCAAAGTTTCATTGAATTTATTAATGAATGGTCATGAAAGAATTGTAATTTAATCTAATTATAAAGGTGAACGTTTCCAAAATATGGATTTTATGTCTTTTAGAGGCTTGACTGGCCTTTGATGTTCCCAGAAAGGAATTGCATGACAAAAATAAGAGGACCAAAAAAAAAAGTATTTTTTTGTGTCAAGTTGAATTCTTTCTGAATTCAGGACATCATAAAGTCCTCCCTGCTCAAGAATATGCATTTTATCGCCACGGTTGGTGAGTTTGCTGGTAACTGTAACAGCCCTGATCTCATCTAGTATTGAAAGAGACCCTTCCTACCTTACAAGCAACATTTATTCCCAGGGTTATTAAGTAAACATGGTTTCCCTTTCTCATATTGATCTATCTATGGTTTTATATTACATTCTAACTTTGTTGGAAAGGCTTTTCTAATCTAATATTAACATTTTCTAAACTTTAAATTTTGCTTTAGAGTTCTAGCATGCTACATGTAGGTTTGCCCCTAGCAGCACCTGTGTGTTTACCTGTTTTTGTTTCTCTGAGCTGCCCTGTATTATAAGGATATGATAATGGATCGCTATATTGCAGTACAACCTAAGTTAAATGTGGATCTTAAGCTGACCACATTTCTGGGTTTTCTACTTTCAAATAAAGAAGAAAGATAAGAGTTTCAGTCATGAAGCTAACTTCGATTAAAAAAAAAACAACTGCACTAAAAATACCAAACACACACACGCAGACTTAGTTGTCTTTTCAATTCTTTTGACCTGATCCACGGTTAAGTTAGAGCTGAAAGTCTGTTTGGTTCAATCAGGATATAAACATATTAAAATATAAAATTAAAAAAGCAAAACAAAAAAAAAATCATTGATGTCAAAATTAAATGGTCACATTTAACGGGAGCACAAAGACAGTTAACTATATCAACTGATTCTCTGTCAATAAATCAACTCAGTTATGTATTTTTATATGACAAACTACGGTAAAAGACGAATTTAGCGTCAATAGAAAGCTGCTTTCCTTCATTTCCAGGGCTGTTTGGGTTTTTTGAACTCAGGCTGTTTTACCAGGTTCCTCCCCTTTAGGCTTTCCATTTGTGAGATTGCAGAGCTGCATATCGCACCAAGTCTCTCTGTTCCCTTAAAGCTGTTGAATCTTTTAGGGGAAGATAATGAAGGGTCGACAGTTTGTGACTTTGCAACATAGTTAATCACATCAGTTCCTTCATAAACTGTACGGCTTTTTGTTCGTGTTGCTGACAGATTCTCCCCGTAATTAAACCGATCTGCAGTAAAGATTCTGGGAGGACTGTGATGATAATGAAGCCCATTTCTTCCAGTCTTTGCTTTATTGTCCTCATTCCCTCCCACACCTTTACTAGGAGGGACAGAGCGTTGGTCAAATGTCCAGGTTGGGTAAATCTCTGTGCTATTACAACAGAATCGCTGCTTTGTGTCCGTGTCTGATGAAAGCCACAAGCCTTGTTGTATTTCCTGTGATGCTATATGGTTTGATTGTTCATTTCCTCCTCTTAAAAAGCTTAAACGTGTCTCCTTAAACACATTGTCTTCAATTGTGGTTTTCAGGAGCTCCTCAGAAATAAGATCCGGTCTGGTTTCTCCCTCATGGAATCCGTTTTCAGTGTCAACTGAAGGAGCACAATAAGCCTCTGGAGATCTTCCATTATTCTTTATGGCCCGCCCACTCACTTCAACCAGAAAAAAGCACAGATATTAAAAACACAGAAAGATGCTTTTAATAAGAATTCAAGATATTTTTCTTTCAAAAAGCAGGGTTTTTACAAAACAGTCCTATAATGTAAGGCTGAAACAATTAATTGGATTAATCAATTATTGAAATAAGCATCAAATAACTTAGCACTTGATTAACTGGAGTATAGAGACTCTAAAACATGCCTTTGGCAACATACCTTGAGCACAAATTATACCAAAATTGTAAAAACAAATATGTAAACATTTTGCATTTATGGTAAAAATCTTTTTCATCGGTCAATGTGCTTATCCAGAATTCAGGAATTGGGAAAGTTTTAGTTTGACCTGGTTATTTTCGCGGAAAGTTTTCTTTAACAAAACTTATGCTATCCGATTATTATTCAATTAATCGAAAAAATAATCGACAGATTAATCAATTTGCAAAATAATCCTTAACTGCAGCCCTACTATAAACTGGTGTTTACAGCAGCAAATAGATTAAAGAAAAAATAGTCACACAAATGTGGACCTTAGAAAAATGAGGCGTAATAATGTGGTAATGAGTTATGAAACAAAGAGGGGGGATATCTTTAATTCTAACATATGGCTATCTGTTTGTTTCTGTGGTAAAACAGGCAGTAGAGGTTTTATTATACAAGCAAGTTCAACAGCAGAGTCTGCATACTTCTGAATGACCAGTAGAGGGCGACATCGGACTTAAATTACTTGGTTTAGGTGCGTATTTAGAATAGAATAGAATTAATAGAACTTTATTGTTATCATACTGTAATAAGTACAAAGCAAAGAAATGTAGTTTTCATCTATCCAGAGGTGCTATACAGCATATAAATAATTATTTACATGTTTAGAGAGACTATTTGTATTGAATTTAGATGGTTTATATCTACAAATGGTATATATAAACAGAGAGAACTTGTAAGAGCCTATTAAATAAATAAATATGGAAGCTATATACAGATTATATAGGAAAGTTAGGAGATTACTTTCTTAATAATTATTTTGGCCTTAAAATGGTTCATTAATGTATTCTTATTTATAATAATGTTGCAATGACCCCTTTTAACCTTTTAAATAAAGTGTATATATAGTTTCAGTCAGTAAGCTTTTGGGGCTAATCAGGATCCTGGCTACTCTCCACCTGGTAGTTTTCTGTTGGGTTTTTTTTTTTAAACAAACTGTGTCTGCACAGTATGAGGGATTTCAATCCATAAAAGCTGCATTATAAACCCAAAAGAAGATTGTCAGCTTAGATCATTTGTTGGGTGCGATTTTACTCAAACAGAGCGCCAACTAATATTAGAATATGATGTCCAAAATACAATATGGCTGACACATTAATCAAAGCTAATCCAACTGACAGATGCCTGAACAGTGGAAATATTTACAGAGCTAACTTTTGGCTTTGATTTACAAAAAAAAAAAAACAATTACATCAATGTACTGTATTTGAGGATAAAATATAAAAACGCTCAAACAAAAAATATAATCTAAATCAATAATGGTTTATCATCTGGAAAGCTTTTTTCATATCTAAATCATGGTGTTATTGATTTATAATAACATTTTTGCAATTTCTACCTAAGTTGAATGTGCCTTTAAAAACAAGCAGATTCTGACCTTGGATCAACTCAAAATAACCCTAAAATAAAAAAATGGAAAAAGGCCACCATTTTTTAAGATCTACATTTCATTATCTCAGTAATTTTACTAAAAATAATTTGAAAAAATAAATAAAAAATGCAAATAATAAATGTAAAAATTTAACTCTCTTTGGCAACATAGTTTTTAGAGTGGACAGCGTTTTGAAACCAGTTTATTCCTGGCTTGCAGCAGTTATTTGGGAATCACCTTGTTAATATAAAACACAGTTTGCTAAACAGATGTATCTTTAAAAGCATTTCCACAATACCAGGTATTTTACCGAAACCCTAGTTAATCCTAATAACACTCAACATAAAGATACAGTCTAAACACCTCAGATTTTCAAGTGAACTTAAATGAAAACAAACAACCTTAAACAGGTCTGTGAGGGAAAAGCTACGCCAATCATTTGCAAAATGCTGGTGAAGATTCTCAGTCATCCAGGTCATAGTCAATTATTATATATTACAAAAAAAAAAAAAATGTAAAAAAAAGAAAACCACTGGACTTTGTTTTCCAAGTTTGAAGACGTTTTTCTTCCCATCAAGGAAGCTTTTTTAAATAAAAATGTCTAAGGCAGCGTTGACTTTCAGGCTTTATATAGTAGCCCAACAAATCCTTGTAATGGCTTAGAAAACATGCAAATTAAACCGAAAAAACACCAGCTCCACCCTTTTGCACCCACAAACTCACCCATTTTGTACATGAGGAGATAAGCTGTTGTCGACCTGTTTTAATGGAAAATGAGAATAAAATCATTAAAAATCCAAAAAAGGGCAGGTTTGCACTGAAAATAATAGAAAAAACATCAGAAAATATTCACCATTGTTGTGTTAAAAGTTTGTTTACCTTATAGAATGACTTCCAGATTTGAAATACAGTTTGTTGACCTGAAGGGTTGAGAAGAAGAAGTTATTTAATTGACCTCTACTCTTAATCTTTAACTACACATGAACCAAAAAAAGCCTGTCTTACACATTTAACCGTGTTGTCGTTAAAACAGTACCAGTACCCAGTTTCAAACGACTTGATATCTGCGGTGTAATGGCCTCCCATTAGATCGCCAAAGTGATGAACCACAGCGTAGAGGTCGTACCTGCAGCTCTGAAAAGTAAAAAGGTCAATAAAAGAACCTGAAGCTGTTTCCATGTGTTCATGCTTCTATTTAAATACCTGGATCTCTAAAGTCTGGACCACATCCGCTTTGCACTTTAGCTTGACGTAGCAGTTCTGCTGATAATCGAAGGAGAACCTCTTCAGCAGCAGCGTCAGAACATCTGGACAGTGTATCATCTCGTATTCCTGCGTTGTACGATCAAAACAGCTGCATGTAGACGAGACGGCTGACAATCGCCAAACAGACCAATTAACAAAAGCCGACTTACGATGTCAGTGTCTTGCTTTTTATTGCAGATGTTGCAGAACATCTGGTTGTCCTCGCTGACTCTCTGGGCCTTAAAGAAACTATTTAATCCATCTAACTGCAAACAGATCAGACTGGTTAATCCTGCAGACGTTTTTACTTCTGAATATGTGTGAAAAACACAAGCAGTAAAATCTTATCCTGATAAAAAAAACAAAAAAAACGTAGTACCACGCTGTAGCTTCGAGACCTTGAATCTCCCATTGACAGAGGTAGAACCAAGAAGAAGTTTTCTGAACTGGTTGTCTTCCTGCAGTTGAGGCATGTGGTTTTATGATTGAGCTCGCCTTTGAATATCTAGACAGAAGAAGAAAGTTACTCTGGTTTCTGTGAGACTTTTGGTAATTAAAAAGGACGTAGTATTTCTTGGATTCCATTTCATGTTGACAACCAACAAACAGGGTTCCTACAGCATAAGGCAAGTTAAATTCAAGACTTTTTAAGACTTTTTAATGCCACTTGAAATAAAAATTTAAGACCAAATTCACAAAAAACAAAAGAAAAACCTGCTTGTGACAACTTAACCCAAAGGTTTATTTTAACATAAACCACTGCACTAATGTTTTAAATTTTGAAAAGCTTCCCATACAGGAAGAAAGCTAAAAACACACAAATGACAGATTTATTTTAACAATCATTTAACTGAATTCACAAACTTTGTTTTAGCAGGGAACAAAACAAATCAGTTTTAAAGCCACAACATAACCAGTGCTAAGTCTTTTTTGCAGCTATTTTTCTTTGTATCGTTTTCTTAGTATGTTTGATTTGGTGATAAGTGGAGGCATTGCAGAGACAAGGGTGGAACAAAACTGAGAAATACCGGCTGTTTCTCTGTAACTCGATTTTGAAGCTTTGTGTTTCGCGCTTCGCATGCGACTCCACTGCCTTAATTCCCATCGTTCTGAGCTTGAGTGACTTCTTGCACAAAATACACTGAGCCTCATGTATGTTCCCTGGTTTTAGCCATGGAGAAAACTCTTGGCTGGAGCCAATTTTCATTACATTTACACTTGCTCATATTTTCCAGACAAAAAGTTAATGGCGCATCTCCCAAATGTCCCGGTTTTATTGGTTCCGCTATCGGGACGGAACCAATAATGGTGAGCCACTTTTTTTTTTTATGAAAATTTTTTTTTGTCAATTTTAACGTTTTATTTAGATTACAAAAATAACTCATAATAAAAAATTGCCTTTTTATGGTGTTTTAAAAATTAAGACCTACAAAAGACTGATTTAAGACATTTTAATACCAATTAAGGCCTTAGTTTTATTTTGAAGAATTCAATGCCTTTTAAGACTTTTTAAGGACCCCAGGAACCCTGGATTTAGCCAAAAATCTAAATTGCGGTTACTGACAACCAATATTGCGTTTGCTATTTTATTTCGATTTTCTTTTGCACTAAGCACAAGCATACTGATGTTTTACTCCATGGTTTCAGTTTTTAATTACCTTGAAAGCCTGCTTGTCTAATGTCCATCGCTGCAGAATCCTTATTGTAACCTTTGTTTGGAAACTACTCACTAACTTCTACTTGCATGCATAGATCGGAGTGCTAGCTGGAAGTTTTTCTTTCTTTTGTTTATTGCAGAAAATCCACTTTAAATGTATAACCGCCACATAAAGTGTTGGAGCAAAAAAAATGTCTCTTTAGTCTTGTTAAATGTAAATTCACCAAAACTGATTGCCTCTGTGATTTCTTAAATTGTGATTACCGTATATTACAAATGCAATGAATTGCCCAGCCCTACCTCGGAGGCTTCCAGGCTGGTGCGACACAGGATCTTCTCTAAGTATTCAGCAGCATCACGTTGTTCGTAAACTAAAAGCACAAATGAGCAAAAAAAAAAAGGTTTATTGTTTCTTATTCTGTTTCTTAATGTGACTGCTTCTGTATGAAGCTTACCATCTTTGATGCCCAGTTTTCTTATTATGTTGTCTGTTCTGGCCATGTTTTGTTCTAAAGTACAGAACAGCTCCCTCAGGTGGTGATCAATACTCGTTGGGTCTTTCCTGCCACTTCTACGCCAAAGTTAGGAGAGAAGCAAAGACAGAATGTTATCACTCAAACTACTTCTATCAACTAATTCAGTCTTTAACTTTGCTGCATTTAATCCTCACTTTTTAGCGATTAATTAGTTTTAAAGTTTTGTTTATAACTTTGCTAAACAACCACACCATTTTATTCAAATATACAGTAACTATATAGTGGTTTTTATACAACATCAGTAATAATTAGCTTCTTTTCAGGTAAAAGAGACAATAACTTTAAATAGCAACTGTTCTTCTATGACCAGATCTTCCTGACTCAAGATCATTTCAATTTCTATAAAAAAAATGACATCCACACCTTTTCACAGCTTCCCGAAAGTCCGCAGTCATGAAAAGCACTTGCAGCACGCTGTTCAAAAAGCAGGTCAAGCCGGGACTTCTCAGGCCATGGTAATCTAAATAAAAAAAAAAAGAGAAATAAGACAAAAATCACTTTTTCACACACAGGCTGGATGGTATTAATTTCTCTACCTCACCTACCTGAGATAATCAACTTCTCCAGCTTGTTTACAAGCTTTTTTACAGTGTAGTGAGCCATATTTTGGTATTTCAAATCCAGGTTTCGACATATTTGCATTTGAATTTCTTTTTTTTCATTCATCCTGTGAAGATAAAAATGCAAAACAGATTTTATTTAATAGAAAACCACTTCAATAGTCAAGAAACAGTAAAACAGTACATCTGGTGATCCTAACTGATCTAAAACAAGAAAGGTTCATCTCATTATTTGTGACCATCCATTAGGGTCGATTAGCCACTTGTTGCATCCAGTGTAACTAGTCACTAGTTCCTGGTTAACTACTCTTTGTTTCCTAGTTAATTATTCACTAGCTCCTGATTTTGGATATTTTTATCTCTAGGGTAACTAGGCATTAGTTCCTGATTAGTGACTCTTTGTTTCCCAGGTAACTAGTCATTAGTTCCTGATTAGTGACTCTTTGTTTCCCAGGTAACTAGTCATTAGTTCCTGATTAGTGACTCTTTGTTTCCCAGGTAACTAGGCATTAGTCCCATAATAAGGTGGGGCTGGGTTTTCCCCAATAACAGCTGGTTAACTACCCATAAGTTCTTTTCTCCTTCTCTAGTAAGTTTGTCTACCCTATTTTAAAGTGGCAGTGGTTATCAATGATTGTTTAGTTAACTTTAAGAAACAACAACAAAGTAAAATAAATAAAATATAATAAAAGTCTGTAAAATAGGACATTTTCAAGTATGAGATCATAAAGTTATGCTTGACCAAAACGCATAAGTCATCCAGGAGGTTTTTTTCTATTCAAAATGTCAGAAACAGCTGAGTTCAAGGCTTTATAGAGTGGATCAAAGCAAAGCAACTTGTTTTGCCATAGAAACAGTCAAACTGAACGTGGCGAGCGGGTCCGCCCCTGAGGAATGGGGGTCGCTTTGTCCAGTGGATTGTTTTTGTTTTGTTTTTTTCACTTTTTTGGTTCCCTGGTTTATAAATCTCGGTCTTAGAAACACTCATCAGTCGATCCATAACAGCAATAAACACCATCCCGCCAAAAATGATAACATGCGTCCGGACAGCGTCATAAACTACGATTATACCACCATATACTATAACGAATGAAATATGGGAAGTGTTTCTGGCTTAAATCTTTACGCTTTGAATGCTAGCACAGATTGGAAAAGTATAAATAGCATGTAGTGTTTTTTTTGTTTGTTTGTTTGCGGAGGGGTTACTTCACAGATTTACTTTATACAACAATATAAAGAGCAGAGCAATGATACAAAAAGTTTATCACCAAATAACCGCATAGACTGCTCCTTATTGCTCAGATAGCAGCTTCGATAACCGTCGGTAACCGTTTAAAGTGATGGGATAAATGACAGGAACTTACCGAGCAGACAGCCTTACAGCTCATTATAACACTGATAATCTTTCACTTTCGGTATCAGTCCGGACGGTAAAGAAGAGCCTGACACAAACAGAACCAGATGTTGAACATTAGAGAGAAAAAGGCTTCAAATCTGGATGAAATGCCTCTCTAGAACTACGCTTTTCTGAGGCGATATTTTACTTCCGGGTTTCACCAAAGAGGGGAAGTTGTTTGGACTACAAACAGGACGACACGGTAAGAAAAGGACAGTTTTTGTTCATTTGGGAGGGATACCTAAACATTATAGTGCAGGACGATTTGATATCCACAAACTTACTAAAGTAAAAGTAAAAAAAAAAAAGGAATTGGGTAAAATAGCAACTGGACTGATCCACCCAGAATTATATATAGTTAGACAATATGTAACCTTATGAGCAAATTCTAGTATTTAAAAGGACAGACATGAATAGCAATACTAAAAAAATAAGAAAAGAAACCCTCCAAATCCATCAGGATTTAATGTTTACATAAAGCATTGTTGGAAAGGGTAAAATACTTCCAGTTAAGTTTACATTTTCATTTATATTCTCCAAATGATCCAGGAGGCTCAACAGAAAGAAAAAATATGCTAGTATACATATATAAGTCTTCATTTTCTTCTTTTATGAGTTTTATTATTATTTATTGAAGTATTTTAAGTTGGGTATTAGAGTAGCCAGAAGTTATACACAAGAGTATCACCTTTTTTATAACACTGGTATAATATTATAGCTGCTCAGCTCTGAACTAAAGTACTATTTGATGTTTGCCTATAAGCAACAGGCTTATTTATACCTTATTATGGGTGTTTTGTTTCATTATTATTGTAATTAACATGTTTTAACCAAATTAAAAGAAGAATTTTATTTATCTAAGAAACTGTTCCCATAACTCAGGCTGTACCAGCAGGGACTTCCCTGAGCGTTGCAGTTTTATTGTTTCTCATCATCAGTTTACGTTTGATTACAGTCAGTCAGGTTTTGTACTTCAATAAAATGTAAATACTCTGGCTGTAAAACTGTTTATATTTGCGTGCTTCTTTAATCCTTTGAATCAAACTGTCCCAAATAGAAAGTACACAGGTTCAAAAGACTACAAAAAATAGTTTTGGTTTATTTGAAAAGGAATTTATCATACATAAATAAAAAATCACTTGTAAAGACCTCTCTGGAAGCCTTTGATTTTGCTACATAAACCATCATATCAGTGCTGCATGTGTTGTAACTTTATGTGTTTATAACTTATACATACCAGGAATGTCTTTAGCTCATTGTGGGGTTATAGGGCTTTTTTAAACATGATTTACTACTCAAAGAGCTGTGAATGTAAAACTGCGCACCTTGAATTAATTATTTAATAACTTTACTTCTCTTTAAAATGCCATTAAAAATATCAATTTGAGATATTTAAATACTATGTATAATTATTGCAAAACTATCTTTATGTGTAATTATAATTACATTATATGTATAATTTAGTTCTTTTGTTTTTATCATATACATGGAAAGCATGGTGCTGCATATTAAAACACATCCAGAGACAAAAATAGTGAGAAAATTCTCTTTTATTTCTACCTGTGGTGTGCTTTTAATTTTTTATTTATTATTTTTTTCCAATTTTCAGGGTCATGCAATGTGGGGCTTTTCTTTCATGCCTACCCCACACCAAATCACTCATAACACTATGACTACTGACAGATAACTATCAGAATTACATTATTTCTTTAAAAGCTTTGGTAACATATATCATTTTCCACAAACCAATTAAAATACAAACAATTCTGTTTGGTATAAAATCTCTATTTATATAATTTTAGTATTCTACTTTTTTTTTTTTTTTCAGAATCACCATGAACATTCAGGAACAGGATTCACCAGCCAAGCAATATGACCCACTTGACCAAACGCTGAAGTTTGTTAACAGGGAAGACGAAGTTGTTCCAGGCTGTAAGATTAATTTCCTTTTCTGTGACTTGAACATAATGCAATGTTACATGGAAAACTGGCCCAAGGCATTTAGGTAAAATAATTAGCTAATAAGGGCCCCAAAAAGAAGCAAATGCTAGATGACTAGATTAATCACAGAAAGCTTTTTTTTTTTTTTTATTACCTGGGAGATTTAGTTATACTAATTATAATAGTTCAGTTAAAAACTGAGCTATTATAATTACTTTTCTAAAGAGAGACCAGTGAACCATGATAGTAACTAGTACAGCCAGTAAAACACATGGCCGTATATTTGTGTTGTGTAAGATTTCTGACTTTAATATATTAGTCTAGATTTATTATTTTTTTTTTCACTAAAATCTATTTTACTAACAGTCAAACTACAGAAGTAAAATGTGAGGATAATTAAGGTTAGATGAAGTGTATAACTCAGCGATATTTTATCCTGGGTGAGTTAACGGGGTATTAGCTAAGCTGTGGTCATGAAGGGTATGTGGAACAGCCTCATTTAACCTCTTATTTCATTTGCATGAATATCTGATGAATGATTTTGTCTTGTCAGCCTCTGATTCTTCCTCTCTCAAAGCTGAAATGTCCTGCGGCCATGCAGTCACCCCTGATTCCCTAACACTTTGGTGTAAAAACTTGCTGAAGCAAGTAAGTTCCAGACAGTTCATGCTTACTTTAAAAAGATAATATGGTCTCTTTCATCAGAGATGGAGTGAGGGAATGAAAGCTAGGTGCTTGGCTTTAAGATAACTGGTTCTTTTTAAATTGGCATATGAACTCACAGCATGGATTTTTTGTTTCTTTTTTTTTTGTCAGTTTGGCACAAAGAAACTCCTCATTTAATGTATATTTAATGCAGAGTTTTTGTCTCTTATATTTTATAAATAAAATAGATTTCTATCCCATTTATTTCTTAAAATTGTGAATTTCTGGGAAAAAAAACATAATAGGTAAAAAAAAACAAAAAGAAAAAAACATTTGTTGTTGTTTCGTTTTATGGCTAGAGACACATTGTATACTAATTAGTCACAGTTAGGTTTGAGTTAATTTAGGATTAAGAAGCAAAGAGCTGACTACATGTGCCCCTGGTCTGTTTTGTTGCTTTTATGTTTAAGGGGCAAAATAAGTTCCGATGTCCTGCAGTGGTGGAGGGCACCAAACAGTGCAATAAACTGTGGTCGTACCAGGAAGTGCGCAGACTGGCTGATCTCAATGTTGATGAGATGCTGTATTTTGAGCAGGAGATGGCCAACCTGTCTGTTTCAGAGTACTGTGAGGTTCAGTCGGTGAGTCCAGTAATCTGCAGCACTTTATAGAACAGTTTTCCTTTTCTAAATTAGCCAAATACTCTATGTTCTCATCAGTGTCCAAAGTGTAAAACCAGCGTGGAGAGGGAGGATCCATCCAACCTGTGCGTCCAGTGTGTGGTCTGTACAGCTGACCAGAAGGAGATCTACCAGTTCTGTTGGCAATGCTTAAGAGACTGGAAAGGTCCGGGGCCTCGATCCGATGGCTGCGACAATGTTGACTGCATCAACAGGGACCTCCAGCTCCTGCAAACCTGCAAATCCGTCAGCCTCCCTGAGGTGGTGGGCGTGAGCAGCTGCCCCTCAGTCCGAGCCTGTCCTGTGTGCGGCGCCAAGGTGGAACACGACCAGAAGTACTGCAAAAACGTGACGTGTCCTCGCTGCCAGACCACGTTCTGTTTTGTTTGCCTGAAGCTAAAGACTGAGTGCATTAAGACCAGTTCGCCATATGAGATGTGTCGCAGTGGTGTGGCTCCGAGACAGACCTACATCCCTGTATGGAGGAAATGATGGCAGGAAAAATAAACTAGAATTATATCGGAGAGTTTTATCTAGATCCAAACATCAGAAATGTTCAATTCAATGCTAAATAGACTGATATGTAGAGAAAATATGTTTTCTCTACATATCAGTTTTCTGGGGGGTACATTTTATCTTTAACAGCTTACTTACAATACATTTCTCTAAGTAACATGTTGAATTACTTAAAAGTTTACATAAATTAATTGTTTAAAAATGTTGAGCATTAAGTTGTTTATTAAATCTCAGGCTTCTTGGGTCACAGGTATATTGAGAGGTTTGCTCATATTTCTAATATTTAAAGGCTTAACATATGTAAGCTATTAGAAATTATGCAAAGTAATATGCATCCTACATTTTCTTAAGCTCAGCTCTTTTAATTTTTTTGTGTCCGTAATTCAGCAATATATGCATGAAATGTTTAAAGCTGTTGCCAAACATTTGTTGTAATTGTATTTTTAGTCTTTAAGCTTTTTCAATATGTAATTTTTTTAACTGTATTCTCTTACAGCTTCTTTTGTCTGGAAATCTTTATAGAAACTTTTAATAGAGGTCTATGGAGCCTGGATCACTGTAAAACAAACTGATAAGAAAAAATATTTTATTATACCAGCTATTTGACTTCTAAACTACCTGTAGTATAGCTGTTTTTTTGTGCTATCTTGTAATATTTTTGTGTTTTTATTATTATTGTTTATTACCAAGCACCTTGTCAATTTTTTGTATACTGTATTACATGTTTTGTTTATCTTCTGTGCTGCTCAAATTAACTGCCCCTGGTGGAATTAATAAAGTGGTCTAATTCTAAATCTAAACATTGGACACTAGGATTGCAGCCTCTGCTTTTAAAGAGATATAAACCCAAGAGACAACTTCCTTTTACTCTGAAGGAAGTTCTGGAAACCTATCCAATCATCTGAAATACTAACAGACCATTTTGTGGTGTGTATGGCCCGGGTAGGGTACTGTAGTCCAAGTGATTCAACTTTTCCTCATTGCAAAACTTTACTTTAGTGTGCTGGAAAAAGGCCTCAAGAGTAATTGTCAATTTTAGGGGCTAATTAGACGACTTTACCTTCTAGAATAGACGACTAAAATCTAAATCTGTAGAATTGTATGACCCGTATCCACCATCGTGATTAAGAAGATCACAAACCAGTTGCCGCCACATTGTTAAAAAGCCACATTTTTTGCCTTTTTATGATACGTTATTGGTCAATTGAACTCTAACAAATCAAAAAGAATGCCACCTTAGATAAGAGGTTATGGAACCCTCCAAAGGTGTAAATGAAGAAAGCTACCATGGTTGAAGTTGAGTAAGAGTAAAAATCTGATCAGTGTTTATTAAATCAGGATCACAGTCTCTTCACATGGCTTTCAGTCAATGGCTGTAAAATGGGAAACATACATATTTCAGCAATAGGCTAACACACAAACAAATACAGTTCCTGTTTTCAAAGACAGGTTTTCTACAGGTTAACATGAGCCTCTGGGGCCACAGTGCTGTTCCTGACCATGCAGATCCTACACTTCCTGTACCAAACCAGCAGGACCACCAAGAAACATGCAGCAGCACTGAAGAAGAGAATTAAAGCCTGTGTGGGTGATCTGAGAGGAGACCAGATGGTGGCATTAGCTACAATCCCATCAGGGTTGCTGTAGGAAGAACAGAAAAAGTTTGTTCAGTAGAAGCAGCCTCTCCATGTAGAGCAGACAGTCTCTGGCTGAGGTCATACTTGCCATGTGGAGCGAACAGACGGTGAGTTTCCATCTCCCACAGGAGGAGAAACATCAGGGTAAAGACACAACCGCCTGTCAGGGCAAAACACTTCCCCTCGATATCCTTCAATCTGACAATATAAAAACACACATATAATGGAGATCTTGTTTTACATTTATCATATTGTACTTTTAACGTCTTTCCAGCTCAGTATACAGTTAAAGCTAAATATCTTAGTGATAGCACATTTTGTGGTTTCAATATATATATATATATATATATATATATATATATATATATATATATATATATATATATATATATAGGGTGCACTTCCTGTAAAATGCAGGCAGGAAGTGCATACATGGAACGCCACAACCAGGTAGCTGTCATAGTGTACAGGAACATCTGCCATGAGTATGGGCTGGAAGTCCCTAAGGTAGTTGAGAATGACCGAGCTAAGATCCTATGGGACTTCAAGATCCAGACTGACAAACAGGTGATGGCTAACCAACCAGACATCGTGTTGATCGACAAACAGCAGAAGAAGGCAGTAGTGATAGATGTGGCAATCCCAAGCGACAGCAACATCAAGAAGAAAGAACACGAGAAGCTTGAGAAATACCAAGGGCTGAAAGAGGAGCTAGAAAAGATGTGGAAAGTAAGAGCAGCAGTGGTGCCAGTGGTAATTGGAGCACTGGGGGCTGTGACCCCCAAACTGGGAGAGTGGCTACAGCAGATTCCAGGTAAAACATCAGAGGTCTCTGTCCAGAAGAGCGCAGTCCTAGGAACAGCTAAGATACTGCGCAGAACCCTCAAACTCCCAGGCCTCTGGTAGAGGACCCGAGCTTGAGGATGACACATACCACCCCACGAGGGGTGAGAAAACAGTTTTCTTTTTGTTTTTATATATATATATATATATATATATATATATATATATATATATATATATATATATATATATATATATATATATATATATATATATATATATTATTGTCTTTCTTTCCATAATGAACTAAAGAACAAAATTATATTTTCTATTTTGCAGGAGCTGCTTTAAGCATATTTATTAGAATAACCAGAAAAAGCTTTAATCTCTCCAGCTTCTAAAGTTTTATCTCAGCATCCTGGATATAAACTTCAGGACCAAGTTCTGCCTGATGGTGACCACTTTCCAACTTACTTGGATTTTAACTTGCGGTTCATCTAAAAGTCTTTGAATAAAGGTTTTTAACTTACTGTCTGTGTAAATTCATAAAGGTTCTGTTATCAGAACCTTTCAGACCATCCTTCTGTTTGCTGGACTCTTGTTTTTGCTGAGAGTGTCTTTGCAATACAGCTTAACTCTACCCAACAGGTTTTGATTATTAAGAAAATTGTTATTTAAGGTAAGTTAACACTAAGGTTATTTTGGTTCTTAACAATAGCTGTTTGAAGTCACTCATCTTTTTAAAGTGCATCTGTTTAATGGATTTGCTTTGGCTGCTCAGTGGGGCAGTCGGTAGCACTGCTGCATTGCAGCAAGAAGGTTCCAGGTCCATTCCAAGCCCGGGGTCTTACTACAGGGAGTTTGCATGTTCTCCCTGTGCATGCATGGGTTCTCTCCGGGTACTCCGGCTTCCTCCCACAGTCCAAAAACATGAATTAATTGGTTTCTCTAAATTCTCTTTAGGTGTGAGTGTGTGCGTGAATGGTTGTTTGTCTCTGTGTTGCCCAGCGATAGACTGGCGACCTGTCCAGGGTGCATCCTGTCTCCCGCCAATTGACAGCTGGAGATATGCACCAGCACCCCCCAGCTGGGAGAAGCGTGATGGAAAATGGATAGATGGATGTTTAATAGAGTTATAGTAATGTTTGGTCCCACATCTGTTGAATGTTTTCACTGGGTTTTAGATTATAGATGAAATCTAAAATATTAGTTTATTAACTTCTTTTCTGTTTTATGTATTTTAGTGTGACTCTATAGGCTAATAGGCAGAGCTGCTTTCATTATTCTTCAGTATTTTAAAATGGGGACATTTAAAATGTGGACATTGTGCTTAAATTAATGTATTGTCATAATTGTATTGATTTTGTACATTTTTCATTTGTGAAAAAAAATTATTGAATAACTGGCTACCACCTGAAAGTACACATTCACTTAATAAATTAAAGGTATAATGGAGGATATTCTTTTTTCCAGGTGAATCATCAAAATAAGTGGCCCTTCTAATTGTCAATCATTCTGGTGATATGTTTACGTAAGGCCATCTGATGTGCTCCTTATTTTTCATTTACCGGTGGAGAGTCTGACATAGTGGAAAATTTCAAATCTTCTTTTGGAAAGTGAGCTTGTAGGAGCGATGCAAATAGCAACTCTTAAACAGCATGTGCATGAGGAGAAATGGGCTCGTGCACGCTCTGGCACGCGTTTATTAGGCGTTCCCTCTCCGAAGCGGGTGCAGAGTTGTGCATGTACTCTTTTTTTTTTTTTTTTTAAGTGGAGGACGGCTCTTTTCAGTAATTCCTAAAAGTCCCCCACTATCCCTTTAACTTTATATCTATTAAATACGTATATAGTGAGGTCATTATATTAGTTTTTAAATAAAATATTTTTTATAACATTAAATCCTTTAATTTATCACTCTAAACTATTTTCATCCATGTAATTGGAAATACAATAATTCAACTGTGAGTTTTACAAGTGTTTTAGGTAAATACATTTATTAATATTACATTGACTTATTTCATGCTACATATGTTTATTTAATGGGATTTTCACATTCTTATGTGTGATATATTTCGGCCTTCTATATACCTCAGAAACCACATCACTATGATTGTAAAAGAAAACACATCTCACCCACTTCTAGAACCTCTGAATAAAAAAATGACAGCAGTCATATTACCTGAATGGCTCCCCCTGCTGGACAGTCCATCCACTCAGAACCAGATACCTGGATCTGGTACCTGTTCAGTCCAGAGCACCTGTGTTTGTAACAGCGACCCTCAGCAGAGCTACTGATCCGAACAGTGCTTCCCTGGTCCACATGAAAGACAGAAGAAAATGCTTTTGAGAAGCAATACATCTTCTTTTCGCGTTTACAGTGAGTGAATCTGGAACAATCTAAGAAATCTCTCTAAAATACCATCAGCTGCCCTCCAAGTATGCATAAAGGGATAAAAACAACTGAAACAGAAGCTGGTGTTTTTTTTTTTTTTTTTTCTAATTTATCAGACAGATCTTAGATTTGTTGTTGCAGTTTCATTTTGTTCTCCATAAGTCATTCAATACAATACTGTTTTTTATTTTACCCCTGTTTTACAAATGCATCTTGAATATTAATGATTAAATAAATATCAAATGAAACATAGAATACAAACATTTAGACCTAATCATAAAGTTAAACCAAAAACCAAGTTTTAAACATTTAATAAACAACCTGATAGAACTCAATTTATATCTCTTATTTTTCTTTAAGGTTTTAAGACAAAGATTATAAAAATATTTAGATTCCTTGAGCTTTTCTGCATTTTTCACATTACAACCACAAACATTAATGTATTTTTATTAAAATCTTATGTGAAAGACCAACGTATACAATTAATTGTTAAGTAGAAAGAAAATTATACATGATTTAAGTTTTTTTTTACAAATAAACTGTAAAAGGTGCGGGACTAAAACGTAATGGTTTAAAATATAACATTTATAATGTGTTAAAAGGTCCAGAACAAAAAAAGCATCTGTGTAAAGATCTGAACACTGCTGTTAAAAAAATCCTCTCCATCCAATCTGACTGAGCTTGAGACGTTTTGCAAAGAAGAATGGGCTGAAATATCAGTCACTAGATGTGGAAAGCTGGTAGAAACCAACTCTGACAGACTTGCAGTTCTAACTGCAGTAAGGTGGTTCCACAAAGTATGACTCAGGGTGGCTGAATACTTTTTTTTTTTTTTTTTTTTTACATTTTTCAGTTTTTTGTCTGAGAGAAAAAAAGTCTCTACGTCCCAACTATATAGCACTTTGTATTGGTCTTTCTTATACAATTCCATTAAAACGTATTTGAGTTTTTTGGTTATAATGTGCCTAAAGTCCAGAGGTGTGAGTACTTTTGCAAGCAGTTGTATATAGATAGAAAAATAAATTCAACACACCTGTTTGATGAGGCTAGAGAAGAAGCAGCGGCTGTCGAAGCCAAAAACCTCACCACTCCAATTTTCTGCATCATTTTTGGAGTTTTCTTCCTTCCAACATTCACTCTGGGTCAGAAAGAAAAATAAATCAGAACAAATCATGAGAGTTCAAATCCAGCACACACACTTTGATATAATTTGGCTTATTTTCAAAGGGAAATTATCTGAATACAATGAAAGGAAAACAATCCTGAGCTAAAAACGTTGCTTATTGTCAGAACTTACTCCGTTCTCCAGGGGTTTATAGACCCGACAGCCTTCCAGGTACTGATCCGTCTGACACTTCCCCTTGTGGAGGTGAAGGAAGTGACATCCGACTCCACTAAAGAGCAATGATTAAAAACATGCTTGAACAGAATGGATAAACTGTGTTCCTGCTTCAGACAGATCCAAGGTGCAAGATCTACCTTCCAGTACAGAAAAAGGATGAGTTGTCCTTGCAGGTCGACATAGAACCAAATGAGGCTCCTTCACCTGATAAGATAAACTGTAATCAAGCTGGATCCATCTGTAGATCTGTACGATGGATCTCAGCCTCTCCTCTTACCGTCTCCCCAGACCAGACTCTGGGCCCGGCTCAGGTTCACGGAGTACCATCCTGTGTCCTGTAACGCCGCTAATGTGACTGGGTCGATCCGGACTGTGGATGGGTCTCCCAGCGCTGCCGCCATGATGGACCCCTGCAGGACCCGGGACTCCCAGTGAGAGGAAACTTTTGCTTCATCCTGGAGAACGTAAAAGTTAAAGTGAGGCATGGAGCATTATGGGTCAACATACGCTGGTCTAAACTTCTCAGTACCAGGTTCTCCAGCGGTCCTCCCAGCTCAGGGTCAGCAGACATCAAGTGTCTCTGCAGCGCTGAGATGATGGTCGGAGTGTAAATCCTCATCTGTCCTAACCTGTCTGAGTGAATCACTTTATTCCAAGGAGAACAGGAGGCACCTTTACTCCAAAGAGACAAAACAGAAGTTTTTGTAATAATTATCAGACCAATGGAGAAAAAAAAAAAAAACACAACTACATTATATATAATTTTCCCTCCAAAATCAAAGGAGCTACATTTTTAAGGATGTGAGGAAACAGCCTGAAAACCTTGATTAGAGGATGAACAGTCTTGCCATGAGTTGAAGAGATCCTTAGAGAACCCAAGAGCATGAAACATCTCATGGATCACAGTCTGGAGAGCAGATTATCAAACGTCATAACCACAATCACTAAACCATCAGACTGATCATTTCATGGGATTAGATCTCAAACCAGTCATCATTTTATTTAAACCTGGACTGTAGTCTGGTGGCTGTAAGCGGCTCCGGTCAGCCTGTCCCTGCAGAGGACCAACACAGCGGCCACAGGTCGTCCCTGGGTGTCCGTCTGGCAATGGGCAGCGTAGGCGAGGATGCTGGACTGAGAGAACAAAGAGTATTAAATTTGCACTTTTATTAGTAAGCCATATCATCTTAGACACTAAAGGGTGAGGGCATTTAAGCTCTATTTAATAAATCAAATATATAATTGCTATGCAAGGTATCCTACTTGTTGATTACAATCCAGAAGCTAAACAAATAGTCTAAATTAAAGTACAGAATGCTCTCATATCTCTGTGAAATAATCAAACATAAATTTGATCAGAAGGATCATGGATCTTAACCTCTGCTCTACATTTATCTGTGGCTTGTACATGGATGTACACCAGGAAGTCTGTGTCGGGAAGCCCGGCTCCTCCAGGTCTGACAGCGGTCCTGAGTGAAGAATTGGCCTCTGGGTAAACCTCACAGCCAGACAGATGCTCATCTGGGATCTGTTTGTGCAGAGGGAAGGTTAAAACAGCTGGAGTAGCAGGTCTGACACCATCTAAGAGAAAAACAGATGAGTTATTGAATTAGAAAAATAAAAACTCTGCTTACTGTGACATCAAGACAGGTTTCACCTCTGTAGTTTTTGTTGGCTCTTCCACATCTGGGATCAAAAAAAAGTTTAGTGAATTAAATCAAAAAGAAAGTCAGTCCTTAGGGACTGGTGTCCCGCATGTTTTGCACGCTTCAGATGGTTCAGCATCAAACACTCTGGGCATGCTGTAGCCTCCTGCAGAACTTGACGAAAGGCTGAGGAGGAGATTTAGCCACTAAATCAGTTGGAGAAGCGATCAATCTGAAACTTGCAGGACCTTTGCTGCTTAAAAATGGAATTGCACAACCCTGCTTTGTAACAACAGCTTTAGCTCCTCTGAAAAGGCTTTCCATTGGGTGTCTATCAAATCTCTTTCATGGATGTTCCAAAAAAGTTAAAAAAAAACAATCTACTGGACTTTGTTTCCAAGTTTGAAGATGTTTTTCTTCCCATCCAGGAAGCTTTTTCAATTCAAAATGTAAGAAATAGCGCTGAGTTCGAGGTTTTATAAAGTAGCCCAAAAAGGCTTGTTTTTGTTTAGAAAACATGCAAATTGAAACGGATGAATGGGTCCACTTTGGAATGGGGATCGTTTGGCTTCCTTCTTTTCAGAATCAGAATCAGAATCAGGTTTCTTGCCATTGTTAGTGAAGGTGTTCACAAACTAGGAATTTTTTATGGTACAATCGTGCAACATGAAACATATAATATGGAATAGGTAAATAAAATTATAAAAATATCTAAAAGAAACTGTATCAAGGTGATTCTGTTCTGCAAGCATCTATGGAAGAATGGGTCTTTCTGAGTGAATTCCAGTGCGGTCAGCATAGAGCACTGGTGTTGGACTTTTGTTAGCCTGCAATGCCCTATACCTGTGAAAGGGGGATTGTTAAAGGGAATTGTTGGCCTGGCTGAACAGGCAAGGTCTTCTTCTTCCCTGTAAAGGGTTTGGGGTTGCAATGATAGTAGGAAGGGATCAACTCTATCGCTGCGTTTGTAGGTTTTTGAAAGCTGAAATCCACTCTCCACCTATTTTCTTTTTCCAAAATGTGAACATTCTGGTCCTCAAAAGAATGTCCTTTGTCCATAAGGTGTAGATGCACCGCAGAGTCTTGTCCCGAGGAGGTCACTCTTCTGTATTGGGCCATGCGTCTTTGGGCCATGGATGGTTCATCATCCTGGAGAACATATCTCAGATGCTTTAAAGTCCAACACCAGTGCTCTATGCCGACTGCACTGGAATTCACTCAGAAAGACCCATTCTTCCATAGATGCTTGCAGAACAGAATCACCTTGATCCAGTTTCTTTACCCAAAATATAAATTGCTGCTGGTTTTTGTTAGAGGAAAAGAGCAAACTGCAAATACAAACCTGTTGTAGTTCAGCAGGCTTGAGTTCCTCCAGACAAACTTGCAGTATTTATTGATGTCTCTGCTCAGCAGTAATGTCCCTACAGTTCTGTTCACTAACAGAAGGAAAAAGTTAGTTATCTTTATATGTGTTGAATGTTAAAGTGGGTTTGTCTGATTTTTACCTGAAAGTAAAGAAGACACTACCCTCACAGCCTCTTCCACAGCTCTCCCCAGCCTTTTTTTCTCAACTCTAGGAAGAGGGTAACTTTCTGTAGTAGTCCAGGTTTTTATCCTGATTGGCTGCAAAAGGTCGGAGCGAGGATGGACTCCATCTTCCAGGATAGTCCTCTCTTTGACCTCCAGTCTGGTTTGATGTTCGGGGGTCAGCTGGAGATTCTGCTCGGGTGTTGGTCTGACTCCGGGCTGCCTGGAAGAGGCTCTAACTACTCTGACCTGAGCCTGAACTTCATCAAAAATACACCCATGTTGCGCTGCAGGCATCTGCAAGCCTGTTAACACCAGCAGAGCCCATACCCAGATTATCTGGGGTTGGAGGAGAGGAAAGAATCAAAGATAAGTTAGTTTGGGCTTAATTATAAGAACAATGTGGATGTAGCTTATTATATGTTAAGAATAATAAACATTCAGCAGGATTTTAAATAAAGATTTCTAAATAAAATACAAATTACATTTTAGAACATACAGAATAATTTATATAGATTTACCAAAATAGCAAATCCCCTTTTGTAAGTTAACGATTTCATTTATATTTATACAATTTTAAATTAAATCTTAAGAAATCTATGATTAATAAGGAAATTGTGTTTAACTAGGGACAACATAGTTTTTGCTTTGTTTTGTCTTTTTTAATAATGTAAGTTTGTTGTATGTACAGATTGTGATGATTTCTGTTGAAAATGGACCCAAGAAAGAAGTCTCTACTCTCAGACCAATGGTGACCCTTATATACATAAAAATAAGAAAAATCTCTAATTTTGTACTATGTTAATCAAATTAGCCTGTCACAGATTCCCTACTTTTTAATAATGCCTTTTTTTTCTTGCTTTGATGTATCTCATTTTTATATTAATCTTATTCATTTTGTCTTTTAACTGGAGCACTTGGGATTACCCTTAATGTAATATGAACGTTTTTTTGTAAATAAACTTTGAGTACTGTGCTAAAGTGAAACATAGAGGAGGCAGCAGCATCCTGTGGGAATCCTCGAAGCAGGACATAGAGAAATACCGAAGAAGGAGGCTGTAGAAGGCTTCATATTGACTCATGAAGATGTAAAACATTATGCTTTGTACTTTTGAGGAACCCACTTTTGGCTGTGGTTGTGTAAGCAATACTGAATAACCAGAAGTAAATAAAACTGAAAAAGTAAAACAAAAAAGAAATATGACCCTATATATATAATGCAACAGTTCTGCAAAAACGTGAAGTTTATTTTTTATGGGAGGGCCCTACACTTTAAAACCCAAGTAAAAAATCTAGAAAGTCCAAACTGTCACCTCTTGTTTTGTCTTGAACTATGCATTAGCAATGTTTCCCTGTGTAAGCCTTGGTGTAAAATGCTGGAACTCATAGGAATGTTCCTGCAAATGAGCTCAAATGTTGCTTAAATTAGGTTCCATCTATTGCTTTATCAGCTAAATGAATTTTGATGGATGCAGTAATGCTTGCACTAAAAGAGAAAAGACAGAGATCCCTTACCTGGGTTTTGACTGCAACATCCTCTGCTCCACATGGCTTCATTGCTCAACTGTAAAGCAGGAAGTTTCTTCTGACTACTTCTATTTCTCAACAGAGCTACTCTATAAGTTTGTTTGTGTTCATTTCCACAGGACCCCTGAATACAAAGAACAATGCAACGACTCTTTCAGGTAATACCGGCCCCCTCATGCCACCCCCAATAAACAAACACCACACAACACTTAAAAGTGCAAATTGTTTAATCTCAGCCACATTTTTACTTATATACAGTGAGGTTGACCTTATTAAAGGCATAAAACCACTTTATTTACCTAAATACATAGCAAATTTTAAAACTTCTGGCTACTCCACATCGACCCTAATACATTCAACAAAGCAAAAGTAAATTAAAACACAAAAAGAACTTAAAGGAGAAAAAACAAAAACAACAAAGAACTGTAGTTTTTTTTAAATTAAAAACCACCTTAAAATGCACGATAAGAACGTGAATGGCACACCAAAAGTCTCCTGTGTCAGAAAGCAATCTGGTCCTGTAAGATTTTGAGGTTATCTGGAGAATTTCGGGGGTCCCTTCAAAGCCAGGGGGGAGGGGGGGACGCTTCACACCACACACACGGGAAACTAAACCAGGCACCGAAGAGATTGTCATCATAAACTTTAACCTTGTGTTGCTTACATTCACCCACTCACTTCAACAGGTTTGCACTAAAACAATATTTGAAAAACATTATTGCCAGCTTGCAGAGTACGCATGCATTATTTTTTTTTCCTAAAAGCTATAACGAAGCCACTAAAGTGTTGATACGTGCATCCACGTGAAGCAAATACGAGCCTGCGTGTGTTTCTGTGTGCAGTGTGGATTCAGGACGTCTTGATTTACTTAAAACTGTCTACAGGAAACTCCTTAAAAGGCACTTTAAACAGATGGGGAGAGATTTTTTTTTTCTGCTAATGTGTTTCAGCTAACCTCAGATTCGGGTGCGAGTGGCAGAAGTACGCAGACAGTTCACATATTGGCAATCGCGCCGCCATCGACGATTAAAATGCAGTCCCATTCACGCAGCTGCAACCACACAGATGCGATGATTTCAGTCCGACAGTAACCTGCCTCAGTAGCTGGATGGGGGGGGGGGAATCCTTCTGTGCAAAAGTCTCCCTTCTCTGCGCAGCCGAGCTTTATTTCCCTTAGTGCACGTCTAAAACTAATCAACATCTATGGCCGTCATCTACATCTTTAAGGGAGGTTCTCATAAAGAGTCCGAAAATTGATTTAAAGTGTCGACAAGTCAAACGATTTAAAAAGGCACCAGATGTGCACAAGGAGGATGAGTCTTACTGAGGGGGGGGGTTAGGGCACTCCTGTGCTCAAAGTCAGGTGTGGAAAGACTGGGTTTCATTTGTTAAGAGTGAGGGAGGGGGGAGGTGTGAGGAAGTCATTCAGGTGAGCATGGGAACATCATCCTCTGAGGTGGTGTCCTCAGACAGCGGGATTAGTAGCACGTCGTCATCTGAAGAAGAGGAGGAGGAGAAGGAAGGGGAGGCAGAGAGAGGCATGTAGTTGGTGGAGGAGGAGAAGGGGGAGGCTCTGAAGCGGGACATACTCAGGCCTATTGTGTGGAAGATGGAGGCCAGGGAGGGGCTGCTTGGGGGTACAGTGACAGGAGGAGTCTGAGGAGCAGACGCAGTGGGGGTGGGGGGAGCGTACGGAGGGGGTGGAGTGGAGAGGATAGCCGGCGGGGACAGCGGCAGGAGAGGGGCCGGCACTTCCTCCCACGCCGTCATCTGCTGATGCTCTGCCTGAGCCAACAGGCCAAGTTTCTGAGGCACCGGCTGGTTGACCGCCTCCACGGCCGACGAGGATCTGGCGGGAGAGGACTGGGTCGCTTCCTGGTTGGAGGAGGCGGAGTTCCCCTCCTGCTGGTTGGAGCTGGAGGTCTGATTCTGTCGGCTGGAAGTTCTGGGGATGAGGCCCCACCTCCGCATGCGGCGAATGGCCCGGCGGAGGAAACGCGGCCTGCGTCTGCGGTGCGGCGAGCTGGAGGTGTCCTGACGGAGGAGCTGGAGGATTCCCCTCAAAGAAAGAGACGCAGCCTGGCAGAGGAGAAAACAGACGAGCAGCGTGGTTAAAAGCACAGCAACAAAAGAACCTGATTACATTTTCTCTATTCACCAAACACTGATGAGCAAGTTAGAACACTGCTATGGGTTTAATCCACTGGAAGACCCCACCTCCTCCAACCACTTATCTCCACCAGAAATAAGCACATATCATTAACTAATGCTTTATTAACAGCCTAATGAGGATAATTATGTCTGTGCAGTAAATAAAATACAATAAAATAAATAAAAGTAGATTATAAACATAATTTAAACTAAGCTAATGTTACATCATTATTTTTTCTGTATTCTGAAATCTTTCCATTAGCTATTAGCTAAAAATCCTCATAACAGGAATAAATGCTTGAAAACATCCATGAATTTTTAATTAATTCATTATGTTTTTTTCAACTTTTCAATGGTATTCTATATTAAGAAACTACATATAAATATATACAGTCAGAAAATGTGATATTAAGGAAATACAAATATTATGAATGATTTTTCTTTTTCTTTAATAAGAAATGATTTTGTGAGTTTTTCAGACTGACCTGTTTACAATCTAAATACATTTCACTTCTTGTGGGCTGCTATCCTGCAACTTTTAGAGGTGTCCTTGGTCAATACACCTTAATCACGTAAGTAGTAATTAAGGTTTAGAGAACATAAATGCTGATTAATTAATTCTGAGTCAATGTGAGTCATAGAAGCTCTTCAGCTTTGTGTTAAAATGGATTGGTTCCTCCCCAGTATCGCCACATGCTTGTACAAGATAAAGAATACAGACAGATTTGTAACAGGCTTGATAATTTTGGTCATTATTTCAAAAAAAACTATTTGGAAAACTTACTGATTTAGAGGTTGTACTTGATATGATAGATCCCTTGTTAGCCTTGTGAAAAGTGTTTCTATTAATCTAGAGCCTGTTTCACTCATATTCACTTAAATCCTATGTATCATTTATAGATGTTGACATTACCAGATCAAAGAAGAGTAAGCAACCTAAATATCCTTTTCTAACAACATAATAAATAATACATCTGTATTTATTGTATGTATTGCACTGTGTATAACTGTGCATGTAACTAGTATACTGTTTAATCCATCTAAAACATATTCTTTAATATTTTTAGTTAATGCTAGGTAGAAGCAGAGAGCAGGATATGGTATTGAAGATCTCTTATCTACTTTTCTGCAATTTAGTATTGTTCACTGATGTCCCTGACAATGCTAGTGTTAGTGGCTAACTTCCCTTGAAATAGTTTAAACTGATTTTAACTCTATCATGAAACAGTACTGGACTGTATATAATAACAGAAATGTTATTTAATGAATATATTTGACTGGTTTGGACTTTAGTAGACTGTGTTTTTTTTGTATATGAACTTAGCACCTTTACCTTTTAAAGTCCCTTCAGTCTGTATTTATTGTGACCTGGTCCTATTTAATAAACGTTGAATAGAGCATTGGTTCCAAAAGTTGGGGTCATAACCCCGGATCAACAAGTATGGGGTCTTGAGATCCTCTATAGAAGTTAAAGACAGAACTGAATGAGGATATTTAAGTTTTTAAAGACATTAAAACATCACTTAGAAATAAATGATCAAACCCATAGTTTGGGTCATGAAAGCATTCTGAATAGTGGCCATGTCAGACGGTTTTAATACCATCAGGTAATCGTCAACTAAGACTGCTTGAGAAGCTTGATCAGGTCCAAAACAAATGTTGATACAAGACATATATGATGTGTGTTGTCCTGCTCCCTGACCTCATTGGGACTCTCTGTGGGGAAGTCCTCCACTGGAGGGATGATGCCCTGGGCGATCAGCTGGCCGTAGGACGGAGGAGCCTGCTGCTGGATCATCTGAGCTTCCATACGGCTTATCGGAGCAAACATGCTGCAACAAGAAAAACCACAGGAATTTTAGGAGGAGTTCATATGATGGCAGCGATGTTAAACCTTTATTTCATTTATGCTTTAGAGGTAAACAAATCAGAAATCACAAAAACTGTGCCTTTAACTTTGTTTACTAGCCTTCTAAGATGTTTTCGTGTTTGTGCAGCTCCCCTTTTGCGTAGCTAAGATTTTGGTAGCTCTTATGATTTAGTAAGGCGTGCTGTACATTTTTATAAGCATACTCATCCAGCCCCGTGGGTCTGACAGGCCTGAACATGACGCACTTCTCCCGTATTTCTTCAGTGTTTGACTGCAGAGTACTGAGAAAGCTGGGAGGTGTAACCAGCGGCTCTACTGGAAAGCTAAGCCTGAATCACCTGATTGAAATGATCAACCTGAACATTAAGCATCAGAAAGTATCTTTCAGGTCAAATAAAAACAAATTAGCTAGCTGAGTCAAATAAAAAAAAAAAAAAAGGGATCCCTTACAGTTAAATGAAAAAAATCGTTGCTTTCCAGGATATATTTAGTACTCAGATTTTATTCTGAAATATTTATACTAAAGCTTACAATATTTTATTTATGTTAGATAATAAATGACTATCAAACACCTCGCCAGTGTTTTCTTACTCTAAGCTAAAGGTCTTTATTTCTCATCTTTCCATGGTGGTTGTGGTATTTTGGTGATAATAAGCAGTGCCTTTCAACCTCCAGTCAAGTATTATGGCTTTAGAAAAGTTTCATTTAGGTCTCATCTAACCACATAAAGTTCTGTTTAGAGTTTTTCTTAAATTTGATTTTATTTCTTAGCCAGACAAGATATTTTATCTGGGGAAAATTTTATTTCAAAACTAAAACCTCCCATAGAATAGTTTCACATGTATGCAATGAATTCACAGTAACTAAATATTTCTAAAAAGAGTAATAAACAACTAAATCTTTCTTATATCTCTCAATTTATTCAAATATCTGATTTAATCAATAAAGCTGTTCCTGAGTTATTATGTTTTACTATTTTCTTGTGATTTTTGCAAAGTCACAATGGGGAGGAAAAGGAACTTTATGAAACGTTGGGTGCGTATGTTTCAAGTGTGACTCAAATAGTCAAATTTGAAAAGGGAACAAGTGGTTTTCATTCATTGACATGAAAAAATAGGTAGGAGTACGGACGTCCCTGTTGGTGTAGAAGGTTTAAATATGAGTTAAGGATAAAAGGAGGGAAGGAAGCCAGAAAAGGAAGAAAACAAGGCAGAAAGGAAGGAAACAATGAGGGAATCAAGAGGAAACAAAGTAAAGCCAGGAAAGGAAGAATAGTTACATTGGGGGGAAACAATTATGTAAAGATGCAAGGAGAGGAGAAAAGAAGGACATAAGGAATACAAGGAATGACAGAAGGCAGGAATCAAGCAAAGACAGGAGGGGTATATGCAAGACCAGCGGGAAGGACATAAAGTAGAAAAGAGGAAGAAAGGAAGACTTAATAGAAACAATGAAAGAATGAGACCAGAGAAAGGATGGATGAAAGGATAAACATTAATCAAAAAGTAAAGGAGTCTAGAAATCCTAATATTTACTCATACTTTTGTTTTGTTTTCTTCACACCCATCCAGACCGTAAAGCCCTGAAATCAACCTGCCAACTCTTCCGTCCCACACAGCAAACCCTGACCCAGCCTGGTCAGAAAGAATTTCTCTATGGGTCACAGAGAAGAACCTACCTGTACTCTCTGGTCCTGAGCGAGTACAGTTTACACGTGCAGCCCATGGCGATGACCAGCAGCAGTCCACAGATGAGGCTGCCCACCGTTGCCGCGGTGATGACCTTGCGAGGAAGCATGACGGTGCAGTCGAGCTCGTCGGTGCCGTCTTTACAGTCCACCTGGCCGTCGCAGCGCCAGCTCTCGAACACACACCTGCAGCGGGGACAAAGGGCTGAGTGTTATCAAAGTATGCAGCAGAAACATTGCTGAGAGATTCCCCCTCCATGTGCGCGGCGGGCCTCAGCAGCAATAGAGAGAAGCTGACTTACCTAATCTACCATTTTTATATTTATACAACCCTGTTTATAAACTGAAAGCAGGTCAATAAATCCTCACGTCACATTTCTTCTCTTTAAAGTGACGACTTTAGGTGGTTTTGATTTTAATCTTCGTCATAAGGCAACCTTTGCTTTCAGCCATATTTATGATTACTTTATAAACTAGCCAATCTGCAGCGCTGCCCGTCTATAAAAATAAAAGGGAGATGAAACAGAAACTAATTTTTAATCAGGAAAAGTGCCTAAAAATCATATATTTTCAGTTTTCAAAATTGAATCAACCCATGTCAGTCCATTTTAAGCCTTGTTTCAAGAGATCCGCCAAATAAAATTGAGCCTGATTGGCCCTGATCTGTGAACCATCGATCTGCACCTAACAGTTTGATGACTGACACTAGCAGGCTGTGTTCTTACTCACTTCTATTACTGAGAGAAGCCTTCTATTATAATTGTGCTCAACACTTACATAAGAGCCTAAGGATAGTTTAATGTGTAACCAGAATAATTATGTTGTTTAGTTTGTCTCTCTCACACAGTTTGAGACTCACATATAGTCCTTATTCTGCTAAACGCTAAATTATAGTTAGATTAAATGAAGTAAAATATGTACCAATCCAACATTTTAACCGTAAATATAATTATGGAATTTTAATTTATTTAATATTATTTTAATATTATTTTTTTCTAATTGAGTGAAGAAAAAAAAGTCTTTCAACTCACTAAATATGATATAAGGATATAACGTGTCTACATGTTGAAATTATGTTATTCAGGAAACAGATAAAAAGTGTAGCTTGTTATTTAAAGTTTTTAAATAGATCCTAATTTGCAATGACAGGTTATTTCTGTACAAACTTTCTATTTGAAAATGGCAAAAAACTCTCTGATGGATCATTTTAACAAACTAAAATCTGCAAAAAAATAGAAATATAACAAAGAGATGTCAAAAAGCCAGAACCTGCAGAAAGTGACATCTTTTAAAATGTTGCCATGTTTGTTTTTAAAGCAGTGTATAAATGGTAATTGACCTGTTGCTGTCACAATGGAAGGTCCCAGGCTGACAGACGCTGCAGTCCTTCTCGTCGCTACCGTCTGTGCAATACAGCTGGTAGTTGCACCGCTCCGTCACCGGGTAACACACCGGCGTGCCTGTGTAGCGCCTGGACGCCACCGCCCCCTGTGTCATCAGCCCGCATGCAAACTGGTTCTCGCTGCAGCCTCTGCACCCCAGCTCGTCCCTCCCAGTCTCAGGGCAGTCCCACTTCCCATCACAGCGTTGCTCCTTGGTGAAGCAGCCCCCTGATGATCCCCCGCACCGAGTCTCCGACGGTGGGCAGTAGTTGCCCACGTGGAAGGTGGCTTTAAAACCGGTCACCATGGAGCCAGCAGCTTTGTCAAAAACCAGCGACATGAGCCCGGTGTGGGACTCCACTTTGACAGATTTGCCATTGAAAACACTGGTGATCTATAGAAATGCAAAAAGATGTATCAGTAGATTAAGAAGAAAAAAGGCGTGAGCTCCTAGATATGGATCTGTGACGTAAACTCACATTTTTGATGGCTTCTCCTTTGCCCTCCCCTCGGTTGTAGACAGTGATTCTGTCAAAGTGGCCCAGCATAATGCGATGCAGGTCGAGTCTCAGCGGCCTGGGGTCCTCGGGGTCCAGGGTCCAGATACAGGTCATTGTGCCAAAAACAGATGAAGGAGCAGCAAAGGTCCCGTAAAAGGTCTGAAAAAGGCCTCCGCAGGGCCACTCAATGGGAGTAGGTGTGACGGAAAGCTCTTTCTGAGTGGGCTGGTCCCTCGGCCGTGGCCACGTTTTGGGGAAGGTGTAGCGCTCCGTAGATCTGACCCAGCTTTTGTCATTGGTCCTGCTGTTGTCAGAGTCCAGGCCTGTGATTCTGTCCGTGTAACTCACAGGTTTAACTTCTGGGTAGTCCACATAATCGTCACAGCCCACCTCATCTAAGCCGCTGTGGAGGCCGTCACCAAGACACTCCACCTGCCCGTTACAGCGCCAGGAGAGCGGGAGGCACCGACCTTCGGGGCATCGGAACGACGTGTCTGGGCAGTCCCCTGAGTCTGAAGGTTAAACATGCATTGAAAATTAGAAAATGTATACTGCGACCTTAAGATACGAAAACCTGAGTGCCCCACCGCCCTACCTCTGGCGTAGCTTAGGATAAATAATGAGACAGGGAACTCTTGGGGAGAGAAGTGGTGCATCAGGGTTATATTTCCCCCTGGAAACTCCAGCGGCTGAGGCAGCTTGCTGCCACAGAGGACATGCGGCTCTCCTCCAACCGATGATTTTATAGACAAGTATTCTTTTTCGCATCGCACAGAGAACTGAGAAAAGCTGAGGAAATATGTGGAAAGAGAAAAACAGAAATTATCAGTCAGCTCCATAACCTGCAGTAGAGATCAATTTCTTTTAACATTTACTAAAAAAAAAAATACCAAATTTTATAGGAAAAAGAAAACATGGCTTCATGATTGATGTTATCACATGTAACTGAAACAGATTTTAAAATATAATCTTTCTCATCCAAGCCGCAAAAACAATCTAATGTCTCAATATATTAATACATCAAAAGTTCAATATTTTCAATATTTAAGTTTGAAAAAGTGAAGCTCCGAAGGATTGGTCGAACTCACAGAGACACATATTTCAGGTTCAATAGCAAAAATAAATAAACAATACATTTCAGTTCTTGTTTTGAACAAAGGAGCAGTACGTTATAGCTGTGTTTTACACCAGCTGCGCAGCTTTACAGGGATGCTGATTTATTTTCCAGCAGGCAGGGAATAGAAATGTAAAGTCCATCACTCTGCATCTCTGAATCTATATAATATATTGGCTTTATGCTTTTTAGATTCACAGATGTATTAGCAATTTTCAGTGATGTTTTAATGTATTCATTTATTTTTAATGTGAGCTTGGATAATTATTGTAACATTTTGTCACATATAACAAAAAAATTATAGTCTTATTGTCCTTATTATCATGTTATTGTTCCTCATGTTCTGTTCACAACAAAATATTTGATTGAAATCAATCAATAAAAATAAAAGTCAGTGAATAATTATATTAAATATCACTAAAAAACATTGAGAATAAAAACTGATGTTTTTTTTTTCCTGCCAAAGTAAAGCAGCTGTTTCAACAATATCAGGCGAAATCTTTACTTCACAAAAAAAATTAACTTTTCGGCATCTGTACCTGAGAACAATAGGTTCATCCTCTGAACCCTTAATTACCCAGCAGTCAAAGATATATCCAAAGTGGTAGGACCAGCTGTGGTAGGCAGAACTCCTGATCTCCCCTACTTTATCGTCGATGACTTGAGGAGCGTGGCCACAATGGGCTGGAGAACATTAAACAAAAACAGTTAAAAGAGACAACACTGCTAAAAAAAAAAAAAAAATCAGAAAGAATCACAAATATGTTTAGAATGATCCAAAAAAATCTAGAAAAAACATAAAGGAGGAGTTAAATAGAGGTAGGATTTAATCAGAGTTAATCTATATTCTACTCCTTTTCCAACAGGAAATGGCTAGATTTTATATTTCCTATTTGTATTATATCATCTCAGTAATGCAGATTCACAAACATTTTTTCTAATCACATTGTTGTGGTTGCTTAAATGTGAGATAAGGATACAAGGAGGGAAGGAAACCAGGAAGGGACAAAAAACAAGGAAAGAAAGGAAGATCACAAGGCTACAATTTATTGTTCATGCGTTAGAAGTGGAAATCTGAATTCAATTAGAACAAAAGCACCAAGAATATCGAATAATATCTAGCCAAAACATTTATTCTCTTTGAAGTAGTTTAAACTTACAGGAGCAGTCTGCAGGCTCAAAATGACTGCATGCTGAAAAAGGAAAGAAAGCAAAAAATGGAACCAGATTAATGGAACCAGAGTAAACAGATAACAGAGAAGCTCTGACTCGTGCATATAAAACACAAATATAAGCCAACTTCGCTAATGTCACCTACCTGTTATGGAGACGATCAGGAGCGCACATAAAGTGTGACTGGCTGTCATTGCTGCACCTCTGCTCTTTGAAAGTCTTTAAAATGGGTTAAAAGTATGAAGACTTGGAAGGTTTAAAAGCAAATATAAAAACAATGTCAGAGAAGTGCCATTTTAAGAGGGGGTGTGTTCAGGAAGACTTCACCTGAAAAGTGCAAGAAAAAGAAAAAAATGAATCAGAGGCCTATTTAACCTGATGAAAACAAAGAGACAGGGTTAAAAATATTCAGATTACTACACTAAGATCCATTTTTCACTTTCCCCTAAAAAAATGCAAACCTTAATACAAAAATTACTTTTTTAGATTATAAGATTGTGTAGTTTTGCCATCTTCTGTTAAGCACAAATGAAATGTAATATCATTATTGAACTTCCATCTTTAGAAAACATCAAAAGCTATTTAAATCAAAATGGTAAGTGACAACACTCGGGTTAATTCAGCTCATCCTACATAAAATGGAGTTTACAAAGCTAAAGGAAAAGGTTGTGAAAATAAAATGAATGCATCTTTGCAAAAGCATAGAATAACATTGGTCACAACATGTTTTAAAATTGTTATTAAGCTGTTCTGATCCTTTATGATTTACCTTCTTTATATATCCAACACCTCTTTACACATGTTCCAAAATAGTAACAGCAAACAGAGGACAACTCAAGAGCATGATATAATAAGGTGTTTTCAGATAATCCTGGACTGAGCATTAGGCTATGCTACAGCAATGTACCAAATGTAGGGAAAACAAGGAAGGCTGCTATTTTTCCAAGCTCTAAAAGATCCATTTATCATCCAGGAGCTTGTAAAAGGAATTATAATAATGAAAAAAATTAATGTATCATATAAGGACTCCAAGGTGTTAAAAAATACAGGTATCTCCAAGGGAATAACGATGGGAAAAAAAATAAAAATCCATTTCAGTTTAGCATTATGCTGACAAAAGATGCATTAAGGTATTTGATTTAACATGACATGGCCATTTTTAAAATACTAATAGGGCTGCGAGAAAACAAATGTGTAATATTGCAGTTTTATTGTAAATTATTATCATGAGGATATCAACTGTGATTAACCCACCATTTCCTCAATATTCCATTTCATCTTCACAAAATCAAATAATGCATGACTCTGGTCTCTCTCTACTTAAACGGTTGGTTTAATGGGTTGGTATAAATAAAAGTCACTATTAGCAAAAGGCAGTTAATGGTGACTGACATATTATACTCCAAAATATATATTTACATTCACACATCACAATACTTTTTTTAAAATGTAATGAACATTTTAGATAATTATGCTGATGAAGGTCCTCAGTCATCCAGGTCATAGTCATTCCGTAAAAATTCAAAAAATATCCACTGGACTTGGTTTTCAAGATTTGAAGATGTTTCGCCACCTCTCCAGGAAGCTTTCTCAATTCAAATGTCTGGATCCGCAGTGAGTTTGTATTAAACACTTTTATTTTGAAAGGATTATTCCTTATAAGGAATAATCCTTTCAAAATAAAAGTGTTCAAAATAAAAGTGTTAAATACAAACTCACTGCGGATCCAGACATTTGAATTGAGAAAGCTTCCTGGAGAGGTGGCGAAACATCTTCAAATCTTGAAAACCAAGTCCAGTGGATATTTTTTTAATTTTTACAGAATTAGATAATTATCCTAATATAAGTTCAAACTAACGATCAAGTTAAGAAAGCAGCTGTTTCATTACGAATTGAAAGAATTAACTAAAGTAACCTTTAAAAATAGTTATATTTATTAAAGCAGTTATTAATAATAATTAATTCATTCATTTAAAAAAAGTTGCCATAAACAAAACGCACCATTTGTTTTAGCATTATGGTGTATTACAGATGACAAGTGGTGAATAATGGCAATACATTCATCTAGACAACCCACTCACAATACTAAATAACAATGCAACATGCTTCAGAATAAGTAAAGAATAATGCAATTCAAAGTCGTTACTACTTGTTTTTTTTCTATTTATTTATTTATTTCTGTAGAGAATAAGCCCACTGGGATGAAGCGTCTCATTTGCAAGGCTGTCCTCACAAATATACAACAAGAAAGGTCAGATACAGAAGAGCAAACAAAATAATATATGAAAAGATTGCTACATGCAGAAAAGAAACACAATCATAGACAATCACTCATTCTAGAAGAGGATTAGGGCCACTGAAGAAAAAAAAAAAGTTAACCGATTTTTAAATATTTCAGTTTAATATGAGGAAAAAAGTCAGAATTCTGACTTTAATCTCAGAATTCTAATTTTTTTCTCTGAATTCTGACTTTAATCTCAGAATTCTGACTTTAATCCCAGAATTCTGACTTTAATCCCAGAATTCTGACTTTTATTCTGACTTTAATCTCAGATTTCTGAAAGCTAACAAACATGTTAGCATCAAGCCGTAGCCTTGTCTGTTTTAGTGACTAAACTAGTTCTCTTGTTTTAATCACCTTCTGCTCTTCCATTAATGAAATATTATCACCGGGGACCCCTCGGGCACGTAGAAAGTCACCGTATTCTGTCATTTTCCACCAATGTGTTACTGGCCCTCCCAAACAACTCACACCTTTGTCAGTGAAGCCGAGTGCTCCCATCTCCTCCTTCGTGGGGCCCATCTACGTTAACATCCACAATTCACAAATTAAAGTCATAATTCTGAGATTAAAGTCATAATTCTGACCTTTTCTCCCATATTATACTGAAATGAAATTTTAAAATCTTTTTTTTTTTTTTTCAGTGGCCCTAATCCTCTTCCATACTCATTCACTCAACTGCCAACTACATAAAAAAAGAAGGCTTGTATAAATGTCGATAAAGATCTTTTTTTTAATACGGCTGCTGAAACTAAGGGACAAATAAATAAAGGGCGATAGGACTTTATATTTGAATGAAAACATTTTCCACTTCTTTGATTATTCTAAGGACAACAACATTTTCTCTTTTTTATTCAATAAATTGGCTGGACATGTATTGTCTGTTTTATTGAAAAACAAAAATGTATCAATAGTATAACTGGAAGCTGAAAGTCTAATAAAAGTAGAAAGCAAGTGATTATATGGTGTTTATCACACTTTTGGTTTATTTTGGGAGAAATAGTTTTGTAAACAATGCTTCTTTCCTAGTACAAACCCATTTTCATTCAGATTAATAACTCAATATCTGTCCGACTTTCTGTTAACAGTGTTTATGGTATAAACACCAAAACACAATAGTTTTCCTGGCCCACGGGAAGGTGTGGTTATTTTTATCTCGTTAGCAAGCCAGACACAGCGATTTCCTTCCTATGATCTTCATGACAACATCGGTATAAAACAGGACTACCATTTCTGAAAATAAACCTAACAACCTCCACATCTATTTATACAGTAGAGCTAACTTCTGTCTGCTCACAGTTTATTTCCTACTGACATGTATTTGTTATTTAACAAGACTTTGTCCCATGAGGCGAGATTAAAACAACAGTTTCGGTTTGAAGGATTAGCAAGCTAGCTTCTAGCAGCCTCAGTATTTTTCTTTTTCTTTACAGCTCGATTAACCGAAGTAATATCACACCTAACAGAAAGACGGATATCGAAAATTGGACACGTAACTTTTAAATACCCAATTAAATTACAACATGTAGGTCGGAATCGGTAGTGACGATGTTAAAATACAAACAAAATAGCAGGGAAAGAGTACCTTACCGAGCTGTCGGCCTTTCTTGTTGTCAAGTTCGAGAGCTACTTCCTGTTAGGCGGCTCGTGACGGAGTGGGCGGGGCTTGTGACGCACGTTCTTTTCACACTGGCCGGTTCTCACGAGAACGCGTGTCCGTACTCGCGTTCTCGTGAATTGAGAAACGGCCAGTAGTGTCTCCATTATCAGTTCTTAAAAACATACACGCGGTGTATTCATTCAGATTTGTATTAACTATTTTTTTTTCCTTTTTCAAAAACTCTACTATTTTCAACAGCAGACTGGTTAAAGAGGCTGAGAAAGTTGAAATGTTCTACTTTTACCACTAGATGTCACTGTTAGCTGGAATAAAGTTGCTGAACTTTTCATTCATAGAAATTATTGGTACTGTAAAACGAGAAAATAAAAGCATTATCTTAGTTTTCCTATAACTACAGAAATCAAACAAAATACTATATATTAATTTATATACTATATAAATTTTTTTTTATTTCTAAAGACCTTTTTCTCTGCGTTAGTAGTAAAAAAATTGACCGCTGTCCTGTTACACAAATTAGAAACATCAATATCATTAACTACAGTATGATCAGGTAAATAAAAATAAAGGTCAAATAAGCTAATAAACAACAAACTATCGATATTTAGAGTGGTTCTGGGGAGAGTTTAATAAGACTTGGTAATTAGGTTGTTGCATTTTTTTAGTTATACTTTCTTATCAGGAAGCAGCACTAAACAGTTATAAAAAAGAAGGTGATATATGATTTTTACTTTAAAATGCAAATGATATATGCTTTTTATCTCATTTTGTGATCAAATCAGAGGAGAAAAAGTTAGAATTAAGGTTTTATTTACTTTTTAAAAGTAACAACAACAACAAAAACCTTCCTTAAAACGCCACCTTAGTGCGGTGGAGTGGTTTCAGCTTTTAATGATTCCAGAGGCTATGTTGTTAGGGGCTTTAATGCCCCTGGTAGGGTATCCCAAGGCAAACAGTCTTTGAGGGAGGGGTTAGACAAAGAGCTGTTCAAAAGCCTCCATGATGATAAAGAAATCAAGGCACGTGGCTGGGGTTTAGCTGGCAAGCGCCTGGTGGTCAGGTTCTTGCTTGCAGGGCCCGGCCGGGGAACCATTAAGGACCAGTGTAGAGAGGAGTGTGCAGCACCCAAAGGTGGAGGCTTGATGACCTGTTCCGCGGATGCTTAATCTGGCTCTGGGGACATTGAATGTCACCTCTCTGGAGGGGAGGAGTCTGAGCTTGAGTGGGAGGTGGAGCGACAGCAGCTAGAAAGAGTTACATGGGCAACACACATAGCATGGGCTCTGGGACCCAGCTTTTTCAGAGAGGCTGGACTACCTTCTGCTATAGCGTGGACCACGGGGAGAGGTGGAGGTCAGGGGTGGGTCTACTTGTCTCCCCCAGCTCAGCCATCCTGTGATGGAGTTTAGCCCGGTGGACGAGAGGGTTACATCCCTTCGCCTTCGGGTAGGGGGCAGGTCTCTGTCTCAGCCTAAGGGCCTGCTACATGAGTCTCAGGTATTAATAGTATTCCTGGGGGGGCTGTTGGATAGTGCCCCTCCTGATGAGTCCATCATTCTGCTGGAGACTTCAACGGCTATGTGGATTACAACAGTGAATCCTGGAGGGGTGTGATCTGAATGAACGACCCCCCCAGCTTTGAACCTGAATGCTGTGTCATTATTGGACATTTGTGCAAGTCACAGATGTCCATCATGAGCGCCATGTTCAAGCATGAGGATATCCACTGGTGCAATTGGCACTAGGACACCCTCCGGTAAAGTTCACCGATCAACTTTGTCATTGTATCTTCTCACATTGTCTTGTTTCACCTGGTGGTGAGCTGAATGCACTGGAGGAGGATAAAGCCGGTCAGACTTGGCAGGCCCAAAGAAATAGTGAGGGTCTGCCGGGAACTTTTGGTGGAGCCCTCAATCAGGGACATGCTCAACTGCCATCTCTGGAAGAACTATTCCCAGATATTGTGGAGGCTGGAGCCATGGAGTCTTATTGGACAATGTCCACTGCCTCCATTGTCGATGTGGCCACCTGGAGCTGTGGCCATAAGGTGGACCAGCTCTACAGTTTCTACAGAGTACTTGAGGGTCCATGAGTGATTGTCAACATATATGTTTATCATGATGTCCTGTTGGGGAGTATGGAGTCAGGGGCCTTTTTAAGGGCCATCCGGTTTCTGTAGAAGCAGAGCAGAAGCTTGGTTCGCATTAAGTCAGATCTGCTCCTGGTCCATGTTGGACTCCAACAGTGCTGGCCTCAGTCACCAATCCTGTTCATAACCTTTATGGACAGGATTTCTATGTGTAGTCAAGGGCCAGAGGTGATCTGGTTTGGGGACCAGAGTGGAATTCATCCATGCTTTTTGGAGATTACTTGGTTCTGCTGTCTCCCTCCTGCCGAGACCTACAGTATGCACTGGGGTGGTTCACAACCAACTGTGAAACGACCAGGATGAGAATAGGTTCCTCCAAGTACGGGCCATGATTCTAACTTTGAAAAAGGTGGTTTGTCCCCTTCAGGTTGGAGGAGAGCCCCTGCCTTAAATGGGGTCTTTCTCACAAGTGAGGGAAGGATGGAGCGACAGTTTGATATACGGATCGGTGAGGCTACTATAATGCGGAAGACTGTTTTGGTGAAGATGGTAATCAATGGTCGTCAAATCTGGAATACGACCAAAAGAACAAGATCCCGGACACAAGCCGCTGAAATTAGCTTTCTCTGCAGGGTTGCTAGGCACTCCCTTGGAGATATTGTGAGGAGCTCAGTAATTCGGGAGACGGTCGGAGTAGAGCCGCTTCTCCACATCAAGAGGAGTCAGCTAAGATGGCTCAAACATCTTTTTCAGATGCCCCTTAGACTCCTCCCTGGCAAGGTGTTGCAGGCACGTCCCACCGGGAAGAGGCCTAGAGAACGATCCAGGAGACGATGGAGGGACTATGTCTCTCGGCTGGTCTGGGAGCACCTTGGGCTAAAGGAGGTGTCAATAGAGAGTAAAGTCTGGGAGTCTCTACTGATGCTGCTGAGGCTCATGCCCCATTAGCCACATCCTGGATGAAATGGGAGATAAGGAGTACAAGTACAACAAAACTAAACTTTAAAGAAAATCAAAACTCGACCAGTTTTCTCCTATTTTGACACCACTCATGCTTCCCTTTAGGGCTGGTATAATCAATCAGATTAAATGTGAATAATTGACTGTTGAAATAATTGTCAACTAATTTGATAATTGAATGAAATCCTAGAGAGAAAGACTCCATGCACAAGGGTTGCACCATACTAATACGTAAAACTATACATTACTATTTTAGATAAAAGGGGAATAACAAATTGCAAACAATTAAAGGCATCAAAACATTTTTAATACCATTGAAAACTCACCTTCTCCAATCTTAGTATGGAGCACTATTTCTTAACAGAATCACAGATTCTATTTAATTAATAAGTGTAAAAATATAACACAATATGAGAAGATTATTAGGTTGTTTGAGGTATTATTCTTTTAATGTGCGAATAATCTAGAAATTTAAAGTAAAAAAAAAACAAAAAATATGCAAACAACAATTTTATTTGGGATTGATACCCTGCCAAATTAGCACTGTTTCTGGTTACAGTGTTTGAATATTGATGCTTTTCAGAGTATCAACACTTTAAAAAACCTACTATTAAAAACCTAAACTTACGCTAAAAACATAGCCATAAATAAAAAAATAAAAAATCCATTTAAGATTACAAATCTTCTTTTTTATGCTATATAAAATATAATTGCATGTACATGTACATGTTTTCCCTTTTTTCAGAGAAGACACACTGGCTTTTTGCCTCTCCCTGCACTGAATTTCTCTTTTAACTGGGTATTCAATGTGTTCTTTTTGCAAAATAAATTTACACAAAATAAACTAATTCGGTAGGGGGCACACAGAACATGAGGAAGAAGGTGTCTTGCTCATATAAGCTTAAAAAAAAAAGCATCAGGGCACATTTCTCCAGATTAATCCCCCCTAGTGGTGTGAAGCATGGTGGTGGCAGCATCATACTGTGGGGATTGTTTTATTCTAAAGGAACATGAGAGCTGATCAGAGTTGATAGAAAGATGGGCTGAGGTAAATCTAAGGAGACAGTTCATGGGAATAAAATTAAAAGTCTAAAACGACAGCAAGAGCTTGATTTCCCTGAGCCCCACTTTTTCATTTAACACCCCTGATCAAAGTATAAATATCAGTTTGGAGATTATAATGAATAAAATCTGCTCAAATATAGGGAACGCATGTCAGCGTGTGTTGATGCTGGGTCATGTGAAGTAAACCCGATATTCAATAAGTAAAGTGTTCAAATGACATGCGCACATCTGGAGGAGGACCTTCAGGGAAAATCCATCTGCCTCCTTCACTCGCCGTCCACAAGCTGCTGGCAGCCTTGGAGAAAAGAACGGAAGCAAAACTGTGAAGCTTTTAGTTCATTTTTTGCATTGAACTACACAGCAGTTCCAGTGTCTATCTTAATGCTTTTAGCGCTTCTTGGTTTGTTTGGGTTTCCCCCCCCCAGTTTTTGACTCCATTGGCTTTTGCGCAGGGAAAACTGCGCGAAAAGTTTCCCTACGGATACGAGAAAATTTCCTGCCACGTTTTGAAGCAGCATCGGTCAATTTCACCATGTTTTAAAAAGTCGTCGTTGTATTTTTGGGAGACTTTGTTGAAGAGAGTTTGCTGAACTTTTTTTTTGTGGGAGGTATTTTCCAGTGTCCAGAATGGTGCCGCAGCTGCTCAGCTTGGCCTGCTTCATACTCTGCCTCCACTCTGTCAACGCAAATGTACTGAAAGCTGAGGTAAGCCACGCAACAAAGAAACAACTCAATTTACAAGAACTGTTTTACTCTGGGATCTTTACACTGTGTGCTGGGTGTTGTGGTTTTGATGTCAGTCAGTAAGTATCTGCTGAGCTGCTTTGTTCTGGGGGGGGGGGGGGGGGGGGGGGGGGGGGGGGTATTGGGTTTCATCTGCCTCTTTAGACCAAATAAACTGAAGGCTTGAAGGCTGCTCTGTTGAGTGAACGTGACACTGTCATAATAAAAGGAAGCCCTGGGCTATTTGTGTTTGTCCTTTCAAATTTGTTTACTTTCAGGACTCAAACAGACCTCCACAGGTTCCTTTTTGGCTAATTTGGCTAAGTGCAAAAAAAAATGTTCAATCTGATAAGTTTATAAGTCTAAATATGAAATGGATGGATGGATGGATGGATAAAATGATTGGATGGATTGATGGATAGAATGATAGGATGGATGGATGGATGGATAAATGGATGGAATGATTGGATGGATGGATGGATAAATGGATGGATTGGATGGATGGATGGATGGATGGATGGATGGATGGATGGATGGATGGAATGATTGGATGGATGGATGGATGGAATGATAGGATGGATGGATGGATGATAGGATGGATGGAGGGAATGATAGGATGGATGGATGGATGGATGGAATGAGAGGATTGATGAATGGATGGAATGATTGGATGGATGGATGGATGGATGGATGGATGGATGGATGGAATGATAGGATGGATGGATGGATGGATGGAATGATAGGGTGGATGGATGGATGGAATGATAGGGTGGATGGATGGATCGATTGATGGATAGATGGATGGAATGATAGGATGGATGGATCGATTGATGGGTGGATGGATGGATGGAATGAGAGGATGATGAATGGATGGAATGATTGGATGGATGGATGGGTGGATGGATGGAATGATTGGATGGATGGATGGATGGATGGAATGATAGGGTGGATGGATGGATGGAATGATAGGGTAGATGGATGGATGATTGATGGATAGATGGATGGAATGATAGGGTGGATGGATGGATGAATGGATGGATGGATGGAATGATGGATAGATGGATGGAATGATAGGGTGAATGGATGGATCGATTGATGGATAGATGGATGGAATGATAGGGGAGATGGATGGATCGATTGATGGATAGATGGATGGAATGATAGGGTAGATGGATGGATCGATAGATGGATGGAATGATAGGGGAGATGGATGGATCGATTGATGGATAGATGGATGGAATGATAGGGGAGATGGATGGATCGATTGATGGATAGATGGATGGAATGATAGGATGGATGGATGGATGGATTGATGGATAGATGGATGGAATGATAGGATGGATGGATGGATGGATTGATGGATAGATGGATGGAATGATAGGATGGATGGATGGATGGATGGAATGAGAGGATTGATGAATGGATGGAATGATTGGATGGATGGATGGATGGAATGATAGGATGGATGGATGGATGGATGGAAGGATAGGGTGGATGGATGGATGGAATGATAGGGTGGATGGATGGATCGATTGATGGATAGATGGATGGAATGATAGGATGGATGGATGGATCGATTGATGGGTGGATGGATGGATGGAATGAGAGGATGATGAATGGATGGAATGATTGGATGGATGGATGGATGGATGGATGGATGGATGGATGGAATGATAGGGTGGATGGATGGATGGAATGATAGGGTAGATGGATGGATGATTGATGGATAGATGGATGGAATGATAGGGTGGATGGATGGATGAATGGATGGATGGATGGAATGATGGATAGATGGATGGAATGATAGGGTGAATGGATGGATCGATTGATGGATAGATGGATGGAATGATAGGGGAGATGGATGGATCGATTGATGGATAGATGGATGGAATGATAGGGTAGATGGATGGATCGATAGATGGATGGAATGATAGGGGAGATGGATGGATCGATTGATGGATAGATGGATGGAATGATAGGGTAGATGGATGGATCGATAGATGGATGGAATGATAGGGGAGATGGATGGATCGATTGATGGATAGATGGATGGAATGATAGGGTAGATGGATGGATCGATAGATGGATGGAATGATAGGGGAGATGGATGGATCGATTGATGGATAGATGGATGGAATGATAGGGTAGATGGATGGATCGATAGATGGATGGAATGATAGGGGAGATGGATGGATCGATTGATGGATAGATGGATGGAATGATAGGGTAGATGGATGGATCGATAGATGGATGGAATGATAGGGGAGATGGATGGATCGATTGATGGATAGATGGATGGAATGATAGGGTAGATGGATGGATCGATTGATGGATGGAATGATAGGGGAGATGGATGGATCGATTGATGGATAGATGGATGGAATGATAGGGTAGATGGATGGATCGATTGATGGATAGATGGATGGAATGATAGGGTAGATGGATGGATCGATTGATGGATAGATGGATGGAATGATAGGATGGATGGATGGATGGATTGATGGATGGATGGATGGATGGATGGATGGATGGATTTCAAGACGCTTGGAAACATTTAAACTGAATTGCCTTCAGTCATGGTTTGGTGTGACAGTATGGAGGGGTAGATGTGAACTATCTATAAAAACATGCAAAAAACAGTAAAAAAAAAAATAGGTAACACATTTCAACTTTCTAGAAAAAAAAAATTAAACTTTCTAGAAACCAATGGTGACATTTACTAGTAGATAGACATTGTCAGTTCTGGCTGGACACAGGAAGCATGATTGAGCCAAAGGAGACCTTAGTCACTGACCGCAAGTGGCTGGCATGTGAGTCAAGCCAGACAAGGTGGATAAGTCAGCCGGTTTACAAGAGGCCTGAGGCGAACACACTTATGAGTGTCTGTAAACAGCCAGAAAAACAACCTCCTTCAGGGCTGCAGGACAGAACCAGAAACCATCCCTGCAGCAACACATCTCCTCAGCTGGATGAATATGCTAGAAGCAGCCTTTCCAGCACTTATCAGATGAAGCTGGCGCTGACTGTCTGTAGATGTTGCACTCAGTGTTGATTCAGAAAGAAGAAAAGCTTTAATTACGGCTTTAGGATTACATCACTGCATGAAACCTATAATCAGTTAGATGCATCCCTGTTTGGGATGGAACGATAGAAGAAACAATTACAAGAGAACAATTCAGGCAAATCAATGTTAAATTGAAGGGAAGTGATGATGTTGTTTCTGTGTTTAAAGGAACAACAATCTTAATTTAGATTTAAAAAGCTGATGTGGCAGAGAAGTTTTGTGGTTTATCAACATTTCTCAACCTCAGACATTCCCTGTCTGACTTCATCGTGACGAGTAAACAAGCTTAATCCATGCTGAGTGAAAGGAGGAGCCCCACCAAGAGAGGCATTAGGCCTCCAACAGACTCAAAAAATCTAAAGGTTTTTTTTCCAGCATCTGTTTTCATTCATCGTTTTGCCTGGTGTAAGCTTTTCTCACTTAAATAAAAATGCTTAGTTGGAGCTCGTGAGCGAAGGAAGTGGTCAGCCATGAAAACAACACGTCCCATAGCAGGAACTAAACTTTTGAGATTTCCTGTTATCATTCGAAGACATATGAGTTATGATCCCAGCTGGGGATCAGAGATATGTGCCAAAAACATCTGGATTTCATTGCTTTTATCACAACAGGAGCAGCTGATGATGTAGCATGAAAGGAAAGCTTTGCTCAGGATCAGGCTGCTGTCACTTTGTGAAAATAATCATCTGGAGCTGGCTTAATTGGAAACCGATGCACTTCAAGAGAAGTCTATCTTTGCACGTGTTTCAAAGAAAATTGTCCAGTTTGGTCCTACAGAGGACATGAAAGAGAAAAGGTCTCTGCGTAGGTTTGCATTTCTGCATGATTTGGATCACAAACTGCATTCAGGTGGCTTGTGGTTCCAGGTTCTCCGCTGGTTAGATGTGCATCAGTTGTCCAGATGTGCTGACGCAATGTCTGCCTTAAATACAGGCAAATAAAATTTTATTAAACAGCTTTATACAGCCGTGCATTAAGTCTAAACTCTCTTTTATGGAAAACGAAGCATTGGCCTAAAAATTAAAGCTAGGTTAGTCAAAGGAGTTAATTTAATAGGATAATGTTAATATGTTTCAGAAGGTGCTTTAGAATAACACTGGCATGAAAAAAAACATGTAAAAAAATATCTGCAAATGAAGCGAATTCAATTTTTTTTATCATTAACAGTTTTATAAACAAGGCTGTGATTATTTTTAGTATTTTTTTATATAAGCAGTCTCATTCTTTTCAGCTTAAGATACTTTTTTTTGTTCTTTAACCTTAGTTGAAATAAAACTTCTCTGAATGCTGTAGTTGTTTTTAACTTTGAAAAATCTTTAATCAGGGCAAATAAAAGACAGAGGATGCTTCACTTCTGAAATAAATCCAGATAAAAATGTCAGTTCTTCTTTTGATACAGTTTTACAAATTATAAAAAAAAAGGTCCAGTGATATTTTTTGGGTTAATATCCACTAGTGTATATTCGTGTTTTCTTGTTATAAAAAAAATCCATGTGGCCTACCATTAGCTCTGCGAAAAATGACATGTGGAAAAATAAACCAAATGAAAACAACCTGTGTTTGAATAATGAAAACAAAAACATAAAACCCTCGACTTTGTAACCACCTCGACTGACACCTATCAGTAAACCAACCCATTTTATACCCATGTACTAAACTATTGTATTACTTTTTTTTCTTTGTCCATACATGCTTCTGTATGCTGTAAAAATCATCATAGAAATCTGTACATCTCAGGTGTAAATTAATGAACTCTATGCTGATGTTCTAAGACTTTATACCACATCCTGTTTCAAATTATTTGGGTTCTGACTCCATTTGAACCCGTTCAAATTAAAGCATATAATGGTCTGTGATCAAACCAAAATAACCTCCTGCTTGTAGATATTTATTGTTAAAAAATTATAACCATATTTCTTACATCAAACATGATTCGTTTATACAAACATACTAAAGATAGTGAATGTTTTCCTCTATTTTCTTAGAAATGTGTGTTTCTTGTTCCTCAGAAATGTCAGTTTTCATCTACTTTCTCTTTATTTTTGATTCAGATTTTCAATTCCAAATAAAACACTATTGTATCATTAAATGTGTTATTTTTTAATATCTTGCCTAGCAGTAGAATATCATTATATTCATGTATTGAAACACTTAACCTGTAAAAAGCTCATTGAAGCTTATATGAATCTTTGTGGTAGTCATCGTCAGTAATAATAATATATCAGTAATATATTGTTATACCATATAAAATATGTTAGGATATTGAGGTGGAACTCTATTAACAAAACTTGCTTTTACTCCCGTATGATGTCGTTTTTATACTTCAACTCTATTTTACAAGGCAGACATTTATAGGGACAAATTAAAGTAGAGCAGTTCTAAACATAGTAATAAACTTTATTGATCTCATATTGGAGAAATTTACCTCTGCATTTAACCCATTCCCTTAGGGATGCAGTGGGCTGCTATCGTGGGGCGCCTGGGGAGCAATCAGGGCTTAAGGGTCTTGCTCAGAGTGGCAGTCTGTGGAAGTGGGTTTCAAACTCACAACCTCAGGATTCCAAGCTCTATGCCCACCCCTAGGCTGCCTCTCCCCTCAAACACCTGAATCCCCTAACACATTGTAAAAATCATCAAAACGTACTAAACTATGAGCAAAACTAAAAGATAAATAAAGACATATTTGATCGTGTATAAGAAATACTCATTAATAGAAAGAGTTGCATCTTTTTCTTTTGGTCTAAATTAGATTGTATAACCATCTGCTTCAAATACAGCTGATTTTGGGGCAAGTTTCTTTCCATGAGGAGGAGAATATTTGCCACCATCAGTTATGAAGAATGAAGGATATTATAAGGGATGAAAGCCAAGAATAGCTTTAGGAATGAGGCTGTGCCAAAGGTCGGCACCAGGAGAGCAGACAAGCCAATGCTAGAATACAACACTGCATTTTAAAAGTTTTAGACGAATCCCAAAACTACATGACAGACTGCATATTTGGACATTCAGGGATAATGTGGAGGCTTTTCTTAACCCATCCTTAGATATTATTTAAAAGTTGGGCAAAAATGTTTTGTATTTCCTTTGAAAAACATCCCTGAGAGCAAGTTAGTCAAAGATAAAAAAAAACAATAATGTTAAATTCTTAAAGTTGTGTTTAAAGGCTGTGTTTCCAAAGGGAATTTATTAGACTGTTATTTGCGCGGTCATAGTATTTGTTGTTTCACATTATGTGGAACGAATCATCAAGGAGTCTGTAGTATTTGACCTCTTTGACCAGGATGTATAAAAAACTGGAAACCATGTTGGACGGTGTGGATGTGAGAGCTAACTAGCCCGATGATGCCAAGAAATTAAGGTAATATAAAAGTCAGCCTGAATTCTGGGTTTTTTTCCATTGGCACCGTGAAAGAGGAACGACTGACTCAGGCCCTAAAACCTAAACGCTATTCCCAACCCCTCTGTCCACTCCTCCTTAGAGAAATTTTACTTCTTTCCAATGTAACCCTGTTTTTTTTTAAGATCCTTTTTTTGCTCGTTTTTATTTTATTTTGTATTTTATGCTGAGATGCCGTAAGATTTAGAAATACAGCTGAAAATTGTTCAGCTAATCTCTATCTCTCTCTCAATCTCTATCTGTTGAACAAATAGAGACTTCCCACATGTCGGCTTTTTATGGCATAGTTTTTATTTCCATAAAAAAACTAAATGTGCTTAAAAAAAAATTCTTGCTTTACATCGATAAGGCTCATAGGAACCTGTGGTTGGCTTCACATTCTTTTGAAATCAGAAAACAAGACAGTCTCACGAGAATGTTAGTAATTTGGTATTACAATAGCAGCCGCCTACATGTCCTGTGATGTGATAGCCAGCAGGGAAACAGCATTAGTCATGTACGCCATCATGGTCCTGGTATAATTTCTGAGGTTTTGGCATATTTCATCAGGGTTGATGAGCAGAGAGATTAGAGGGCTGTTCCTAAAGAAGGTCTCCTGATTCTCATGTTTTCCCATCACTGTCATAGACTAAGTTTTTGGGATTAATATGTTATTTTAAATTATAAAAGTGAGATGCTTGTTTTAGACATACTGCTAAAAGAGCTGATTTTCTCTTTTTTATGTAACAAAAAGATTTTGCTGCTTTGATTTTACAGACGTAATCAAAAGTTAATTGTGCATAAATTAAATTAACAAACTATTACAAATATAGCAGGTTAAGTTGTAATAAATGAAGAAAAAACAAACTCATTTAATACCCTAAAGACAAATAAAACCCCAGTCTATTAATCTAAAGTTGTAATCAGTAACTTCTAATTAATGAAAAGAAAATTTTAGAGGAGTAATGTTAATTAGTGCAAATATTAAATAGAAAAATTAGACACTTTTATGGGTGGAGGGGCAGCCTAGTTGTTTTGGCATAGGGCTTGGAATCCTGAGGTCGTGAGTTCGAAACCCAATCCCACAGATTGCCACTCTGGGTCTCTTAACCCCTGATCGCTCCCTGGGCTCTGCACAGAGGCAGCCCACTGCTCCCCAAAGGGGATGTGTTAAATGCAGAAAGTTAATTTCTCCATTGCTAAATCAATAACATTCAATTTTTATTTTTTATTTTAGAAAAAATAAAACTGGTCTTATGCAATAAAAAATTACATATGTTGGGAAAAAGGGTTTATAGTTTAACTTAAGGAGAAAACTTGCTGCAATCTAGAAAAAGGAGTGTGAAAGTATATAGATATAAGGATGGATTAAGCAAACCAGACTGTAAGCCAGCCATTTAAAGTCTTAACGCAGCTTTAAAACCAAGATAATTAAAAGATGGTAGGAAATTTCCATGGTTTTCTAACTGTGATTTAAAGTGTCAAGGCTTTACATTATATTGATATAAAGTGAAAATTTAAGATGGAAATCTTTAAAAATATGTATGCTTCTACATAAACCAAAAAACACATAAGATATTCTTTATTTATACTAAATCTTATTTGCATAAAAAAATGCCATCCATACATTTGATTGTTACTTTGAGTTCCATCCACTGTCCTGTACATCTTAGAAGAGTCCCTGCTTGCATCTGTACATCAGATTGGACCTTTTTCATGCTGGTGCATTATATATATATCCAGACCACATGCCAGAGTAAGACCCAGGGTTGTGTTTACCAAACTAGCAGCCAGCCCTTTGACCACACATGGCTGTGTAGTAAGCTATCTGGCCAACAATGGCAGCCATGTAAAAGCCTGGATAAATAGGAGCTTTGATGGAGGCTGCTGGGAGTTCCAGAGAAGGGGGAGGATGCTGGGATACCTGGAAGGCCAACCGGAGGTGGCGGCGGTGTGCAGAGTAGTTTGGGAGCAGTGGAGAGAAGTGGAGGTCTTGATGGTTTGTGGGAAGGGTGTTTTTATAGAAGCGGACACGTCATCAGACTGGAGCCACAGGACACACTAGGTGCAGTCAGCTCGAAGACAGAGAAAGTAAACGTGTAAGAGTCAGTGGATGAATTAGATTTAGTAGGTGCTTAAATAATCCTGAGAAATCCCGGAGAACTTGTTAGACTGAATAAGTGGGAGTGGGAGAGAGAAGGGGGATTAGGTGCCCCTCTGCAGCCTATCATAAATGAACCTTGTTCTCTGCCCTCGCTTCCCACCACATGACTAACAGTAGCTGTGTGTGCACAGGTTGTGTACTCTTTGGCCTGATAGTTCAACCCAGTTTCTACATTTCCATCCCTTTCCCTCCTGCTTCACTTTTTTTTGTTTTTGGAGATGAGCTTGAAGAGAAAAGCAGCACATATGGTGGAAAAAGGGTAATAGCTGAGGTTTAGATGATGCTAAAGAAAGCATTCATCGGAATCCCATCAATTAATTTGTGGCAAAGATGCAAATATGTGTTAACTCAGTGGAAAGACAGCACAAACCTGGCTTTAATGGAAGAATGACAAGATTGCAACTTAAAGCAAACAGTATAGGGAACACAGAAAACAAGTGGAAGAAAGTGCCTGCATCAGGAAAGCAGAAAACAATGAGTACAGATAGACGATACATTAACCGAACCATATATTTGTGCAATATTAGCAGTTTTAAAAAAAATATTTGTATCGGCTGATGCGTGCATGCATTAGCCAATGCACAGGTGCATTCAGCAGCCATGCTTTTAGATGGTGTGGAGTGCACGCATTTCCACTCCCGTCTATTTTCTACAAATTTGTAATTTTTTGTTTGATTTGTTACTAGATATTTCTATTTTGTTAAAATTGAGACCTGTTTTACATTTGTTACCATTGTGCCATTTTTATCATGTAATCGGAGGAAGAAAAAGCAATATTGGAGCAAAGAATCAGCTAAAAAATATTGCCGATACATATCCGGGGTATAGACTTGTTAAAAGTAATCAGTATATGCATCAACCTTAAAAAAAACTTGTATAGATTGATCTCTAACATCAACTTTCAAATATATAACAGGAGCTACAATGAAATGGTGTAAATCAAAGCATAATCATCTATTAATATAGAAGAATCAAATTTTAGACATAAATTATACACTGAAAAAGATAAAGTATTGTTTTTGCACCTACTTAATAATATTGAGTTACTTCAACACAATGGTTTCATGTTAGCAGGGTAGGACATGAAACAATGAAGGAAATAAATATGATTTAGTAGATGCCAAAAACTGTTGCATTATTTTTTTCAGGGTATTAAGACTTTTAAAAAAAAACGGATATTCATAGGCACTCTCTTTCCAGGCCGACTGAGTCTGCATTCGTACTCAAATAATGGATAAATATTTTCTTCTCTAGATGTTCAAAACTAATGGAGATACTTCAAAAAACTTGTAGTTTAACTAGAAAGAAAGGTGTCTTTTAAGGCAAGGCAAGGCAAGGCAAGGAAAATGTATTTGTATACATCAATTCAGTACAAGACAATGCAAAGTGCTTTACATGATTAAAATATAGGAAAATAAAACAGAATCAGAGCAAGTAGAAGAAACAAAAATAAATAAATAGAAGAAGGAACATTAAAAGCAGTTGGACTAAAGAAAATAAAGAAAAAATGAACTAATGATGTTTCAGTTGAACTTTTTAACCAGAACAGTCGAAGGCAATCCGAAACAATTGTGTTTTTAGTCTTGATTGAAGGGAACTTTAAGTCGCGTTAACTAGAAGTTCTAAGACACACCGCACTTTTCAGATTATACTTTTAGGCTCGCTGAGTCCTGACTGTTCCTGGGGGTGGCTAATTCTACATTTCTTTGAATCTGAAACTCTTTTCTTCTTTGGCTGTTTCTTGGTAGACCACCAACAGTAAACTGTGGAAAATAAGCCTAACCATTGTATGTGTGAACAAAAATAGTTGTGGTTAAAGCTGACACGTAGACACAGGACAGCCGACAAAGATGGTAGCTGGTACAGCTTAAGGTCAAGCTTTGAAGAACTCAAATGTTGCTGAAATGTTCATTTTTCCACCATCAACCAGCCAAGTTTTCTTTGGCAAGGATTGTCTAGACAGATTTCTGGGTCATCGTGACTAAAATGACATCAGTGTTTGCTGAGTGTGTGTTTTATTTGGCTTTGGTTCTTCTGTCTCCTTCTAACCCACAATAAAGTCTCTCTCAACAAGTTTAATATCATCACAGGAAGATTTTAGAAGCCGGTGTCGCTTTAAAGAGTTTGTAAACAGGGTTAGGTCTGAATCACAAGAGGAATAAGGTTATAAATCAAGCATTCTTAGTTATATGCTGGTGTTGGTTATAAGCTGTTACAACACTTTGTTTGCTTGCATCCCCATGAAGTTTGCATAATTAATTTGAGTTGAAAAAGCAGGCCCAGACTAATTCTGAGATGCTCAAAGTTGAAACTAAACTCCTCTATAGCTGCAAAAGAACATAAATGTCATTTCTAGAATATGATTGACTTACCAAAAAGGCACACATTTAGACAAAGAACTATTGTACCGGCATAAATTAAGAAAAATATTGTGATATAAGTTTTGGTTGTACTAGTCAACTCTAATTGAGTCGTTTGTTGATGTGTAAAACTTATTTGCAATCATTTTCTAAAACAGGACTATCGTTTCCAAATATGGTGACATATATGCCAATATATATAACCCAACAAAATGAGTCGATAAAATTTAAAGGAAAGGTCTTCTGCTTTTAAGACATAAATGATTTTGAAGATTTAATCCTAAGATTTAAAAAAATCACACCATGTCTCTATATGTATATGGAGATATAGTGTGATTTATTTATATATTTTTATTAATCGTATACCTTCATTTGTGTTTGTTTTGGTCAATCAGGTTTTTGCTTTCTTTCTCATTTTGGACACTGAAGCAAGTAGGTCCTTCTGTACTTTAGAAGTTGTTCTTGGTACTTTTGCAACCTCCTGGATGCTGATGCAATAGCTTTGGTAGTGTGTCCACTGATTGGAAGTTTTCCTTATTGCATGCTATTAATTAGATCAGTGTATTTCCCTTTAAAGCCGTAGAAATTACTTTGTAATCTATTCCAGCTAAATAGATTTTAATTACTTTGTTTCTGGTCTGTTTTTGAACAGCTTAAGATTGGGGAATGGAGTGTTGCTTTTTAAGACCTTTTGGTCGGCTTCGTCTTGTCAGGCAGATTGCAATAAAGCTTGTTTCAAAGAACAAGAAGATCCTGGTTGTGAATCCCAGCATTGATTCTTTCCCAGTGGATTTTTCATGGTTTTTCCTTTGAATCCGTCGATTATCTCAGAGTACACTGGCTTCCCTTGCAGTCCAAAAGAGGTTACTTTTATTACTCTAAGTTTTCCTTAATTGTGTATGCAGGATCATTTGTCTGGATTTTTTCCCTGTGGTGAATAGGGGGTCTGGGCATCTGCCTCTTGCCCAATAACCACTAGAGGAATCCATCAGACGTGTGACACTGCAAGTAAACAGGGATGGATGGCAGGATCATGCCTGGTTGTAACTAGTGATATTGAATTTTTAAATAATGATTTAACCAGGGGTTCAAATACTCCTCCTGCATCTGTTGAAAGTTTAGGTATTTGTCACAACTCAAATAAAAAGGGAGATTATTATTTTCTGTCATTGAAATCAGTTTAATATTCATTTTGTAATAAAGTGAATGAGGTTTTTTCTAATCAGTCCTTCTCCCCTCTTTGCTGTCTTGTTGACGCCTCCCTTTGTAGGCATGGTTGCAGCAGTATGGCTACCTGCCTCCTGGTGATGTCAGAGCCCAGGCCATCCGCTCTCCCAAGTCTATTGAAACAGCGATCTCAGCCATGCAGAGGTTTTACGGACTGACTGTCACTGGAACCATAGATACCAACACCATAGAGTAAGTGCTCCCTGATTACCGATAAATATATAGTATTTTCTATTAAAAAAAGTCATATTGTCTTAAGCTTTAAAGATGTACTTAGATGTGCTTATACTATCCATGTTTGAAATCATAAATGCATCTTTCCACTTTATTTGATTTGTTTTCTTTTCTATTTCAAGTTAGTTGGTGACACTGGGTCTTTTAGGCAATAAAACATAATTAAAAACCAAAATAAAATTGTATTCTTGTAATATAACGACATCTATAAGTCTTTGTAGAGCTGATAATCAGAACAATTTAAGGCTTGCAAAAAAAACTGGGAAAGTTAGACCAAAAATGAATTTAGTTGTGTTTTTAAATCAGTTTGAATCGTTTAATTATTAGAGGTGTAACTTTATTTATGCCTTTTGCAGAGCCATGAGTCGGCCGCGCTGTGGAGTCCCAGACAAGTTCGGTCCAGAGCTGAAAACTAACCTGAGGAGGAAGAGATATGCGAGGCAAGGTCTGAAGTGGGACAAGTCTGAGGTCACTTTCAGGTCAGGAGCTACACTCATTATCTTCTTTATATGTTTGGTGCAAATACAGATGTCTTGGTGGTTAAGGTCAAAGAATCGCCCCTAAAAAAAATCTAATGAATAATTTATCAGGTATTAAGTCTGAAACCATTCCTGCTTTGCTTTCCCTAACAGCATAGAGAACTACACCCCCAAAGTGGGTGAAAGAGCCACATATGAGGCCATCCGAAAGGCCTTCAAGGTGTGGGAGAACGCAATCCCCCTCACCTTCAGAGAGATCCCCTTCAGCCAAATCAGGGGCAAAGTTGACAAGTATGCAGACATCATGTTGTCCTTTGCCGACGGTTTTCACGGGGACAGCACGCCGTTTGATGGAGAGGGTGGCTTCCTGGCACACGCTTACTTCCCTGGTAATGGCATCGGTGGAGACACACACTTTGACCTTGCTGAACCGTGGACCACAGGGAGAGTGGATCAGGGAGGTAAGAAAGAAACAAGGTGCTCCTGCTTTACAAATTAAATACATCACTCCATCTCTCAGCATTTTATCTCTCTCTATAGGGAATGATGTGTTTCTGGTGGCGGTCCATGAGCTCGGTCATGCTCTGGGTCTGGAGCACTCAGACGACCCTTCAGCCATCATGGCCCCCTTCTATCAGTGGTTCGAAACGGAAAACTTCCAGCTGCCGGACGATGACCGCAGAGGCATCCAGGCTATCTATGGTTGGTTGTTTGTTGACAGAATGATGCAGTTTTCAGTTAATATTGAGAATATTGAAAAAATGAAATCTATATATTATATATAAGAAAATGGAAAACATTTCTATCTCACTGTCTAATCTTTATGTCTCCTTTTGTACTGTTGCCTTTCCCCCGTGTGATTCCCTCCTCTTACCTCATTTCTCACCTGTCTCCTTCTGTCTCTTTTTGTTTGTTTCTTTCTTCCTTTATCTCTTTATTTTATGTGCACTAATTAGTAGTATTTGGAAAATCTTTGGAGAAGGAGCAGTCTTTTAGTTTTGAATTTTCATAAGGCATAAAAGTTAAAAAGGATGACTATTCCTTAGTCAAACTAAACTGACAATTTACTGGAACAGGAAAAATAAGCTTGAAGATGGGTGGTTGAAGTTGGGTGTTCTTAAAAATCCCTGGGATTGTAAGGGCATTCTGTCTATTTTAAATGAGTCATTAGAAATTAAAATCTTTATTTTTACCTCAAATTTCCTTCATATCTTTCTCCATTTCCTCTCTTTCCTTACTTCTTTCCTTGCCTTCCTCATCAGCCAAGTTTCACCTAAAGTCAGGGAATATATTAAACTATTTCTCATTTATTTCTTCAAAGGTGTTAAATCTGGAGTCCCCCCTCCTCCCCCTCGTCCCACAAGGCCATCTAAGCCTGACAAGCCTGATGAAGGCCCCGACATCTGTGAGGGACACTTTGACACCATCGCCATCTTGAGAGGGGAGAAGTTTGTATTTAAGGTACAGGAAGCATTTTATTCCTGTTTTTAAAGCCATAGATGTAATTTCAAACTCTCACTTATTCTGGTTCCTTTGAGTCTTTAAACATCACCAATAACAACAGTAGGATCATATTTAATGACAGAAAAGAAAACAAAATGAACTTGTCTTTTGCAGGACAAGTGGTTTTGGCGTCTGCGTAATGACAAGGTCTTACCCGGGTACCCCCGACCCACTGCTCAGTTTTGGAAAGGCCTTCCTTCAAACATCGATGCAGCTTATGAGAGGAGCGATGGAAAGTTTGTCTTCTTTAAGGGTAAAGAAAACAAAAAAAAAACAATGTAGGATAGATTTACTCTTAACTTTTACTCTTTATTTTCTTTAACTGTGTTGATTTTTGTTATCTAGGTGATAATTACTGGGTTTACAGTGAAGCCACCTTGGATAAGGGTTACCCAAAGAGACTGAAAGAGCTTGGCCCTGATCTACCCAGAGACAAGATTGATGCTGCTCTCTTTTACACCCCAACAGGACAGACGTACTTCTTCAAGGGAACTCAGTGAGTTTAGCCCTGTTTTTATCGGTCCTTTTGTGTGTTTCCAGTGAAGGTGAAACTTAACATAACTTTTTTTTTATATATTTTTGAATATCAACCATATGGATAGCCTTCCCTGCTAAATATCTGGATTCATATTTTTTTGCTGCAGATTAATCTCTCTGAAATGTTATTTTGCTTATAAATGCGAGACATTATGAAAGGATGGTTGCTCCTAAAAAAATTGTTTACAGTAAACGCAGCTAAGCTTTTTTTGTTTGCAAATTTTATGAAGGGACTTTTTAACAGTAATCCATCACTTCCTGTTTTACTGAAGTATGAATATGATCTAGCACTGCGGTCCATTGCTGTTCCAACCTTCAGATATACTGGATGAGGGCCTGTATTTATGCTGTCACTGCATACAGTGAGCAAGATGGTCAGGAAAGACGAAAGAAAACAATTTGTGTCAGAAAGCTGATGCATAGATTGACCTCTTGAAGTTAGAAGATCTTTATATTTAACATCAGACCAATAAAAAGATAATTACTAGGGGAAAACAATAATTCACTTCTGCTATGACATTTATAAATGTGCAGAGCCCTTTAAATGCTGTAGGAAATGGATCTGGTCCTTAAGAGCTTTTCATTAAAACTGGGTATACACTGTACGATTTTTTTTGCCCTTTCACTTCCGATTCTCCAGTCGAGTGCGAGAATTTTTCGATCGGGCCGAGTTTCAGTCTCATAGTGCGTCCTACGTCATGTAGTATATAGGGGGTAATGGAGGGGCAATTAGCCTATCAGGACCACCTCCTGATTAGGTGGGGAGAAAATCAAAAATTTTTGAAATTCAGTCGGCGTTCGTAAGGTGTTGGTTGACAAATCCTCCTGTTGAAGCAGAGCTACGACTGCTACCTAGGGCAGTGTATCAGTGGGACTGTTTCTCTCCCAAATACCATTGGAATCATGTTAGGACACAAGTTATCATGCATCCTTTCAAACAGCAGGTCATTTTAAATAGGTCAATCTCACCTGACATCACGTCCAGCGTACTGAAGCACTACAGCGCTGTTGTGAATGCATAAAGAACCCGGTCACCGTTCTTTCGCACATAAAAGAACCAAAATGGTCGGGTTGGTATTGTTGGGTTAATGGATGCACAAACAAAACAGTAAAGAAAACAGTAAAGAAAAGTTTCCATTATTTGCAGAGAAAGAGAGGAAGTCAATGTGAGCAAGCATTAACAAAAGTGGCTAGGTAATATCTATAGAATGCACAAGCTATCTAATCCCGTACAGATTTGCTCCATTACTTTATCATTGGTATGGACATTTTGAAATGTTTAAAAAAAAGTGCCTGTTGCTAAAAAAAAAAGAAGCTACATCCACATAAACAATGGAGATAAGGGGAAAAAAAATCGTCTAATTTTTCCATCTTAATGCACACTTTTGTTACTTTCTTGTAAAAAAAAATCTTATTGTGTTCATTTTAACTTTGAAACAGTAGATAAAGACTAGAGACATGTTTAGAGCTGATCTAGGCAAATAATGGTTATTTAAATAGTAAAACAATACAGACATTTTGAACTGAAAAAGCTTCTTGGATGGGAAGTGAAACGTCTTCAGACTTGAAAAACAGCAGTTTGTTTTTTTTACTTTTTTTACTTTCTTGGAAAACAACACAGTTTACTTACCCTGCATTTTCCATTCAAAGTGCGTAGCTCTGTAATAAACAAAGGAGACACATTTTCTTTTTCTCAGGGAACTAGGTACCATCAACAAAATCATCAATATGTGAAGAAAAAATGAATTAAATATTCGCCCTCTGCAGTACTGTTCAGTGATACGAAGGAGATAAAAAGTGGAAGAGATCCTTTAAAACTGCATTATCTGATAATGAGCTGTCAAAGTGAAACCTTCTTGTGGGGGAGGAGAAGTAATCCTGAAGGTTATTAAAAAGTGGTCAGAGAGGACAGGGTTGTAAGAAAATACTGTTATTTCTTCACATTTAATGCCATATGTCAGCCTAAGGTCCAAAGTATGAAGATGAGAATGTGTGGAACTACTCACATTTTGAACAAAGCTAATCAGGTCTAAGATAGCATTAAAAGATGCATTTAAGCTATCAACTTCAATATCGACATGGATGTTAAAATCCCTGTTAAAATTACCTTGTCAGTGTTTAGCACCAAATAGATTGGCACTGTGAAAACTCATTTAAAAATTTGGATTAAAGACCTGGTGGGCAATACAAAGTTACAAACAAAAGATGTTGTTTTCCTTTGCAGTTTGGAAAAGGGAAGTAATAAATGTTCAAAAGAGTTGTAACTATTAAGTCTTTGGACTGATCAGTAAGTCAGACTGTTGCTATTCCTACCTCCTTGCCCAGAATTTCTGGGTATGTGAAAATTCAAATAACTAGAGGGTGTGGCCTCATGTATACTCAAATAATCCTCTTGCTGCAGCCAAGTTTCTGTAAAACCTCTTTCCAACTGGAAAAAGCATATTAAACCGGGTTTTTCAAACATGGGTCGAGCCGCTAACAATCGGCATTTGGCTCCCGTCCCACTGGCTGAAAAAGCTGTGTCTAACCCCTCACTGGCAAGCTGCATGACCTCTGTCCCCCCGCAGCTGCGTGTCTGGTGACACCATCACACTGGGTTAGGCTTGATGATGAAAGGGTAGGGGGAAAGGGGAATGCATTCGGATTCATTGTAAATGTCTCTTTAATCCCTTTAACTCATTTGATTTCAAAACATTAACAGTTGTTGTTACATACATACATCTGTTTACACCATAGTTGTTCTTTCAATGTTTGCCTTAATAGCTCATTATTACTGTTCCATGTAGATACTACCGTTACAACGAGCAGACTCGCCAAGTGCATACGGGCTATCCAAAGCCCATCAGCAAGTGGAGCGGAGCCCCAGATAACATTAAAGCCGCCTTCATGAGTGAAGATAGTTGTAAGTTTTGTATCTATTTGTAGGCATTTTACTATCAAAGAATAAAATAAATGTGTCCTCAATTTTGACTGATCACATGTAACCAATTTCATTGTCTGTATTGTTTAGCTTACACCTACTTCTACAAGGCTAATAAGTACTGGAAGTTCAACAACCAGCACATGAAGGTGGAGTCTGGCTACCCCAAGTCGGTGCTGCGCGACTGGATGGGCTGCGACAGCGAGGAGCCCAAGAAGGGTCGGACGGTGATCATCATCGAAGAAACGGAGGGAGGATCCTGGGTGGCGGGCGTGGTGATTCCTCTTCTCCTGCTGGTGCTTGTGCTGCTCACGCTAGGAGCACTTTTGGTCTTCAGGAAGTACGGCACGCCCCGACGCCTCCTCTACTGTCAGAGATCGCTGCTGGACAAGGTGTAGACGGACCGCCGGGTGACTGAAAGACAGACTGCACAGATGGACAGAGTGAAAGACAGGAGGATCATGAAAAAACTTAGAAAGCAAAGAAGACTGAAACTTGATGGTGAGAAGAGGAGAAAGATGCAACTGTGGGAAAGAATGACTGAGGGAGAGGGGGGATTAAAGGGGGACAACATGTTGGGAGGTTTGCAAGTGCCACAAAAAAAGCCCATGAAACTGAAATCAGGAAATTATATATATATATGTATTTTGAGTATTTACATGTTCTGTTTAAGTTCAGAAATTCAGACTTACATTAGGAAGGCAAGCGTTCGATAGACCCATTCCTCATCAGCAATTTCCTTAAAAACACCCCCCAACCCTTCATTTTTATCTCGACGACTCCAGCTGAACTGCTGCCTGATTCATCTTGCATTCAGAGTACTTTTTTCTGTTTAACTTTCCTCAGAAGTAAAATTAAAGTCTTAAAATAAAACCCGTAATACAAATTAAGCACAAAATGACTTTATTAGGTGTTTTATCCAATCAGTATTCCATCCAATCAGATATAGAAATACAGTTGAAACCAGATTCTTAATCTTACTTTATACTTCTTACTTTATATGATTGACAAACCTGTTGTCTGACATATACTAAGCTGAAGTTATTTATGTTTTAGGTCAGTTTGGATTAACTCATTATAATCATAGTGGTGTAGTTAAATATTTTTAATTTAAGAAGTCTGCCTCCTCTTCTTAAAGGTATACTATACAACCGGTGTTGATTTTCCAGCGAGGCTCCCCCCAGAGGGCAAAAGTAAAAGTGCACTGTCGTAAATATGCTCAGCTGTTCTCCTGGTTTCTCCGTCAAGCCAGGCGCGGTTGTTTTGAGCTTAGCAGACAGGCGAACGCAACGAATGACTAACACGGTGAAAGTATGAACATGCACACAGAGAGAGAGAAACCATTCCAATGTTACTTACAATCACATCAGCAGAAACGCGAGGTCCACGTCAGCCTTGCAGTCTTCTTTTTCTTTTAGCTCTCGCCATTCAGAAAAAGCTTGTCCGATGTTCACCCGTGTACGACTCCTCTCTCTGTCCGGAGCCCTTTTCCTCTTTCTTGCCTGCTCCGACATGGGCTTTCGCTGTTTTCTCTCTGGTTCCGCCATGATAACTGCACAAAGATCGCCACTGTGCTAGCAACGAGCATGCTTTTAACTGGGGGCGTGTAGCAGTTCTCGCCATAAAGCAAGACTGACTCTCGCAAGACTTCTGAGCCTGTGGGTGCGGGCCGAGGGCTCCTGCAATTGCAAGTGCAGTATTTCCCCCACAGACCACCAGGGCGGCCGAGAATACCTTTGTTCAACCTGAAATGACTCATTTAATCATCCAAAACGTTATGGAACACATTAATTAACTGAAAAATGTTGCATAGTATGCCTTTAAGTATTTAGTTGTAGGACTTGTCAAATGATTTGGATCTCCCATAATCCTCCCAAAGTAGATTGCTGGGATTCTTGCCCATTTCTCTTGAAAGAACTGGTGTAACTGAGTCAGGAATACATTTTTTACCTCGGCCAACACATTTTCCAGTGGACTCAAACCAGGGAATGATCAGAGCTGCTGTAAAATGTGGACTTTTTTCTCTTAAACAACTTTGTGAATAAGCCAGTTAGTAATAAAATAAATAGAATATAAATATATATTAGGGCTGAAACAATTGTTTGGATCAATTGTTATTAATCGATTATTGAAATAATCTTCAACTCGTTTAGTAGTCAATTTATAAGGCAAGGCAAGGCAAATTTATTTGTATAGCACAATTCAGTACAAAGACAATGCAAAGTGCTTTACATGATTAAAATACAGGAAGATAAAACAGAATCAAAGCAAGTAGGAAAAAAAAATAAATAAAATAAAATAAAAAATGCAGAAACAACAACAACAGAAAATAATATTAAAAACAGTTGGAAGTTTTTGTTAGATTACATTTATTTATTTGATGATTTTTCTTTTTTTTTTTATGGAGAAGAAGAGGACTTTGTTTGATCTAATTTTCCAGTGTTTGATTTCTAATTATCTTTAAAGCTGTTAGCATTTGATCAAAAATTTCTCCTTTTTTATAGTTATAGTTAACTGGAGTATACATACTCTAAAACCAGCCTTTCATTGAAACAGTAACCAATTTAGTGCAGTAATTATACCAAGATTATAAAAAAAAAGATCCTTAGTTGCAGCCTTAATATATATATTAAATAAATAGTTGCTACTATGACGTTTTGCAGGTGATACAGGTGCTCATATTATCTTAGTCAGCCAATCAAAACACTGCATGTGTAATCTTTTCCATACTCTCTGCCTGCAGCCAGAAAGTCACAGGTGATTTTGTTATTTATAATGCCAATAATATTTGAATCAATCTCAAAAATAGTCTGATGCTAAACCAGATTATATTGTCATATTCAATGGGTCTGATTCATTGATTAATGCTTTTGACCATTTTAGAGACTTGTTTGTGCCCACACTTTAACTTCCTGCTTGATATACTGTATTTAGAGGTTGTTGACATATTTATATTTTTTCCCCTTTATGTCATCTTATATGGCTAAATAATGTATTTTAAGCTTCATCTCACCACAGGAAACATGTCCAACAATGTAATCTGGCTTTTGGAGTCATACCTTCTTCTTTTCTGAGTGGCCTTTCAGACCATTCTAAAAGTTAAAATATCTCTTTCTTTAGTCCATGATTTAGTAAATATAAAAAAAAATACTGGTAAAACTAACTGCCCTGAAATTAAATATAAACAGTTGTGTGTGTTTTTAGAAAATATAGATTATTATCTGGTTTCAACTGTAAGTATCTGGTTCAGATTTTAAAGGTAAATTTTCCTAGACTTAATGTCTTACAAGTTTGTCATGTTGTTTTAAAAGATGCTTTGTTTAAAAAAAAAAACTGTCAAAAGAAGGTACAAAAATAGTTTTTGTTTTGGTACTGAGGTTGTTCTTCATTTACTCTGTTCTCTTTTTTGTGATAAAAAAAATGCTCGTTTTTTAAAGTTTTATATATTGGTTATATTTGTAAAAGATAGATGGGTTTAATGGAGTTGTGTTTAGCAGCTTATCATTTATGGACATCAGTCATACTTTATATGAGAAGAAAAAACAGAAGAAAAAATGTCTGAAAGCAAAAGAGAAAAGATGCTTATGCCGGTTAAAATATCATTTTTTTTATGTCTGTAAAATGTGTTTCTTATTGAAGACATTTAAATGTGCAGAGAAAAATGACTCAGTGCAAGCAGTTAGATGGAAAATTCATTTTTAATTGTGATGCTTTAACTTGAAATGCCCATGCTTTGCTCTTTAACATGAGCAGAGCTAATAACGGTTTCCACAATACGGTGCAATTTTTTATCCTAAATTGTTATTATAGATATGATTATTGTTATTATTGTTGTATTGGAAAGAAAAATGAGTCACTTTTTAGATGACTGTTTTGGTTTTATGTGTTGTCATTTGGAGTCCTGCTGGACAGAGGCATTAATGTGACAATGTTGGAAATGAAGCTCGGCTTCTATTCAGATCAGATCCGTTTGAGTCCAGGATGTTTTTTAACACTGAAACGCCTGAAGATCACTAAGATGTTTGCAGAGAATATCAAGCAACCTGCTCATGAACTTAAAATCAAGTGGTGCTCAGTGATTTTTCTTTATTGTTTTTCACCAATTAGAACTGAAGATTATCAGTGACAATGATAATAGTAATAATATTTATAGTGATGATCGTATAAATAAAATGGAATCAGATTTTTTCACTTGTTTGGGTTTTTTTTCGACAAAATAAACTAGTTTTTACCTATTTCTGTTTTCATTTCTATTTGTACAGTAAATTATTTCTTTATTGCAATGGCAAATACTAAACTGATTAAAGAAAGAATAAAAAAAAAAAAAAAACTTTGGAGAGTGATATCATGTTGGGTTATTCCCCATCTGAATGTGAGATCAACATCTGCCGTTTTTCCGTACTTTATTTGCAGCTGGAGGACATTTCACGCTGCAAACAGATCATATTTTCACCTCAGACTCCGCTGCTCCTTCCCAGCAGCAGTTAAAGAAATCATGAACAGCTGATTAAAAAAAAATGAAATTAAAAGTACTAACTTTTGTTTTTATTCAACTTCTCAAAGCAAAACTTAATTCTTTTGCTGAGAAAGGAACATATGAAAGTACTCTTAAAAATAAAAGATGATTTTTTTTTTTCCTAGGAAATCTAACCATTTTTCTTTAACTGTAAATAGCCCAACTTCTACAAAGCTGTCCCTAGAAACAAAAAAAAAAAACAGATTGTTTTGTTTTTAATCTTTTTTATGGTTTAACAACATTACATTTACTTTACTAAATATAAAGTTATCTGAAGGAGGGGAAAAAGAGCTTAGGTCCAGTAATTCATTTTGTATTAAGTGGAGTGGGAATCCTATTTTCAATGTAGAAAATCACTGCTGCCAGAATGCAAACAGGTTTTAAAAATAAAAAATGGATTTTCATTGCATAATAATGGGTCAAAATTATGCATTCGTGGTTAAATGTATACAAGCATCATGACTGACGATTGGTTTGTGTCCTGTGAACCTATGGCATGGTTCTACACAGGGTTAAGGTTTTGGCTTTGGGAAAGCTATCCCTTAGCGTTTAATGCTCATTTGATTTTTAATCATCAAAACCAGTTTAGATGTATATTTTGGATTACTGTCCAGTTAGAATACCGTGTCCAAGTCCCAACCTTCAGTTTAAAGTTCCCACCACTATGATTTGACAGCCATTACATTGTACTTTCGTGTTAAGCCTCACTCTGACTGTGTGTTTGGCTCAAACTTATGCGCTAATTTCTGTTCGTCCTAATGGGTCAATTTTAGAGTTTGACGCTGGTTTCCCAGCAGTGTCCAGTTTACAAGTCTTGAGAGCCCTTGTGGGTTTGTTTTGTTGTTTTTTTCTTGCTGAACTCCAGTGGTATAGGGACTGCCTTTAATGATGCACTAAAAAACATTATTTTAACATTATAAATAATTGACGTGAAGCCATTTGTATGTCGCAGGATGTTTTGCCAGCACCATAGGGAAATATGGCATTACCTAAGGCATTTAATTAGGCACATTTCTCCTGATGAGCAAACTAAACCAAGACATTTCCACATTAATTCAGTATAGTTATTTTAAAGTGTCAAAATTAAAACCGTTTTCCAAAGAGAGGTAGAATAAGAACACAAAGTCAAATTGGCTATGAATGAACATAAACTGTTTTTTATTGGATATATAAATAGGCCGTGTATGATTCTTTGAAGCCCATTTGTGTTGCATTTGCAGAAAAAAATTTCAAGGCTCCTTCTTTTTGGTTTTGGAAGCTCTATCAATACTAAATAAGAAAATATGATTTTAACTATCCCCAGTGAAAAAAAATTACCATTTATTAGATGCCATTTTTTTACAAAAGTCCCATGTCTGCTTTGCCCTCGTAATGAAACCTCCCTAAAATGTTGTCTGATTGGTCAGCTGCCGACGAGCCTCCTGTGTTAATTGAAAGCTGGAGTGAAATGAACATTGCCATTTATAAAGTGCAGCAGTGATCAAGAATGTACACAGTGTAAGAGAAAAGGAAACCAGTTTAAATCATGGTACAAAAGGCACTGATATGGAAAGGTTTGCTGCAGTGCAAATTAATAAATATGGTGCAAAATGCAGTAGAAGGGGTTATGAAAAAGTCAGTAATAAATATTGTCTATCCCCTGCAGTTTGCTTCTAGGAGAGGGCGAGGCACAGAAAATGCCATAAATGGTTACCACTCATATGGCACTAAAACACCTTGAAGGCCCAAAAGCCTATGCATGTCTCTTATTTATAGATCTTAATTCTGCTTTTAACACGTTGCAGCCTCATTTACTTATTTAAAAACATATTCACCCATCAGTATAGCCTGAAATAACCAAATTGTTTTATTCCTTTTTAAGAAACATAATTCAAAATGTCAGACTAAACAACTTTCTCTTATTCAAAATAAAACTCAGCACAGGTTTTTCCTCAGGGTTGTGGGCATTAGTCAATCCATTATTTTTTTTTTTTATGAGGCGTAGTCTTTTGTCCACTGGTTTGATGTTAATTTGCTTTAGATTATTAAAAAGAAAACCGAGGAAGTGGGAATCAATCGTCCTTCAGTTGTTGATCGTACCCCCCTTGGTAATCCGTGATGAAAAGATTAATCAGGTCAGCGTTTACAGGTTTCTAGGCATTCACTTAGACCAGTGATTCCCAATCAGGGGTACGCGTACCTCTAGTGATCCGCCAGTGCATTGCAAGGGTAGATGTCATCATGGCACGGTAATCCAGGTAAAACTAAGCTTGCTCAGCTGGTGAAGACAGCCATGAAGGATGAAGGAAGGACAGAGAACTCTTCCCTGTAGTCAAAGTATGAACAGTCTGTTTTTAGACAAGCACAGCAAACTTTTTCAGACCCTTCACAGATCATGTACCCAGAATTCGAACTCCTACCATCTGGTTATTGATACAGCGATCCTAGATGTAGATTGAAACTTTTCAAAAACTCATTTGTGGGATTAGTGGGATTTTGCATTAATGTAATGGTGTCTTTGCCATTAAATACTTTTTCTTATTTACTTTGTCATCAGTATTTTTGTTTTAATCATCTGTGTGAGGCTGCTGTGAAATTAGAGCGTGTACAATATGTATGAGTTATGTTATTACCCCATGGCAGTTTTTGATGTCTGCAGCCTAGATTCCAAGACAAAACTCCTGAAAGGGAAAATAAAGTGCATCGTAATGTAAAATGTATCGTAATTGCAATATTTTTAGAACAGCTATTTTATTGGTTCATTTTGAAACCAAAGGTGGCCATATTGGATATCTAGGTTGCGTTTTGTGTGACACAATCAGCTTTCACATTTGTCAGGAGTTTCTGCAAAACATAAACTTTAAATGTGAACATTTCTGCCTCTGAGTAAGAATTAAACTACTAAGCAATCAAGTTTGTTGTTATTTGATGTTTAGAAATTACTCTATTCTCCTTCTTAGATTTTAAGTTCTTGTTTTTTTAACATACAAACCAACAGATGAGATTTAGCATTATTATAAGTGTACACAACCAAATACAAAAAAACAACAAATTCAAATGCACGGACATCAACTTTGTTAAAAGAAAAATCAAAAAGCTATATTCATCTTTAGTGATGACCTTGAAAAAAGAAAGTTTAAATATAGAGCGACACAGATTTGCAGACAGGCGTTATCTGTGTCAAATATCCAGGGTTTATGTGTGAATTTCCAGCAGGTTGTCTCCAGGTGTTGGTCACAGTGGCCTACAGAGAAGCAGTCTGGACACAGTTTACACTGCAGCCCTCTCCGTGCTCTGGGCCAGAAGTCATGCGCTGGAGAACCAGGGTGGAAAAAGTGATGGAGCGCAACAGAAAAATGTGCCCCAGCCAAGCATCTGGTATTTTAGAAACATCTTTGCCCCTCATCTGGGCCTGCCGCCGCCTGTGTTTGTATAGACAGTATCTGTAGGGGAAATTCATAGCTGAAAAAAAAACACACTGAACAAATCAGGTTGTGAAAAGTTACTGCAGATTCAAATGCTAGAGAGAGATGATGGTAGAAGTTAAAGTTTCCTCTGCATTCCTCCTTTTGTTTCTCCCACCATTATTTCTTCACCATCTGAAAAACTATTCCCTTTATGAGCTTCGGCCTCAAACCACTCCTTCCATCCACAGCTATGTCTTGTCTGTTTTTATGCTCCTCTCTTTTTATCCTCGTCCACCCTCCTTCCTTTCATTCCTTTCTGTTTTAACTCATGATGTTCTGTCAGCGAAGCAGTAAACAACCACAACTTCAAGGCAAATAGGAGGAAAGCATGAGGCTGTGATTTAGCTTCAAACAGTTGTTTTTTTTATTGGTAGTGGTATATCTGATATATGTAGTGTTTCCAATTTTAACTCCTGGGTGTTTCTGCCCCACATTTGGGATTAGCACCAAGTGTGTCTCCAAACTAAAACTACGAATGATGTTTCAATGAACTGAAATTGTATAATTTTTTAACAGATGTCAAACGATCAATATTAAGACGACTATGTAGGAGCTGTAAGTTTTGATTAAATTTGATTAAAGATTAAATCATTGCATTTCCAACAAAGAAAACCAGTATGATGCTGTAAACCTATGCTGAGCTGGTTTTCCTAGATACTAAACTAAGGGTGCCTACATTCAGTCTTTGAGAGCTACAATCCTACAACTTTTCCATAAATAAAATGGCCGGATTTCCTTCATTCATCCAGATTTCCTTCATTCAGCTTTGCAAAAAGCTTGTAAAAAGCAATTAATTTTATTTGGGTGGAATGCAGATCTAAAATTTGCAGTATAGTAATCAATGCTGGAGGCATTGATTATTTTTGGGTTGTCACGGGATAAAGTAATCTGGCAGTAACCAGATTGACGTGTGTAGAACTGAGCTAAGTTCTATGTTATCAGTCTAGGATGGCTGCCGTTCAGTCTGTCAGTGAAAAGGAGGAACAATTAGTACAATACTTTAAGCTGATTGGGTTACGTGCCAGCTGGTACCCGCTTTCCATAATACGCTTTCAGCCAATCGTAACAGCAAATCGTGACATTTCATGATGACAACAATAGGATTCGTCTGCAGCTTCTTGAGTGTTTTCACAACTAGCAGAGTAAATTGATAAATCAAACTTTTTCCAAATCCTGTTGGAAGAAAAGCACAGATATGTTTCCCATCTACAAATGCATAAAGATCTTCTCTTTGCTTCTCTTTCAAACGACAAATTGTAAGCACAAAGTAAGGGATAAAGGCACCCTCTACTCAACCACTGTGCACAGCACTGTTGGAAAATGTGATGCTTTATGTTTTGTAGTTAGATTTTATGCGACCGACCAAATAGCGCCTCATCAAGTCGAAGGACCAGAAGCACTTTATACTATATTCAGTCAATTATTCACATGCTGCTGGTGGTACACTACATTGTAGCCACAGCTGCCCTTGGGCAGACTGACCAAAGTGAAGCTGCCACACAGTCAGCACTACCTGCTCGTCGAACCACCAGTAGCAGATAAGGCAGGCGAAGAGGCTTACTCAAGGAAACAAAGCATAGATGGATAGAGGGAGGGCTCTAACTGGCAACCCATCGGTTACAAGATGAACCCTTACCTCCCAAACCGCCAGAAAGTAGCATATGATTAGATGGAGAAAATAATAATTTTAAGGCATTCCTGTTCGTACCATGAGCTAGAAATTCAGGGGAACTGGAAACTGTTACTCCAGTGATGAAATTACCCCTCCATTAGGTCAGAGTCAGTTCCGATCTATTTTCTGATCGATGTTCATTCTTACCACGCGTTCTAGATTTAGATTTCCGTCTACTTTGACTAGGCCATCGTAACACACACATACTTTTATTCTAAACCTTTCCATGTAGTTCTGGCTTTATTTTTAGGATGGTTGTCCTGCTGAAAGATGAACCGCTGCTCAAATCTACTGATCCCTCCTATAGGCTGTTGGGATCTGGAGGTCTGTCCACTTTCTCCACCAGAGGGCGTACTAGATCTCCTGGAGCCGGAGCTGATTGCAACCACCTGTCGCTCATCTGCTCATCAGGACATCTGTATTTAAGGAGGCAGAGGACTTCTCTCCAGTGCCAGAGTGTTTGCCAGTTACGGTTAGCAAGCCTGAGCCAACCTGCCTGTCTGAATCTCTGACTCCCTGAAAACCTGAACCTGCACCTGACCTGTTTTCTCCTCTTTGCTTCCTACATTGAACCTGCCTGAAACCTGAAACCTGGAACTCTGAAGAGTTTCTCTGCCGGATATCTGCCTGTCCGTTCTCAGAAGAACTCTGGAGAACAATCCTGTCAAAGATCTGCCTGCCCGCTCTCAGAGGTCACTGGAAGGAAACCCAAATCTGTGATCTGCCAGCACTCAAACTTAGCTCTACCTCCGCCAAGCCCTCAGCCTGCCGACAGCCTCTGGACCCTCAAGGTTCCCCCGCTCTGCTCAACTCCAGAACAGGTACAGCCCTGCACACTTTCACCCTGCAAATTACCTGGACCTCCACTAACTCCTCTGTCCCCCTCTGCAGTGAACCCACTCGTGACCAGTCCTGGACCTGATAACTCTGTGTGCTTTTCAGAACCCATTCGTGACCAGACTAATTCCCCTCTGGAACTGTTCATTCATTGTGCTTAATCATTACAATAAATCTTTGAACTTTTCTCCTGCCTCTGAGTGTTCTGCATGTGGGTTAGGCACCTGAAGCCAAACATGACATAGGCTTAGAAGATTTACATCCATCTTTCTTCTTGCTGAACAAAATAACTCCCCAGAGCACCATGCTGCCACCGCCATGTTTTCCTCTGCAGTTAGTCCCATACCATCCTGGATATACACCAAAAGGTTACATTTTGATTCCACCCGACCACATAGCCCCCATTAACATAGTTTGCAGCAAGCTACAAAAAATATTTTATGATCTAACTCTTCATTAAAACACTACAAAACTTCCTTTCTGAGCTGTTTGTGGTGCTTCCTGGTATTTAACATAAAGTTACTTAAAGATGGACTCAATTTAATAATCAGGGGACTTTTTGTGGTTACTACGTAAGAATCATTTTATTTTGGTTCCTCAGAGCAAATAAGGCTGAATACAAATCGAACCGCAGCTCTCCTTTTATTGGAAAGATATTTAAAACTGTTATTAAACATTTCAAATCGGTCTTGAGTTAATGTAGGTGTTTCCTGGAAATAGAGAAGACATTTGATCATCTCTGGTTTGATTCCTTAAAAGACTCGCAGAAGAGGAAGTTGATGTAAGAACCATCCTTTGCTCAACATCGAAACTGTGAAAAGAATATTAAACTTCCTGACTGAGATCTTTTTAGCTGAGTCTCTATTAATGCGTCCATCCTGCCGTTGGGTGAGCGCAGGCTGAGTTAACTTCCTTCTGTTATTTCTGACACAGATGAGACAGACAAATAAGTTTATTTTTGTTGATATTCAAACCATTGTTATGTTAAACCATGACGACATTTTCACTGTTTTCATATTTCTTCCTTTACAGTTGACCAACCAAGAGGAAATGAGTGGGTTTTGATGTTGACCATGCTGATGCCAAATGCTAAATCTATTAGTATGTGTGTGAAAGACGAGAAATTTATAACCCAACATGGAAACTGCAGCTAAAGGCCGTATAATAAAACCAACACAAATTTAAGATACTCTGAGAGTAACTGAGAATTGTTAGAGTTGGTTCTTTCCTGCCCTCCTCTCCTCTCTCTGTCACCTGGTGTTTCCATTTGTTCAGCTGAATGTCTCTCAGGAGACATTTCTGAGTAATAGTGTCTTCATACACAGAATTGAAAGGATGCAAATTAAACTCTATATCATTAAGAAAAATATTGGTTAAAGTATTTATCATAGGTAATTAGTAAAAAAAATATTGGTAATTAAATAATAAACTTTGAAGACACACCTAATGCTGATATGGAACAAAAGGGTGCCGCCTTATTGGATGGAAATTTAAATTATCAATCAACAGAAGGGCTAGCCATTCATCGCTGATGGAGCAGGCAAGTCTAATTTTCTGAAATGTTTTGAAGTAGTTTGTACAGGCAGACAAATTCTGGTATGCGTTATTGAAGCCAGAGCCAGATCCTCATCAGGGCTGCACTGAGCCAAAGCTGCACCCTGCACTGCAAGAAATGATCAAAAAATAAGTAATTAGTTTTTTTGCCCTCAGTTTTAATAGTTTACAGGATTAGTGAAGTATATTTTTACTTACATTTTTTTCCCTTAATTTAACCATGTAAACCCCCTTGAGATCTGGATCTCATTTTCAAGGGGGACCTGGGCAGAGATCTGCAATACCCTGCTGCCTGTTTACAAAAATAAAACCAATTAATACATATGAACAAATATAAAATAATAAAAAACAATTTAAAAGCAGTGACACTGTTTCATAGAAGCTTGTTGTCTATCTTTAAGAACCGCTCGAAATAAGTCCAATGAAATAGTGTCCGACATCTTGAGCTCAGACTGGAGCTGATTCCACGGTGTAGGAACCAACACACTGAATGCTTTTTTTCCTTTATCAGTTCCTTAATCAGTTAAATTGAATTTGAAAAGGTAAAAAAAGATGATTAGGGACTAAAGTTAGTATTTTTCCCTTAAAATAAGATCATTACATATTATGCACTTGAAATAAGATAATGTGTTTTCCTTTTCCTTATTTTAAACAGAAATCCTTTTATTCCATTGACATATTGTCTTACTTACCTGCTCAAATCAAGCGAATATACACTTATTTCAAGATAAATAGACCAACTTATATTTAGATTTTTGCAGTGTGGAGCTTCGGATTAATCTAAACATGATGTCCCAGAGATGTTCTGTTGGATTCAGGTCAGTGGAGCATAGAGTTTGATTATAATCATACAACCGGAGGAACCCAGCACCCGCTGCATTAGCGAAGAGTCTAACAATAGATCCGAGGATTTAAACTCAATTCCTGGAGGTCAGGATGTCATTGTTTATCCTATAAAAGTCCTCACATCCTGCAATCGAACCCACCACCAAAATGAAAAAGCTGAACAATTTTGAAGGCAGCATAACCTTCACTGCAGCCTTTCTGGATTATTTTTACTTTGTAACATGAGCTCAAAGTGAGCCTGTGAAAAGAAGGGGGTAGTGAAGCCAAACCTGCCAACTCATAGCATGTCTATGGTGCCAGGCAGTGAGCATCAAGCCTGAAATAGGACATCAACTCCTTAAGTCACACTAATAAAGTCTGTTTAATGGTTTGGTCTGATGTTTATGCTAGTGGCCTCCTGGATGGTGCTTGTTTTAGGGCTCATCGTGCTCCCTCTTGCACAAAGGAGTAGATACTGATCCAGCTGACTGGTTGACCTCCAATGGCCTTGTCAGGCTACTAAATTAACTATCTGCCTCCTGGAATCTCCTAAACACTCTTAAGACTGTGCTTGAGATGCAGCAAACCTGTTTCTGGCAGGTATTGTCAGACTACCGACTTAATTAGTGTTATCAGTACTTTAGACTGCCGATAAGGTTTATCCACTGAGACCACTGAAGGTTACTAAGTAATTAAACACAACATTTCCAAAATGTTAATATCTATTAGATTTTGGTACAAAGCAGATTTAAGTCCAGAAGAAGTCCAAAGCCAACAGTTCAAAGAGAAACACTTCATAGTAAACCTGGAATTAACGGTTTAAGTTAGTTAGAAACTGTCACAGTCTTGGTTTTGTTATGTTTATTTAGAGTATTCAGTCTTACTTTGCTCCTTGTTTAAGTGTCTAATTATTATTGTTGTTTTCTTGTTAGTTCCTGTCCTCCAGGTTTTCCATTTGTTGTCCTCTGCTGCCCTCTTGTGTCCTCTATCCCTAGCTCTGTTTTCTGCTCTGTCCTCCCTTGCTGTTTTCTGTCCTGCCAGCACCTGTTGCCAATTTCCTCGTCAGCTCTCTCTTTGTCTCTGTCCCCTTTAAAAGCCTTCCCTCTTCAGTTCCTTTTTGCTGGATCCTCGTCTTACTTCTCATCAAACCTCTGGTCAGTTCTCTGTCGTTCCTTCCTTGTCTCTTCCTGGTTCTTAGTTTTTGCTTTTTCCCTGATGACTCTTAGATTCTGGTTCTTAGGATATTTTTGTTGGATTTTTTGACTCCTGTCTTGTGAGGTATTTTGTTGGATTTTTGACTCCTGCCTCAGAGCCTGTTTACCTATTAAATCACTTTATTCATCTCAACCTACTCATCTCTGCATTTGGGTCCTCCATACCAACACCGTTTCATGACAGAAGGATCCAGCCCACAACATGGACCCAGCAGAGCCAAATAAAATAAGAGATTTTCTTTCTCTGCTAATCTCTACATTGGACAGCCTAACTCTGATCAGCCCACCTTGGAAGCGGGTGAGTGCAGCAAGGCAGGTAAAGGAAAAACTGGAAAAATTCCCTGACTTCCATGACTTTTTCTTCCAAACTGGTTACATTGCTGTAGCTGAGTGGAACATACAGGATGCTTTTGCTCGGCTACACAATAAACCTTTACCACCCAAACCACCCCTCCGAGACATAACTCAGCTTCCACCAACCTCCGAATCCGAACCTCCATCTGCTGCAGCTGCTGGTTCGCCTCTGCCTTCTGCCTCTTCCAGGCGTAGGAACCGCCGCCGGGGCAAGAAGGCCTTTCCATCTCCGGCGGTTCTGCCAGATGCAACCACTCCTTCTCCAGTGGGTCAGCCTGACCTCTCCACTCTCTCTGTTGTTCAGCCAGCAGCAGGTCTCAGTCCTCATCCTCACCAGGTCAGTCAATTCCGTCCCAGTAAGCACCTGTTAGATCAGCAGATTGTTCCCTCGGTCAGAAAACTCAAACTCACGTCACTTATCAAAACCCCTGCAGCTAGAGCTCTCCGTCAGTCAGATCCCAGATCAGAACCAGATTCTTTTCCTGTTTCTCTAGCCTCTGAGTCTGCCAGCATTCCGTTTTCTCCAGCTCACGTTAGCCATCCAGCTTCAGGACCCGGAAGTGATCCGTTTCCGTCAGCCTCAGAACCAGTTAGCTTACCAGTTCCTTTAGCTTTAAAGTCCGTCAGTCACCCTGTTTCTCCAGTTTCTGTTAACACTTCTCTTCCTTTAGTTCCGGAGCCCGGTAGCGTTTTTGTTCCACTAGCTTCAGAACCTGCCATCATTCACGCATCTCCTGTTTTTCAGCCCATTAGCATTCCAGAATCATTAGCGTCAGAACCCAGAAGTAATTCTGTATCTCCAGTTAGCGTTGCTGCTTCTCTAGCCATAAAACCCCAGACAGTCAGAGCTCCCCACATTCAGGAGTCTGATCTCTGGAATTTCTATTATGGGGATAGAGATGATCTTTTCCCATTTATGCCACCTCGTATCTCTCCTCCCCAGCCAGAATCAGTCAGTAAACCAGTTAGCTTAGCGTCCGAACCCGTTAGCAGACCTGTTAGCCTTGAGTCAGAACCAGTTAGTGAACCTGCAAACCTAGCTTCTGATCACTTTAGTATATCTTTCCCCTTAGTTTTAGAGCCGGTTACCTCGCCTGATTTTCTAGCCTCAGAACCAGTTCACATACCAACCAGTTTAGCATATGAATCCATTTCCAAACCAGTTAGCGTAAAACCAGAACCCATTAGCCCAGTTTCTAAGACCCCCCGATGTAAGAGACGGCGTCGCCGTAAGCACGCTCTGTGCCGTCCAGAGACCCCTGAGCCTGCTCTGTGCCGTCCACAGACCCCTGAGCCTGCTCTGTGCCGTCCACAGACCCCTGAGCCTGCTCTGTGCCGTCCACAGACCCCTGAGCCTGCTCTGTGCCGTCCACAGACCCCTGAGCCTGCTCTGTGCCGTCCACAGACCCCTGAGCCTGCTCTGTGCCGTCCACAGACCCCTGAGCCTGCTCTGTGCCGTCCACAGACCCCTGAGCCTGCTCTGTGCCGTCCACAGACCCCTGAGCCTGCTCTGTGCCGTCCACAGACCCCTGAGCCTGCTCTGTGCCGTCCACAGACCCCTGAGCCTGCTCTGTGCCGTCCACAGACCCCTGAGCCTGCTCTGTGCCGTCCACAGACCCCTGAGCCTGCTCTGTGCCGTCCACAGACCCCTGAGCCTGCTCTGCATACTTTTCGAAAGGCTTCTGAGATCAGGGTTAGTGAAGATACGCCTCAGCGGGTGCCCCAAACCGCCAAGAGCCCTCTGCGGGCACTTCAAGCCACCTCAGAGACTGAACCTGTGCCGCCATGGGCAGTCTCCTCAGTCCCTGATGTGGAGCCACAGTCAATGGTCTCTTCAGTCCCTGATGTGGAGCCACAGTCAATGGTCTCTTCAGTTCCTGATTGGGAGCCACAGTCGGTGGTCTTCCCCGCTCCTGATTGGGAGCCACAGTCGGTGGTCTTCCCCGTTCCTGATTGGGAGCCACAGTCGGTGGTCTTCCCCGTTCCTGATTGGGAGCCACAGTCGGTGGTCTTCCCCGTTCCTGATTGGGAGCCACAGTCGGTGGACTCCCCCGTTCCTGAGGTGGAGCCGGAATCGGCGGGCTCCCCCGTTCCTGAGGTGGAGCCGGAATCGGCGGGCTCCCCCGTTCCTGAGGTGGAGCCGCAATCGGCGGGCTCCCCCGTTCCTGAGGTGGAGCCGCAATCGGCGGGCTCCCCCGTTCCTGAGGTGGAGCCGCAATCGGCGGGCTCCCCCGTTCCTGAGGTGGAGCCGCAATCGGCGGGCTCCCCCGTTCCTGAGGTGGAGCCGCAATCGGCGGGCTCCCCCGTTCCTGAGGTGGAGCCGCAATCGGCGGGCTCCCCCGTTCCTGACCCGGAACCACAGTCGGTGGTCTCCCCTGTTCCGGTTGTGGAGCCGCAATCGGCGGGCTCCTCTGTTCCTGTCCAGGAGCCGCAGGTGGCGGTCTCCTATGAGCCTGTTCCTGAACCACAGTCGGTGGTCCCCTCTGTTCCTGATCCGGGGCCGCAATCGGCGGGCTCCCCTGTTCCTGATCCGGAGCCGCAATCGGCGGGCTCCCCTGTTCCAGTCCTGGAGCCGCAGTCGGCGGTAGCCTCGGGGGGTGTTCCTGAGCCGCAGTCGGCGGTAGCCTCGGGGGGTGTTCCTGAGCCGCAGTCGGCGGTAGCCTCTGGGGGTGTTCCTGAGCCGCAGTCGGCGGCCACCTCAGAGCCTGTTCCTGAGCCGCAGTCCGCGGTCCCCTCAGAGACTGTTTCTGCGGTCCCTTCAGAGACTGTTGCTGAGCTGCTGAAACGGAGACGTCGTCCTCCTCCGAGGTTCCTGCTGCAACGGAGACATCGTCCTCCAATGGTCCCCCTTCGTCGCCTGACCCACGGCCAGCCACCTGAACGTCTGCCGTGCCCCCGGCCCCGTGGCCGGTCACCAAGGACTCTGCTTCGTCTCCGGCCCCGCGGCCGGTGTCCAGAGCGTCTGCCACGCCTCCGGCCCCGCGGCCGGCCTCCAGAGCGTCTGCCACGCCTCCGGCCCCGCGGCCGGCCTCCAGAGCGTCTGCCACGCCTCCGGCCCCGCGGCCGGCCTCCAGAGCGTCTGCCACGCCTCCGGCCCCGCGGCCGGCCTCCAGAGACTCTGCCACGCCTCCGGCCCCGCGGCCGGCCTCCAGAGACTCTTCCTCGCCTCCGGCCTCCAGAGACTCTTCCTCGCCTCCGGCCCTGCGGCCGGCCTCCAGAGACTCTTCCTCGCCTGCCTACAGAGACTTTTTGTTGCCCTCGCCAACCCTGGGTGGGTTGTTTTTGGACTCTGTTTTGTTTTCGTGCCCTCCTTCCTGGTTCCCCCTCCGCCCACCCTGGGTGGGTTGTTTTTGTTTCTGGACATTTTAGGGCGTCTGGGATCCGCCCTTAAGTGGGGGGTACTGTCACAGTCTTGGTTTTGTTATGTTTATTTAGAGTATTCAGTCTTACTTTGCTCCTTGTTTAAGTGTCTAATTATTATTGTTGTTTTCTTGTTAGTTCCTGTCCTCCAGGTTTTCCATTTGTTGTCCTCTGCTGCCCTCTTGTGTCCTCTATCCCTAGCTCTGTTTTCTGCTCTGTCCTCCCTTGCTGTTTTCTGTCCTGCCAGCACCTGTTGCCAATTTCCTCGTCAGCTCTCTCTTTGTCTCTGTCCCCTTTAAAAGCCTTCCCTCTTCAGTTCCTTTTTGCTGGATCCTCGTCTTACTTCTCATCAAACCTCTGGTCAGTTCTCTGTCGTTCCTTCCTTGTCTCTTCCTGGTTCTTAGTTTTTGCTTTTTCCCTGATGACTCTTAGATTCTGGTTCTTAGGATATTTTTGTTGGATTTTTTGACTCCTGTCTTGTGAGGTATTTTGTTGGATTTTTGACTCCTGCCTCAGAGCCTGTTTACCTATTAAATCACTTTATTCATCTCAACCTACTCATCTCTGCATTTGGGTCCTCCATACCAACACCGTTTCATGACAGAAACTATTTGAACCTTAGTATAAAGTCTAAGCTCTTCCACTTTCTTCCAATACAACCTGATTTTATCTCACCTTTATTTGGTTTATAATAACATCCATTCTGATTTTAATGAGCTGGTTTATATCTAAGGCGGATATCAGATCAAATTATAAACAGGTTCAGGTTGGAATCTGCTGCTGCAGTCTGACACCTGGTGGCTTTTTAAGGTCACATCTTACCTTTCATTAAACATCCTTCCATCCATTTTCCATAATGCTTAAACCAATCGGGGTCATGAGGGGTGTTGGTGTCTATCTCCAGTTGTCTACAAGGAAGAGGCATGATACACCCTGGACAGGTCATCAATCCATTCCAGGGTAACATAGAGACAAACAACCATTAAGCACACAATCACACCTTAGGAGAATTTAGAGAAGCCAGTTAACCTACCAGTCGTGCTTTTGGACTGTGGGAGGAAGCCAGAGGAAGCTGGAGTACCTGGGGAAAATCCACATGCAGAAAGACTCCGGGCCAGGAATCGAACCCGGAACCTTCTTGCTGCAAGGCACCCACTGTGTCACTAATTAAACAATTTAGTCCAGAAATTTTTGCTAAAAATTGGGCTGTTTTTGTTTGGTCTGATTTTGTCTCTCACCTGTGCTCATTAGATCTGGGTAATAACCGAAAGGATAAGATCGGGAATACAAGTGAGTTTTCTTTGCAGGGGGGTTGGGCGCACCCTTCGGGATCTGGTGAGGAGCTCGGAGTAGAGTCGTTGCTCCTCCACCTCGATCGAAAGGAGCCAGCTGAGGTGGCTCAGGCATCTGTTTTGGATGCCTCACGTTCGCCTCCCTCTGTAATTATTCAAGGCAAGTCCCATTGGGATGACGCCTTGTCGAAGGCCCAGGACACGCTGGAGGGACTATGTCTCTGAGCTGGCCTGGTGTCGCCTCGGGGTCCTGTGCATCTCTGCTTAGACAGCTGCCTCCACGACTGGGCCCAAGATAAAGTGGAAGAAAATAGATGGATGATTTTATCCAACTTTAATCCAATTATAGTTAAAAAGACATTGCAAACCCAGATATCAGCGTCTTTTCAACTATCTCAAATCACTGCTTTTAACACTTCACTTTTCAACCAAATGTAGACGTCATCCGGGTGTAGCCCATGTAGTTTTTTCAATGTCTTTTCAACCAATTTTTGCTCTGTGAGTAACAAGAATGGATAATTTATGGCATCACGGATAGCGTAATGTGGCAGGCAGTTGCCAGATCATCTGACAGGTTTCTAAACAATAAGAGAAAGTGGACAGCCTCATAGGATGCATAACAGATTATGAGCAGGATCACAAACTAATTTTTTTGGTTTCTATGATCCCAGAACCTCTAAATTAGACCTTCCTTCAACAAAATCCACTCTGAACTTAATCTGTTCACAGACTGACAAGTAGAGGTTAAAAAAAAAACTTTTCTCTTTGCTTTAAATCCAAAGAACAGTAGTGAAATACAAGGTGGACATGTTTTATTAAAGTAATGTGGATTAAATATCAGCTACATAAAACCTCACCGCCTCTGGCCAGCGTCATATTTTCTCCACATGCTGTCTGTTTTCATCTGGAATGATGTTCATCCTCCTGGAAAGATCGGCTCTGCTTTTTCTCTCACTCATGAGCCATTTTTTTCCCCCTTCTCCTTTCTTCGCTTTCCTTTGCCACCGTCAGCCATTTTACCTTGGAGCCCATACACCGTGTCTGGGTGTTGCAGAAACAAACCATCAGGCGCTGCACGCCTTCTCCATGCCAGGCAGGAAGTGGCCAGGATGGCTGCTTGCATTTTGACCTGGAAGTCTGCTTGGGTTACCTACATCAATTTGGCCTCAATTTAACACTCTGCACTGGAGCCTGTTTTGATCTTTTGGTCACAGAGTGCAAAAATTGATGGCATTTAAAACTATCGTTAGAAATCATGAGGAAATACTCCTCTGTCAGTGGAAAGTGGCTCGAAATAAGGATGGCGCTGTATTAAAAGCAACAAACGGGGATAATTACAGGCAGCAGAGGCAACTTTCATAAGTCATGTAGAGTTCAAAGTGTTCAGACATGCTACAGATGCTACCCCATGCTTTTTCTAGGAACACCAAGGTCAGGAAGAGGCCTTTATAAGCCAGGCTGCTGGATCAGAAGACCCCCACTCACCCCCCCGTCCCAAGGCAGCTTCAGATGTGCCAGGAAAACCACTCTGTGTCTGGATCTTTGGGCTGATGCTCATAAGAAACCACATCTGTGTCTTCCTCTAGCCTCTACCCTTAAACCTCCCTTCAGCGCTGACTTCTGCACAATAAGCAACATCTGTTTCTCATTTCCCTAAAACCAAAACAACACGAAGAGGAGAAGAAAAGGGTGGAGGGGGGTGCTGAAAAAAAGGGCCTTCCTTGCACAAAAAGGAACGTGGGGGGAAAACAACGGGGTGTTGCATTTCTCAATTTGAAGGGGCAGGTGTGACCACTCTGAGAAAACGTAGGTTTTATTGGAGGTTTTATTGCACTCAGCTCTTTTTAGGTCAAATATGACAAAAAAAAATTTTTTTGAGTGAAATAAAGGGGGAGGAGGGGAGGTGGGACAAACCCTCCCATATCCACAGGAAAGAATCTGCAACTCAGCGGCTGCAGCTGCCCTAATTACAGTGAGGCTTTGCTGAAGTCTGCAACAAAAAGTCAGGGCAGAGAGAAAGAAAAACCATCTACACTGGCCCACTTATGGACCCATCTCAGATGTGAAACACAATACGAATACACATTGTGGATTAACCAATCTATCTTCAAGCATCACACGACAACCATAACCAATAGCAGATGTCACTGACTCACGTTTTCCAGCCCAAAAAATGTTCATAAACCACCTGGATATAGAAATCTCGCCCAATTTGAACCAAAGTCTATTGATCTCTTAGGCAATAAATCTAAAGAAAAACATTTTTTACCCATAGATGGCCGTCATAAACTGCCAGATTGGGAAACATCCCAACCTGTCAACAACGCACGAAAGACAGGAAACGTTAGTCTTTAGATGCAAAACCCCATCATGCACCGCAACATGTTTTTGCTAAATATTCAAACCTAAATTCGCCAACTATAAGAGGAACATCTTAGTTTGGTTTTAGTTTTATTATAATTTAGTTTTTTGCAAGGATTTTACAGTTTGAAGAAATAGAAAATTACAGCATATACCAAGCGTCACAAGGATGTGCATGACAAGGAAGGGCTATATATACTGCATGCAAGGGCGTAGGTTTGATTTCAACTTTAGTAGGGACACTATTCTTCAGTTTCATTGGTCCTTTGCAAAAATATGCATGCTCTTTTTTATGCTTAATGTGAGCTTCAGGGCTCATTTTGTTTAAAGAGAACAGCAGCATTTCTTGCTACATTAATACAAATCTTATAAGAACTACATGCTCTAGATGCTGTTTATCAATATTTAAAGCATCACTGGCTGTGAATGTGGAATTAGGACTTTTTCCACTTTGAAAAGGATTGCATTTAAATTTACCTGCTACTAAGACTGTGTCTGTTTAACCAAATATAGTCTATAATATGTGGATTTATTCTGTGTTTTCTTCTGAAGATATAGAATTGTGCAGAGGTAAAACTCACTCTCATTTTTTTTTTTACCTAATATGCTCTCTCTGGATCATGCAAAATAATACATTCAAGGGACAGCAAATAAATGTATTGTATTTACATGTGCACTGGAACTATAAGGGGAACTGACACTGAGCATTTAAAGTATTAATATTAGAAGTTGTACATCTGGGCTGTAGTGACTCTGTGTAGCTTATTTCATGTATTTTATCTATGGCTGAAACAATTAATCATATTAACAAATTATTTAAATAATCGTGAGCTAATTTAGTAATTGATTAATCGTAAACTGGAGTATAGGGCCACTAAAATGTGCCTTTAGCCGACAGAGCGACCCACTTAGAGCAGGAATTATACCAAGATTGTAAAAAATATGTAAATATTTAGCATTTAAGAAGTAAAAAAAAAAAAAAAAGTTTTTGTCTGTCAATATTCTCCATCCAGAACTCCTCCAAAGGAAACGTTTAAACGTTTCTGTTTCACCTGGTTTCTTTTCATAAAAGATCTTCTTTAAGGAGCCTTTGGCTATCTGATTAAAAGATAAAATAAAAGAAATCCTAACGTTGTTAACTTACATTTCTCAAGTTCCACAAATCAAAAAACTCTCTCCTGCTTCTTTACAGAACTCCAATCAGAAGCTTTCGCCTGTTTTAGCGTAGATAATAAGTTTTTTAAGTTGGACTAGTTTCGTAGCCCAATATTAATTTATTTTAGCGTCTTTTTTTCCCGCTCCAAGCACCCGCGCGCGCGCGCATACAGACTAGAAAACACGCAATCAGAAAGAGAGAAGGCGGAACTTAAGGCAGAATAATCAGAGTTAAACCGCGCAGCACAGTTGATGCGCTGCTATGTGAAAGGGACAGGAAAGAGCAGCAGCTGCAGCTACCAGGCAGAGAAGCTGCGAGAGGAAAAGAAGCAGCTGCTGTATAGTAAATTATAAACATGTTGTTCACATCCAATTATTGGTAGGGACAAATAGGTCCGTCCAAAATTTTGGTAGGGACATGTCCCTATGCAAACCTACGCCCATGACTGCATGCATCATTTAGTAGTTAACATTGTATTACTAATTGAGCTTTTTGACTTATTTACTGTCACAGGTAGGAGCTTTGGCCGGAGAGTAACTGTTGGGGCCGTTATGATGTAAGGGGGGCCGGCCCTCGCACGCTGAAATTAGGACCGGCCCATCGGGCAAATGCCCGGTTTTACCGATTACCAGTCCGAGCCTGGTTCAATGATAGCATTCACTCGCTCTATAGATTGCTGGAATCCCCAAGACTTCCAGATTAGTAACTATCAGAACATTATTTCTCATCTGTTCTTATTTAGACTTATTTATTTCAACCTACTTCATGTTGTCAGACAGGTTCATATTAAGGGATGATACTGTTCAGGCAGTAATCAGTTTGCAGACAGTAGATCATGAACATGGGAGGTAACAATGTTTGAAGAAGAACCAGCTTTGGTTCACTTTACAATGAAACATATGAAACCATTTCTGGATCAAATATTAAACAGTTTGGTTTTATGATCTGAAACTTCTGAGATAAAAAGAAAAACTGACCCAGGATATTTTTCATGACGTTGTAACCATTGAACAGCTTAAAAAAAAGGCAAGATCCCATTACTCTGATCAAAGGAGGACCGACTCTTAGATGCCGCAGTCAGGCTGTGGAGCATTTGAGAACCACTTGAGAAAAGATTTTAATGATCCCACAGTGAGGAATCTCACTTCTTAAATTAGCTTAAAAACATATGAAGTGGAAGGAAGTCAACACAGAGAAACTAAAGAGTTTAAAGCAGAAATCTTCAACTGTTTAGAGACAGATAAAAACAAAATGTCTACTGGCTGTTGATGGAGTTTGGTCCGTTATACCAGGCTGTTTACAATCAGTTTTTGAAACACAATTGTTAGATTAAAAGTGTTTTTTTTTTTAATACGACTTTATGCAGATATTAAAAAATAACTGTACTGAACACATCTGCATAAAAACTTTTTGATGTAATATAATCTTAGACATGTTTTCATTAAATTTGAGCTTTAAAACCTTCATAATTAACATAAAGGCTTTAAAACGTCAGTCTATACATCGATTTTTATTTTACTTCTTGAACTGTCTTAAGAGATATAAAATCATTTTACATTAATACTTTATTTAATGCATCCGTTATGAATTTTAGCCGCTACTCTATTATTTTTGGGGATAAGAAGCTAAAGAAAAGTTTGACAAAGTGCAGCTTTAGCAGTTTATTAAGCAACAGGAAACACTAAAAACATCAGATTAAAGCCAGGTTTTAAACTGCAACAATTATTATTCTAAACCCCAAGTGTGACATGAACAATGTATGATAATTATGTGAAAAAAAATAAGAAGCTTAGCTTTTGCTAAGTCTTCTTGCCTTATATGCATCAAAAACCTATTTGGAAAGGTAAACGGATAGATGGTCAAACTGTAGACAGGCAACAGCTCTGGTATGTTAATGGTTGTTTACAATAACAACACTTAAAGGGCTCCTCTCTAAGCTCTCGATCTGTTACACACCATGTTCTTGGACTGATCAGCAGCTAAATGTCTTAGCAGAGCAAAAAAATCCTTTCTGGAGAACACCAGATGAAGTTAAAACATAAAATGATTTAGAGAAAAAAAGCATTTCATACATCTTTATCTTGGCAAAGATATGCTGAGTTTTCGGTAAAAGGGATGTGAATAAGTGATGCTTTATGCTCACCAGTCCTTTTCCACAACAAAACTCATATTTAATGAGGGAGAAATGCTGCCATCTAGTGGAGGTGGAGTATAAACAATGCAGCACTTGTCTTTCTTTTTTTTTTTCCCAACCTTCTTAATCCAGAAGCAACAAAGACAAGAAAATTTTTACTTTTGACAAAACAGAAACAGCATTTATTAAACAAATAGCAAATAAACAGTTCCTAACTCCTGGGTTTCTTTATTAACAACTTCCCTTTAGGTTTTAGTAAAAGAGACTTTTTGTGCTCCTCCATCCGTTTGGCCTCTTGCTGCTTCTCTTCCCAGACTTCTATTCCTTGGTCTACCTCAGAGTTCAGCATCACAATACGCCTCTGAGAAAAGAAAGGAGGGAGCTGATGGGTGTGAAGGAGAAGGAAACAGCCGAGCGACAAAGAGAGACTTTAATAGTGGTGCTTACAGCCAACTCTTCTTTCTCTTTCCTTCTCCTCAGCTGGCCTTTCAGTGGAGGTGCCGGACGCCCGTCTGTTGGCAAATGATAACAGAGATCAATGATAAAACAAAATGTGGATTAAATATATTATTTCCCCCTCTAAGTCTTTGAAAAAATCAAAATATAATGAAAAATGTGACGGGTGCAGAGAGGAGCTCCAGTGGAGCGAATCAGAACTGAACTCTATGGTTTGTTTCTTCTCAATGTGAAACCGAGCTGGGCTCCAACACGGGGATTATCACCCATACAGCGCCTGCCAAAGGTGTTACATGCCTTTAACTTCTTCCCTTTTTTGTCACAGAACAACCTTAAATAAAGCCCAACCCCTTTCAGTTGTCTTCAACAATCAAACCATTGCTAAACGGAGTCCACCCTGTAAGGAATTCAATGATAATTCCAGCTGCTTTATGGAGGCTTTGGAGGATTGTTATAGTGAACAAACAGTATTAAGTTCAGACGTCGATTGCGTTAAGATTCTGTGTTAAGACTTGAACTGATAAACTTAAAGAGTGATGCTTTATCCATCCTGAAAGAACAACCACAGCTATTCTGCAAAGAGGACTTAACCTAGATGTGCAAACCTGGTAGATACATTCCCAAAATAATGTGCTGCACTAATTTCAGCAAAAGGAGGTGAATATAAATCAACATCAAATGTTGTTTTGATTTAAGCAAACAAACAAACAAAAAACAAGATGTAATCCCTATTTGGGTTTCTCTATTACTTCAGTTAGATACTCTGAAGTTTGTTGGAGTAATGAGACAAAATTCGGAAAATGTTCACTTTCAAAAGGCCTTTTCCATCAAATATTACCTTAATTACATATTTATGGCTGAATATCCAATTTAATGTTACTAAGAATGTTATAATTATATACTTATTCTTTCCATATTCCCAATAGTTATATTGCAAAACACTGTACAGTATTTTATTTCACCTATTCTGCTATTTTATACACTTTTTTAAAGGTCCACATTTGTGTGAACACTTTTGCTATAATCTTTTGCAGCTGTAACACCGTAATTTCTTCATTGTGGGACAATAAAGTCTTTTTCTATTCTAATACTTTGAAATTTAAAGTGGCAGTGGCGGCATAGTGGTTAGGGCACAGAGCTTGGAATCCTGAGGTTGTGAGCTCCAAACCCACTCCCAGAGACTGCCACTCTGGCTCTCTGAGGAAAGACCCTTAACCCCCGATTGCTCTCCAGGCGCCGCACGATGGCTGCACGAGAGGGCAATTTTTCCAATGTAAGATCAATGAAGTTCAATCATTATTATTATTAGTAGTAAAATACTTCCTTTACATGTTTCTATTCTTTGCAACTTTGTTCACTTTAGGCTGTACACAGGGTGTATACCGGAATGAGTAACTCTAATTTAATGCTCTTTTAATGCCCTTAGAAATTATTTTAACGTACTCAACAAGTACCCATGACATATACATATATATGTATATAGATAGATAGATAGATAGATAGATAGATAGATAGATAGATAGATAGATAGATAGATAGATAGATAGATAGATAGATAGATAGATAGATAGATAGATAGATAGATAGATAGATAGATAGATAGATAGATAGAAAACATGGCAAAATCATTCATCTTTACTGTCGACAGGCTGCAGCCTTTTGAAACTTGCATTTTCCCCATTCTCTAGCTTTTTCTCTGCCTCAAGCTTCTTTTCTGAACATACGGCTTTACAATCAACTGAAAACAGTTCCGCACCAGCACGCTGAATCAGTTAAATCTAAGCTAATATATCTGACAAAGTGTTTTTAAAAAAACACTTTGTCAGATATATTTTTACAGATACACTTTTTTTAATTAACCATTTTAAAAGCCACTATAACGAAAGTTACGACTGTAACTACGGTTCTATGAATCCCGGATGACCGCCAGAGGCGGTGCTTAAAGCACGAATGATCACTCTTGCGCATGCACAGGTCGAGAATCTTATACCAACATAGTCAAGTGTGACCCCCGGTGACACCGGTGTGCCTATATAGTCACGTGACAGCGACAGCTCAGTCCCTTAATCTTCTCGCGAAAACACGATGATTCCGAGGGACCGAGCGCTCTGGCGGTCATCCGGGATTCATAGAACCGTAGTTACAGTCGTAACTTTCGTTCTATTTCATCCCTACTGACCGCCAGAGGCGGTGCTTAAAGCACGAATGATCACTCTTGCGCATGCACAGATGTCCAACAGAGTCCTGAGGAATCACACACAGAAACAACAACCCAAACATGCCCACCTCACTGGGAAGATGGCGTGCGCTGGGACAGGATCCCCTGCATTGGGTGAGGGGTGGCCAAGTTGACCCTGTAAAACCTAGCAAAGGTATTCGGGGATGACCAAGAGGCTGCTGCGCAAATAGCTTCCAGAGTGAGACCAGTCATAGCGGCCCATGACACACTGACACCCCTGGTGGAATGGCACCGTACACCAGCGGGGGGTTGGAGGCCCTGCTGAATGTACGCCTGTTCCACTACATCCACAATCCAACGCGCAAGGCGCTGTTTAGAAAGGGCCTGCCCCTTGCAGGGCCCCGCATAGCAAACAAACAGATTATCTGTCTGACGGAGAGAAGCTGTGAGACTGACATATGCCTTCAGTGCCCGAACAGGGCAGAGAAGCTCATCAGGTCCATCTGTATCAAGGCGAGAAAGCTGGAGGGGCACAGTGTGGCTCGCGGATGAAGCCACTTTAGGAAGAAACGCCGAATCAGGCCAAAGAGTAACACCCGAACCAGCCGGGTTCCAACGGCAGCAGGACTCGTGAACAGACTGTGCATGTAGTTCACTCACCCGTTTCGCCGAGGCCATGGCGAGGAGAAAAGCTGTCTTCTTCGACACACACTCAAGGCTTGCCCCCGCCAATGGTTCATAGGGAGGAGAGCGCAGGGCAGCGAGGACAATAGAGAGGTCCCACACCGGCCCAAAAGGGCGTGTGGGAGGGTGCAAACGCCAGGCACCCCTCAAAAACAAGGAAACGTCCTTGTTACGACCCACCGTCTCCCCACTCACCACCGAATGCCAGCAAGAGATGGCAGCCACATAGACTTTTAGAGTGGATGGAGAGCGACCTTGAGAAAGCAGTGCTTGAAGGAAGGTTAAAATAACAGAAACAGGGCAGTGTACAGGGTCCTCATTTCTTTCCTGACACCAGCGGCTAAAAGCCTTCCACTTATGGGCGTACACCAGACGCGTGGAAGGGGCCTTGGCATTATTCCAACACTGTCCAACAGGGAGAACCACAGCGGGCAATGTGTCGTCTCTCGGGAAGCGAATAAATCTACGGCTGCTCTCCCGAACCTCTCCCAAATAGTTTCCACTACATCCGGGTGGAGCCTCCACTCCCCCGGTGGTGGACGCCCCCGGGATAGGATGTCGGCAGGAACATTCTGCACCCCCGGGATGTGGGTCGCCCTCAGGCTGGCAAAAAGAGGGGCTGCCCAGGTCAGAAGCTTCCGGGTCAGCCTCAGTAGTGTCAAAGACCGTGTTCCCCCTTGATGGTTGATGTGAAAAACAACCGACGTGTTGTCCGACCGCACCAGGACATGCCTTCCCCGCAGGATCGGGAGGAAGTGCCGCAGCGCGCGGTGCACAGCCTCCAACTCCTGAGCGTTGATGTGGTGCCGCCTCTCTCGTGGAGACCATGTCCCCCGAGCGATCTGTCGCTGCCACAAGGCCCCACATACTGTGGTGGACGCGTCGGTAGAGACAACTTCCCGACAGGATGGCAGCAAACCCAGCGGAACTCCCCTTGTCATGAATTCTGCCTCTCGCCACTGAGCCAGTGATGCGAGGCATTGAGGGGACACCTGCACTTTCCTGTGACGGTGTGACGCACGAGAAGGGTCCAGCCTGAGGCTGTTGAGCCACATCTGCAGTGGTCGCAGAGACAGCAGCCCTAGGGGCACTACAGTAGCGGCAGCTGTCAGCTTCCCCAGCAGACGGAGATAGAGAACAAAGGGGGCCGCCCGACCGGGAAGAAAGGCAGGCAGCATCTGCAGCATGCTCTCGACACGCTGAGGCGATGGACGAGCAGTCATGGAGAGAGAGTCCATCGTGATACCGAGAAACGTTACCTGCTGAGACGGAATCAGGTTGCTCTTCTGCCAGTTCACACAAAGACCCAATAGGTCCATGTGATCGAGCAAGGTGCGCGTGTCTGCAGCAGCTCGAGCTTCTGTGGGCGCACAGACGAGCCAGTCGTCCAAATAAGGCAGGATCTACAACCCTCTGGCCTGCAGAGGACACAAGGCCGCGGCCGTGCACCGAGTGAACACACGTGGGGACAGAGAGAGGCCGAAGGGGACAGAGAGAGGCATTTTCAGTTCAGAACCCTGAACTGAAAATGCCTGCCCTTAAATGCAAAGCGGAGAAAACGCCAATGCTGTGGTGCAATAGGGACATGAAAATATGCGTCCTTCAAGTCGACCAAGGTGAACCAGTCGCCTGGGGAAATTGCCTGAATTACGTCCCTGATGCTCAACATGTGGAAGGGGATGGACTTCCTGTAAAGATTCAAACCCCTCAGGTCCAAAATTGGGCGGAGTCCCCCAGTCTTTGTCGGAATTAAAAAATACTTAGAGTAAAAGCCCCCTGGATCCCGCAGGGGGTTGACGGGCAATATAGCACCCTTGGCCAGCAAGGTGTCTATCTCTTGGCTCAGAGCCTGAGCTTTTACCCGGTCGTGAATCACCGTCATCCTGACTCGACCAGGGACAGGAGGGCGGCGGCGGAACTGTAGCGTGTAACCCCGGGTAAGTGTACACACCACCCATGGATCGGCCACAAGAGCAGCCCAGCAACCGAGCTGCTCCAGGGTAAAGTGTCCCACCGCCGGTCCAGTGACGTCATCTCCGAGCCCCCCTGCCCTTCGGGGGGCGGGAGGGTTGCTGAGTTGCCCGCCCGGGTTGAGGAGCGACATTAGCTCGACCCCTTGGTGGATCCCAGTGGCCATGGGCAGGCCTGGCAGCAGGCCCTGCAGCAAACCGTGGCTGCCCCAAGCAAGGTGTAGTCCGGGCAGGATAAGTATGTGACAGGGACACAGAGGCACTCCTAGTAGGACGCTGCACTCGTCTGCGATGCAGACCGGCCAACTGCTGCCTGGTACGCGACGCCTCGGCCGACCGTTCCAGGGCTGCAAGTGCAGCGGAGCCAAACAGCTCCCCAGGAACAACTGGAAGGCCCATCAGGGTCCTTCTACATGCCTCCGTCAGAGGAGACTGAGCCAGCCAGACCTGGCGACGTGCCTGAACAAGGGTAGACAGGACACGTCCAACCTCCCTCGACAGAAGAGCAAATGCATGGAGGGATGCATCCATCAGTCCTTGGGTAGGTTCGTCGATCGCAACACCCTCCAAGGAAGCCGAGAGACCCAGTAATAAATGCGACAGGGAATTCCCAAGTCGCCCCAAACGAGACCCAGAGTCATAGGCTCTACAGAGCAGATCGTCAGTGACACGGCACTGAGGACGAGGACACCTGGCATTGGCCCTCAAAGCCTCATCCGGCGCCACAATGAGGGAAGCTATGGCTGGCTCAACCGAAGGCATATGGCCCAAGCCAAAGCTGGGCGCATTATGCATGGCTGCCAGTGCCCTGCCGTCAGAGGTCAGTCTCGAGAAGGCCTTAGTGTCTCTCCAACAGGCATGGAGCTCCTTCACATACTCTGCAGACGGGGGAACCATAAAGGACGCCCTAGCAGTAGGACGCCGAAAGAAAGCACTGGAAGCCGCAGGTTGGCCCTGTGGAGCATCCAGATGCAACCGGGCGAGGGCAGTTCTCAGAGCGCCCACTACAGAACCATCCTCCTCTGACTGAGAGCCAGAAGAGATATGTGAACCGGCTTCTGAGAGGAGTGAGCCGGAGTCAAACTGATCCCGAAAATCAGTGCCAGACGCCGCCAGGGAAATGGCATCATCTTCTAAAGCAGAGACTCCCGAACCAACGCTGTGTCCTTGGTCAGGGTCTCCAGACATGCCAGCGCCACGCTCGCCTCTAAGGGACTCAAGCAACGCCTTCATCCCTTCTAGCTCAGAAGCGAGCTGGGCTACCTGCCCAGATATGCCCTCTGGAACCCTGGGGCTCCTCTTGCTCCTCTTCCGTGGAGGCCCCATAGCCTCAGAAGACACGCGTTTCACAGGCTGGCTGGCGCTTTGAAGGCCAGCCAAACGAGCGTTACGTATGGACAAAGGCAGGACAGAACAATTAGGGCATGCCGCATCAGTCAAGACCTCTTCCAAATGATCCAGGCCCAAACAAGAGGGACACAGATCATGCCCATCCTCCAGCTGGAGAGGGGCCAAACAAGCTCTACAGCACGGCGCGTCCAACATGTCACGCTCACAGGGCTAGGTCAGGTCGAGCTGAAATCGCCACTCTTGACACTCGAGCGGACAGATCGGGAGACCCGGTCGAGCAGAGAACGCCACTAGGGGTTCCCCAGCAGCAAGGCCACAAGAGAACTAGCCAAGCACGTTAGCAAGTAAAAGCAAGCCCGAAAACGGCGGCTACAGTAACAAAAGCAAGCCCGGAAGCGGCTGCCACAGTAAACAGAAAAGTAAGCCCGGAAGCGGCTGCTACAGAAAACAGAAAAAGCAATCCCGAAAGCGGCTGCTACAGTAAACAAAAAGCAAGCCCGAAAGCGGCTGCCGCAGTAAACAGAAAAAGCAAGCCCGAAAGCGGCTGCTACAGTAAACAAAAAGCAAGCCCGAAAGCGGCTGCCGCAGTAAACAGAAAAAGCAAGCCCGAAAGCGGCTGCCACAGAAAACAAAAAAGCAAGCCCGAAAGCGGCTGCTACAGTAAACAGAAAAAGCAAGCCCGAAAGCGGCTGCTACAGAAAACAGAAAAAGCAAGCCCGAAAGCGGCTGCTACAGAAAACAGAAAAAGCAAGCCCGAAAGCGGCTGCTACAGTAAACAAAAAAGCAAGCCTGAAAACGGCTGCTACAGTAAACAAAAAAGCAAGCCTGAAAACGGCTGCTACAGTAAACAAAAAAGCAAGCCTGAAAACGGCTGCTACAGTAAACAAAAAAGCAAGCCCGAAAACGGCTGCTACAGTAAATAAAAAAGCAAGCCCGAAAACGGCTGCTACGGTTGGCAAAAAAGCAAGCCCGAAAACGGCTGCTACAGTAAATAAAAAAGCAAGCCCGAAAACGGCTGCTACGGTAAACAAAAAAGCAAGCCCAAAAACGGCTGCTACAGTAAACAAAAAAGCAAGCCCGAAAACGGCTGCTACAGTAAATAAAAAAGCAAGCCCGAAAACGGCTGCTACGGTAAAGAAAAAAGCAAGCCCAAAAACGGCTGCTACAGTAAACAAAAAAGCAAGCCCGAAAACGGCTGCTACAGTAAATAAAAAAGCAAGCCCGAAAACGGCTGCTACGGTAAACAAAAAAGCAAGCCCAAAAAACGGCTGCTACAGTAAACAAAAAAGCAAGCCCGAAAACGGCTGCTACGGTAAACAAAAAAGCAAGCCCAAAAACGGCTGCTACAGTAAACAAAAAAGCAAGCTCGAAAACGGCTGCCGTAGTAATTAACAAGCTGGTCGGAGTCGGCTAAAGCCGAGGCACTAGCAACAGGGAGTCGCGGTGAGAACGCGTCCCCGTTCGCCGTCGATAAGAGAAAAAAACTTACCAGACGAGAAGAAACCAAGCTGTACATAATGAAGAGCTTGCGCAGCCTCTGGAGGGCGAGATGAGCCTCGCAGCTCCGACCAAAGTCTCGAGGCTACCAGCGACAAGCAATCAGTGTCTTACCACCTGTTCAACCTGCATGCGAGAAGATGAAAAGGGACTGAGCTGTCGCTGTCACGTGACTCTGTAGGCACACCGGTGTCACCGGGGGTCACACGTGACTATGTTGGTATAAGATTCTCGACCTGTGCATGCCCAAGAGTGATTATTCGTGCTTTAAGCACCGCCTCTGGCGGTCAGTAGGGATGAAATAGAACCACATTTAATGAAATTTTATGCCAGTTAAGGCCTTAATTTAATAAAAAATTATATTTAAATGACTGTGGAAACCCTGGTACAATGGGACTCCAACAAGTGGGAAAAAATATATATTAAAAAAATATTGCTATTAAATAGGAAGAGATCTGCTCTTTTCTGAGCCCCAAAAAGAATCAAGAGGAAAGAGAGCAGGAGAAGCAAAGGAAACCAGTAATCAGCTCACAGTTGACCTACAGTGAACAACAGCCTTACTTCTTACATAAACCTCCATTTAGATCATCACAGTTTATATTAATTACCCTCAAATGACCAATCAGGCAGATCCGTCAGGGGTCCATACTCTGTGCCACTCCTGGACAGTCCATGTCTGCAAAACAGAGATGAAGCAATACAATTCTCCATGCAATTATTACAATTCCAGTCATAATTATTTAGCTTGAAAATAGCAGCAAAACCACAGTTAATGGAACTGTATCCAAAAGCAAACTTAATTCAGCATTAGCTGCTTATAAATCTAAATCCATTAATGTCAGATGTTTCAGGTTGGTGATTTCAGTACAATTTATGTGTTTAAAAGCAAAATACAAAGCAGTTACCAAGCCGAATGTTGTTAAATCTGTCTGGAAGCTCATTTAATTGAGTTGGGAACAAAATTATAAAATTGTAATACAAATTTTAACCACTTTTATTAGAAATTTGTGAAATTTCAATGCAATGCGGCAGTGGTTGCAAAACTTACTCCGTTCTCCATTTTTGTCCAGCTTGTACTCCGCATGTAGAGCTAAAGTGTCTGCTGGAAAGCCTCAGAGCTTCAAAGAGAAGATGAAGGAAAAGTGAATATTTAACCCGAACCTCCAAAAGCTGCTAGTTGATATAAGCTGATACAAACAGTTAGCATCTGCGTTAGCAATTAGCTTCCATTGTTAACACAAGCAAAACTATGAACAGCGAAAATAAAAACAACAATATAAAATAGATGTTGGCAGTTAGACAACTCTTCAATATTCCGGATGAAGAGCTTTTAAGTTTAACCTCTGTCTCACCTGAACAGCACAGAGTCCTGACGGGCGCCGCCATGTTGCCTGTACTATAAAGTAATGACCACCAGGGGGCGCTAAAGACGTACTCTGCTCTGGTCCTATTTCCGTTTACTTCAGCAATTAGAATAGAATTCAACTTTAGCTATAGTTTAGAAGTACGTGTAAGTGGTTTTGGACACGTAGGTTCATTTTGTATTTTGTAGTTGTTGTTTACATTTTTCTCCTTATTTTTTTTTAAAAGTTATATATGTAATAAAATTGAAATTGACAATTAGGCTATGCAAAGAATTTTAATTGAAAAAGAAAACCTTTAAAAGTTGGTCCAGTATGGGTTTAGATGTAGATTTCAGAAGATTCATTTTTCACACAGCTTGAAAGTATTTGCCATGGTTTATAATGAATCATCATTACAATGAATTATATTTATTTAAACCTTTGTTTTCAGGCTGGAATGAAGATTCAATGCACAACGTCACAAAAATCCAAGCTCAGTGCAAAAGCTTTGATTGCAATTTCTGTGCATTTTTTCTTACTAACTCAGAGTAGAAAGAATATATAGAAGCAAGAATGCTTAAAGCAATGTCTGTGAATGATTCCTACAAAATTAGATTAATTTCTACATAGTTTTTCACAGACATTGCTTTAAGCATTCTGCAAAATGTTTTGATAGTTTTGAGTCTAGGGAAGATCAGAGAAAATTAATGTCAGTCTCTTTTATCCTTTTGAATATCTCTTTCCCTGTTCGGTTAGGATCTGTTTAAAGATTCAACAGTGTCCAAGTTTCAAACATTTGACTTAACAATTCCTCTCAGATGAAGGGAAAAAGCTAACAATGCCCCGGAAACACTAATGCCCTAGCCTACAATAAATTGGAAACACTGGAATGCCAGTTTCTTTCTCCAGCTGCAGTAAAACCAGCTATAAATTGCCACATACTTACCATCTAGTATGGCTCTGTGCTAAAACTAACCATTAAAGCATGATTGAAATTTGCATCATGTAGAGAAGTCCACAAAATTCAACACAGAGCATCTCTGCTTCTCTTTTTATCTGTAAGCCAGCTTTGAATGCAGTTACGTTTGGCATGCAAATCAACCTCTGTCACTATATCGGTTTACGCTGCCCTCATACAGGACATTTTCCTAAATAAACCTAAGAGTTTCAGACTTCCCGGGGAACAATGATGACAATTTTAACTGCAATTTCATTGCACTACAGTGGGGCAAAAAAGTATTTAGTCAGCCACCAATAGTGCAAGTTCTCCCACTTTAAAAGATGAGAGAGGCCGGTAATTTTCATCATAGATATACCTCAACTATGAGAGACAAAATGAGAAAAAAAATCCAGAAAATCACATTGTCTGATTTTCAAAGAATTTATTTGCAAAATATGGTGGAAAATAAGTATTTGATCAATAACAAAAGTTCATCTCAATACTTTGTTATATACCCTTTGTTGGCAATGACAGAGATCAAAAGTTTTCTGTAAGTCTTCACAAGGTTTTCACACACTGCTGCTGGTATTTTGGCCCATTCCTCCATGCAGATCTCCTCTAGAGCAGTGATGTTCTGGGGCTGTCGCTGGGCAACACAGACTTTCAACTCCCTCCAAAGATTTTTTATGGGGTTGACATCTTGAGACTGGCTAGGCCACTCCAGGACCTTGAAATGCTTCTTGCGAAGCCACTCCTTCGTTACCCGGGCGGTGTGTTTGGGATCATTGTCATGCTGAAAGACCCAGCCACGTTTCATCTTCAATGCCCTTGCTGATGGAAGGAGGTTTTCACTCAAAATTTGACGATACATGGACCCATTCATTCTTTCCTTCACACGGATCAGTCGTCCTGGTCCCTTAGCAGAAAAACAGCCCCAAAGCATGATGTTTCCACCCCCATGCTTCACTGTAGGTATGGTGTTCTTTGGATGCAACTCAGCATTCTCTCTCCTCCAAACACGACGAGTAGAGTTTTTACCAAAAAGTTCTATTTTGGTTTCATCTGACCATATGATATTCTCCCAGTCATCGTCTGGATCATCCAAATGCTCTCTAGCAAACTTGAGACGGGCCTTGACATGTACTGGCTTAAGCAGGGGGACACGTCTGGCACTGCGGGTTTGAGTCCCTGGCGGCGTAGTGTGTTACTGATGGCAGCCTTTGTTACTTTGGTCCCAGCTCTCTGTAGGTCATTCACTAGGTCCCCCCGTGTGGTTCTGGGATTTTTACTCACCGTTCTTGTGATCATTTTGACCCCACGGGGTGAGATCTTGCGTGGAGCCCCAGATTGAGGAAGATTATCAGTGGTCTTGTATGTTTTCCATTTTCTAATAATTGATCCCACAGTTGATTTCTTCACACCAAGCTGTTTACCTATTGCAGATTCAGACTTCCCAGCCTGGTGCAGGTCTATAATTTTGTTTCGGGTGTCCTTTGACAGCTCTCTAGTTTTGGCCATGGTGGAGTTTAGAGTGTGACTGTTTGAGGTTGTGGACAGGTGTCTTTTATACTGATAACGGGTTCAAACAGGTGCCATTAATGAAGGTAACGAGTGGAGGACAGAGGAGCCTCTTACAGAAGAAGTTACAGGTCTGTGAGAGCCAGAAATCTTGCTTGTTTGTAACTGACCAAATACTTATTTTCCACCATATTTTGCAAATAAATTCTTTAAAAATCAGACAATGTGATTTTCTGGATTTTTTTTTCTCATTTTGTCTCTCATAGTTGAGGTATATCTATGATGAAAATTACCGGCCTGTCTCATCTTTTTGAGTGGGAGAACTTGCACTATTGGTGGCTGACTAAATACTTTTTTGCCCCACTGTATATTTGAAGTGAGTTGATCAATTTAAAAGCCATTTAAATGTCAGTGCTTCTCTGTGATAAGATCATGTCTGACTTTAAGTCTATTAAGGCCTTCTGATAATGAATCCCCCTTCTTCCAATTTTCAATGTGCTTTTTTAAATAAACAGACTGGTTTTTGTTTGCTTACTGAACATTTATACACATGACGGCATGCTTATAAAGATAACTTTTCATTAAGTTTGAACAAAGCAAAAATCACTTGGAGCTGTATTTCAGATCGTCTGATTTTAAATCAATCAGTCAGTCCTGTAAGAAGCAATTAATCACAAAATAAAAAGCCTAATCACTGTTTATAAATACACTCATGGCTTCTGTTTCCTTATTATGCGTATCTACTTCCTGCTTGTAAGGGCAAAGAGGATATGTGCAGTTCACCTCTTAGACATTGTTCATTACTTTATTTTGTCTCTGCCACATTCAGTATCTAGATATAAACAGACTGTCTTGCCTGTTTGTTTTTACCCATTTTTTGTTAATGCTAAAATGTCACATAGATCTTGCTTATAAATGCCCATTCCTCATAGACTTAGGCAAGCTTTATTGTCATTTTCTATGCACTCTGTGCATACAAAATGGTTCCTAAACTGATTTATTCATATGTTATCATTGTTTAATCTATGACTTTTACTTACATCCTTATTATGTCTTTTGTTTATTTTATTATGCAGCCAGTGAACCAAATTAATCTTGTTGTAATACTGCTAACAGAGTCCAAAGACAACGAAAGAACCTCTCTAATCTCATAATGATCATCTGTAGTTTTTTTACATTTTTTTTTTATGTAAAACGGGCAACGTTTAAATGCCTTCAGAGCAGCCTCCTCGTTGTAAAGTACAGAAGTGACTGTATCATGGTGTGGGGATCGTTTTCCAGCTGGAAGTTCTGGTGTTTTACACAGAATAGTGATTTTACATGGGGGCAGAAAACAAAAAAAGAACACAAAAAAAGAACAAAGCAAGAGCACATATTTTTAGTTTATCATGTGAGTCACAAACTGGTAATTTCTATTAAACTAAAATAATTGTTCAAGTAAATTGTAAAGTCGAAATGTTTAATTGGTCTTAGGAGCAAATCCCACACAGTCTCTTTGTCATTGCATACAATCATAACAAACTGATTTGGTATTACATTGCAAAAAAGTATTAAAACATAAAAGTTTCTTAAAATCAATGTATTAGTCCGTAAAGGTATGAAAGAACATTTTCCTCAGAAATTAAGTGTCCAGATTCATCTAAAATGACTAAATTGATGGAAGCCTTATTGCATTTATGCCCCCTTGCAAAAAAAAAAGTGGTGGTGCCTACAAAACATCAGCCAATCCACTTTGCCTACTGTCCAAAGTGGATTGGCTACTTGTTTGTCAATCAAATATTTTTCATACGTGCCGTCATGATGCTATTTACGTAGGCTCCAAGCATAAATCACACACTGTTTGGCTAGCGATCCGCCTTTGCAGCGAAGCACAAAAAAGTAGCCTACTCCTATGCTTTTTTCTGCAGCAGTTTTTTTTAGCTATTTGTTCACTGTTTTGTGCAAACTGGAGCATCAATGACCAAAATCAATCCCGACAAACCTAACAGGAAAAGAAAGCCTTTTAATTTTGTAAATATAACTCGCAGTGATAATGCCAGCAGAGAACTCTTCTTCTTTAGGAGTTTTCCTCCTGACTAGGTGCATCCTGCCAATTTGCTGCCTCTATAGGTGAGATACAAATTACCGGCGGAGGCGTTTCCAGCATAGAGAATTTTTTTGCAAAAATGCTCACAATTCAAAAATACACAAGCAGCCGTTGGACATATCTTCTGCCACAGAATCGTCTTTCCTGCCTTTAATTAGAGAAGGTAAATAAGATGACTTGCCAAAGGAAGGAGGATTTTGACCCTTAAAATAAGATGATTAGATATCATGCACTTGAAATAAGATAAAAGTTTTTCTTGATTTACTTTTTTTTTCTTTTCCAGCTTTTATTGTCATTACACTGTCACAAGTACAGAGTAATGAAATTCACTCTCTGCATTTAACCCATCTCCTTGGTAAGCAGTGGGCTGCCATTGTGCTGCACCCGGGGAGCAGTGTGGGGTTAAGGGTCTCTGCTCAGGGAGCCGGAGTGGCAGCCTGTGGGAGTGGGACTAGAACTGAGAATCTCAGGATTCCAAGCTCTATGCCCTAACCCCTTGGCTGCCACTCTCTAGTTTTTTTTTGTTTTTTGTTTTGTTTTCTGTTAAGGCTGCCAGCCATTGTGCGGCGCCAGAGGAGCAGTCTGAGGTTAAGGGTCTGGATCAAGGACCCTGAGTGGCAATCTCTTGGGCTCAAACTTAGAAACTTAGGATTCAAAGGTCTATGCATATAAATGATCACATCTGCAAATTATCTTAACCACCTCCATGAACAAATTTAATAAACCCATTTTTTTAAAACGAGGTCCAGCACATTCCATAACAGATTTTTCCCCACTGCCATTAGACTGCTGAATTTAGTGTAAAATGGGTTATTTTATTTATAAAATATATATGTTAAAACTGTAAATATACAGTCATATTTTATGTATTTATTACTGTTTTCAAGGCTGCATTTAAAAAAACGAAATTGTCTAGAGTTCATTTATACAAAATGACAAAATAAAGTTGTCTAAATAAATCTGTCTAAGTTCAGAGAAACTGATTAATATTTCAATGTTTATGTTTGCAGTGCAGTGGCCATAACCAGGACCAGTTCTACAGGGGCGCTGGCACCCGTTGGCCCCCCGTCTACAACCAGCCTTGATGTTATGTGTTTGTTTATATGCATTCAAAGCTGCTTAAAGAAAAAAAAAGCAGCCAACATTCCTCTTGGTAAGTTTAATTACTAAAGGGTGTGCGGTTAAATTGTGCGTGCCTAACCGGCCTTTGAAGATAATTAGAGAAGCACAGGCAGAGACAGAGGGCAGGTGGAAGAAGCTGCAGCTCATCTGCAAATATTATGTTCTTGAGTGAATTGTGTTGGAACAATGACTGACAGAGGCCTGTCGCTCTCAAAGCTCTTCAAAGTGCTGCTTTTGAATGAGTTGCTCCGGGACTAAGCTCTAAAGAATTTTCATGTTAGCTTTTCAGGCAAGTTCCCACTTGCAGCCCCGGTATGGAACGTTTGGTTCGGCAGAGACAGGCTGCGGTCGCTGCCTCCTCGGTGAACCGCGTGCGGAGGGGAGGGGAGGGGGGTACACAGTTAGCCAACAAGGCTATTCAAACACACCAAACCGGACACAGTGGTACTATATCAGCGCTTGTTGGGTTATGGTGTGTCCGTTAACTGCCACAAAAAGGCCGGAATCAGGCCTGACTAATGCCGGGTTGTCCTCACACAGTGGCGGGATGTTTACTCTGAATCGTCCTTGGAGAACTCAGACTAGCTGCAAAAATTCAGCAGCCTCATCACACCCCGCTGTGTCCCTGCGCGCATTCCACAGCCCTAGAAAGTAGTCTGGTTGCCTAAACAACGCCATGTTTCTGGGGGTGGGGGGATTACATTAATAAATCTTTTAGGTTTTAGTGAAAAAAATAAATAAAAATACTGAAGCATTTTCTGTTTTAAAAAGTTTTAATTAAAATTTCTAGAAATATTTACAAATTAATGTAATAAAAACATGTTGTATAATAAGTGGTGTCTGTGTTAAAATAAACAGATTTTAAACAACTCATTAATATTTCTTATTAACAGCATGAAAATTAACTGAATATAAATAGACAGTATGCCATGTTTCTGTGTAAAGTTAACTGTAGCAAACACTAACATTAATCTATTATAATTCCCTTGAAGTAAAAAAAAAAGAAAATTAGTCTGTGCAATCTCAGGAAAGAGAAAGTTTTCTAAAGGTTACAAAAAAAAACTTTTTTTAAAGTTAGATTGAGCTTTGACAGTTGAACCCCCTCTGCCAGTAAAAAAAAAATCATAAAGGTTTTATAACATTAAGTTTGTATGTTTCTATTAAATCTTGCCTCCCAGAAGGATTCTGTCAAATAATCCTCTGTCACCTTGTCTTGAAAACTAAACGAAAAAAAACTTTTGTATATTTGCATGTGCATTTGCCACAGAGGATTTTCCTTCTAATAAAGAGGTTTAAATACACCAGAGATAATAAACACGCAGACTCTATCTGTTTTAAGAATAGCAGGTCATCTGTACAATGGTTAAAAGCTGAAACCTACAGTGAGACAGCAGAAAGTAACCTTTAAGGCTACAATAAGATGAGGGAAAACAGGGACCAAAGCATTTTTTTCTTTTGTTTGTTTTTTTTTTCTTTTATCATGGTCTGGCTTGGAAGTTATTTTCCATTGAAATGACTCAATATACCGCATCCGTATAAAGAGATGAATCACAATAAGCATTAACCCTGGAGCAGTAGGTGTTGACTGGCTCCCTGCTTTCAGAGTGCTAACTAAAGCAAAACAAAGATAAACATGCAACTACTAAGCTCTTCTTGTGATCTTTGCAAAAATAAAAGATCATGTTTAATAAAGACAGTTTACCCATATTAAAAATAAAAACATGCTCTGAAAGAAAAGTGGTCTCTTTTTCTTTCATACAACCCTAATTTAGTGATAGTTTTAATCCTTTATTTTCAGCTATACATGTTGGTTTAATTGCTATGGAGGCCTCATTTATCACTAATTATCATATAGGAGAAGTTCTTTTTTCATAATTTTGAAAATTAACGTCAGTGTATGATGCCAAATGTGGATGTGCAGATTAAATAAGCCTCAGTTGACATTTTTCAGAGGCTTGGCATATTTAAGATGGATTGATGTTTGTTTCCAAAGGCAATTACTATCAAAGGTTGACAGCATATCATTTAACACAATTATCTTCATTCGCTTTCATCTTCTTAGAAGCTTTTGTGAATGATTGCTTAAGTCTTAAGAAGTCCTAGCAAATTGTAGGTATATGGAGCCTTGTAAGTGCCAGTGAGTAAAAAAAGAAGAAGAAGAAAAAAAAGATCTTTGGGAAATCCATTCTCCTTAACTGCAAAAAGAAGTGTTTCTGGGAACGTATTGCATTGTTGAAATATAAGATATCACAAAATCAGGTTCTAAAAAATGGTCTTGATGTCAAGTTGTAAAATCTGATTTTCAGTCTATTGTAACTGGGGTGTAAAGAGGTAAAAAATAAAAGATTGTTCTGTTTATGTTTTAGGATTTATAATGGTGTGTTTTTATCTAATGCAGTGTGTTGTGATGTCAAGGCTAATAACAATTGGAATTTTGTCTTTCAGGGCATTTTTACTTAAATTTTAACTTCGAAATTGAAATTCTTCTGTAGACTCTCCAATCCATTATATAAATTAATTATTCATTTAAATGATTAATCTTTTCTTTAATGACGTCTTTGCAAGTTCATACAACATGTTAATTCTGCACAGACATTCGGTGAAATTTAAAATAAGCCATTAACACGAATCAAAATTGAGTTACCATCTTTGAAACACAAAATTAACTGATCTGGCAACTATATAAAAAAATAAAAGTAATAAAAAATAATTAATGCTCTAAACCCCTGGAGCATGTTTTAGCTTCCTGTCCACAATATGATATGCATACTTAAACTAGACTACGGTGGCCCTGAAGTGCAAACTGCAACTACAAATCTAGAAGCGCTACTACATTAAGGAAATCACAACTACATTAAGAAAAACTACATAAAGCAAAACGCAACTACATTAAGAAAAACAAAACTACATAAAGCAAAGTGCAACTACATTAAGAAAAACAAATCTACATAAAGCAAAGCGCAACTACATTAAGGAAAACACAATTACATTAACCTACTGGAAAAGGTAGGTACCAGTGGGAAACATGAGACATCGCTGATTTGACGACGACGATGTTTGACCCTTGAGCCGGAAGTTGAATCGTCTGAACAGTCCAGCTTCTTTTAAGTGTGTCTTCAGTGTACGCAAACTAACTGAAATTTCGTGATTAGTCTTGAGCATATCCAGTATCACCTCGTACGTATGTCCTGATTCAAAATATTCCTGGATAACAGCAGCTATGTTTGGGGAGCCGACGATATCCATGTTTTCAAAAGCCGCAGCAGGCGGAATGACTTCCGGTTCAAGGGTCAAACGGCGCCGTCGTCCAATCAGCGATGTCTCATGTTTCCCACTGGTACCTACCTTTTCCGGTAGGTTAATGTAATTGTGTTTTCCTTAATGTAGTTGCGCTTTGCCTTATGTACTTTTGTTTTTCTTAATGTAGTTGCGCTTTGCTTTATGTAGTTTTGTTTTTCTTAATGTAGTTGCGCTTTGCTATATGTAGTTTTGTTTTTCTTAATGTAGTTGCGCTTTGCTTTATGTAGTTGCAATTTCCTTTATGTAGTTGCGCTTTTAGATTTGTAGTTGCAGTTTGCACTTCAGGGCCACCGTACTAGACTCTCCAATCCATTATATAAATTAATTATTCATTTAAATTATTCTTTTCTTTAATGTCGTCTTTGCAACTCCATACAACATGTTAATTCTTGACAGACATTCGGTGAAATTTAAAATAATAAATTTAATAATAATTTACTGATCTGGCAACTAAAACAATAAATAATAATAATTATTATCATTATTATAAAAGAATTAATGCTCTAGACTCATGGAGCACATTTTAGCTTCCTGTTCACAGTATGAAACAGAATTAAAGCTACAGTGTGTAATTTTTAGCGACATCTAACGTCCAGACTGCAGACCGCAGCAACATGAACATCTCCCCCCCACCGCTTCTCCCCCCCAACAGTACGGCGAGCGTTACGGGACAAAATGTCTTCCACGACGTCCGCATCACCTACCTTCTCAAGTGATGAGGTTTGTTTACATAGATAATTTTACAGATAGTATTACATTAGTCTGTGTGTTCAGTACCGTCTCAGTTAATCTCTCTCAACTTGCCGTAGTTACTTTCGAGCGTAATGGGCGATCTCGCAATCGCTAGTTTGTTGGCTCTGCGCTGCCGTAGTGCAAAGATGTCTGCCTCCATGACTGCGAGACCTGCTCCTATGTAATTATAAATAACGAATTCTAAGGCAACGCAAATATTAAGGTTAAGAGGCTGAGCTCGTAGATGATGATAAATAACATAGTTATGTATAATATATTACATTTCTGACTGTATATCCCTGTAATTATTACACACTGTAGCTTTAACATAACTTCTTTTCTCTCGGTTTTTATCCACCTGGCACTTGTTGAGCTCCATAAAAAGGTGTTCCGGCCTATTGGGGAGGGGAAACAAGCCGCCCCTGATGAAAGAACAATACGCGTCAAGTTAAACAAAACAACACCTAACCGACGGAAAGGACCCTTGCAAGTTATTTAAAAAAATAAAAGTAAACGTGTTCCAGTTATGTCCAAAAATACCAAAAAATCTTAGATATTACTCGTGGTTTTGTGTTTTGAAACGCCCCAATGCTTCAAATGCTAATTTTAACTCGAGCTTTAAATCATTTTCCCCGCGCTTTCCAGTTTTTCAAACTTAACGTTGACCAAAGGACGTTTATTTTGAAATCATTAAACCGGAAGTGTCCGTTTATGTTTTAGCTTCCACCAAACTAAATGAAGAAAAAAAAGAGGGGGAGGAAAGTTATTATTTGAGGGTAAAGAAAGAGACAAAGTTGGTGGACTTTACGGTGCTCCCAGGGAGGGATTTTTTTTTGTATTTATCTGGACTCGTTTAAACTCAGCGCGGAGTAACGGAGCGCCGGTTAAAATAATTTCCGTTTCTGCGTCCAAACTTATCAGCTCCTACTGGATCCGTTCTTCTTCTTCTTTCCTTTTTTTTTTCTTGCATCGGGGATGATAAAAGCAGCCGAACCGAGCGGATGGACGGACCAAAGGGACGGAGTCCAGTCGGTACCCCGTGTGTATCTCCTGTGTTCCTTCATTTTTGTCTTTTAACGGCTGCATAATGTTACTGTGAGCGCGTGAGATGAGCGGCAGACGTCGGCTGAGTCGACTATCTGAGCACAAACGGGTTTATTTTCTGGTCTGCACTGGACCCACATGAAGAGGCATCCTGCTGAACCTCTCTGCTTTGTGTTTTTCAAAGAAAATAAAAAATAAAAGTGGACGCTAATGAGACTTTAGGAGTGTTTTTTTTTTAAAGGAGACCATCCAGATGCGGCTGGTCGACAAAGGAAGCCCTCTGTCTCCATAGGTCATTCCAAAGTATCCATGTTTCTCTTATTTCTGGCTTGAAGTTTTTGGTTTTTTGAAAATATTTCCATGGAGTCTTATCCTCCACAGCCTACTTGTGTCCGTGGGTTTTTCACACGTGGACTGAAATCATGTTAAAGACTTGAAATGTCTTAAAAAGTTTTTTTATTTTTTATTTTATTTATCTGCTTTGTATTTATTGTGTGTATAGAAGCTGTCCTTGTAATTTCAAGAATATTTCTTTTATTTTTTTAATATATACATGTATGGTTTGATTGAAGCTTTTTTTAAGTGTGGACATATTTGAGCATCTCTGTTCTGCTGTACATCTCTCCCCTCACACTGTATCATAAAGCAGGGCTCTGATCATGGACAGGCCCATCAGCAAGCTGCTGGGGAAGCTGAAGCTCACCGACGCCGGCAGCGTGAAATTCAACAACTCCAAGAAGAAACACGATTCTGCCAACAACTCCAATAACAGCAATGCCAACTCTGGCCCCTCCGCGGCGCCGCCTGCCCCAGGCTCTGTGGCCGCCTCGCCCTCCCGACCCGGACAGTTCTCGCTGGCCTCCTCCTCCACCACCAACGATGCCAATGGGTCGGGGGGAGGAGGAATGGGTCCTGCTCCGCTTCTCACGTCGACGCCATCCTCCTCCACGCTTGGCGCCGTGGCTCCAGATGGGGAGCAGCCGCTCCATCCTTCTACGTTAGCGCAGCTGAGGAGACCCTCCCTGCAGCAGCGAGCTTCCTGCTACCTGACTGAAGGAGTGGATTCCCACTTGGGACTGACTCCTGATGGTGACCCTCTGGGAGCGTTGGGCTCCAAAGCCTCCCTAAACCAGAGACGTTACTCCCTGGAGCTGCAGAAGCTGGTGAGACGCCAGCAGCTCCTGTCCCAGCCGCCTTCTCACTCGGTCCCACCGCTCTACCCTGCTCCTGCTGCGGGATACGGACCTGCTCAGAGAGGAGGAGGACTGATGGAGCAAAGCTACAATGAACCCGAGCGGCACAAGCGCTTCTCCCTCCAGGAAGCCCTTTTTTACAAACGCCTGAGCACAGGAAGCGAGGTGTGGGACAACCCCAGGCCGGCTTCTCTCTCCCATCCACCTCATCGGCCTTCTGACATCCCAGGGGGGAACGTAGCCTTGTTTTACCCTCCTGGTCCGACCTTGAGCCCATGTTCGTCGTTCAGCCTCCAGGAGTCGGTCCTGATCAGCCCCAGGTCCAGCTTTGCCTCCAGTACGGCCAGCGGCGGAGGCGGGGGGAGCCCAATGGGGAGCCGCTGCAGCAGCAACAGAACCAGCGGCATCAGTTTAGGCTACGACTCCCGGTACTCCGCCTCAGGAGGGCTCCCTGTCCAACAGCAGCCGGTACAGACAGGAGGGTCTGCGGCGGGTTACGGAGCTCCAGGGAGACCCGGGGGGACCTCAGTAGAGGCCTGGACTCAGTACCTGGAGGGCGGGGCTCGCTCAGGTGCATACGACAGCCGCCATTCGTACCCCCCTGCTGTGGGAAGCCCAGCAGCGGCGTGCTACCAGGGAGGGCCGGAGTGGTGGGATGTTCAGCAGGCGGGGGTGAGGGGGAGGGATGCAGGCGCCATGGGTGAGAGGGCCCGATACTCTGACCTGCCTGGGACCCGATACCAGGAGGAGCTGACCCGACTCCTCCTGAGAGATGCTGCTCGAGAAGGAGGGGGGCTGCTGGAGGGGCTGAGGCTGAAGGATCAACCTCTTCCCCCGGCCCCGCTACCTAAACCCGGCACTATGACGCAGGGGTCCGCTCCAGCCGGCGGGTCGCTCAGACCTCAGGAGGACTCTGGAGGCGCAGCAGGAAGGGAGAGCGGGGAAAACCGGCAGGAGTACTTTGGTGAGACGGTTTTCTTTCAGCTAAAGCTTTGAACTGCTGTTCCAATATGGCCGTTTCAACTCTATAGATCTAGAGATGCACCAATAAGAAGGCTGATTCTCTGGTTGATGAACCTCGAAAATCTCAGACTGCATCAACCATCAAAACGTACGGTGATGGTCTTTTAAAAAAGTTAATTACATTCAATAAGGCTTTAATCCACATCCTAGTAGTAATAGAGCGACACTTGATATGTATGATATTCTTTAGGGGGAGAAACTGAATTTGAGGTCAAAAACCTCACAGAAAAAGGGAGTCGGCTGGAGAAAAAACCCGCCGACTTGCCTCTCTAGTCAAACCACAACCCTAATTTTAGCCCCCGCTCCCAAAATCCTGTGTTTGGTCATCCAGCATCTGCCTCGGCTGTGTAATTATTGTTGTCTGGTCTCAGATCACAGGTTTGCCTCCGAATGAAGGGGTTGCATGGAAAGATGGACAGCTTAATAGCTGAGAGAGAGCATATTGGTTAAATGGATGGTGCCAGAGAAACCTGCAGAGACACGCAGGGTCAGAGCGCATCAAGCGTAAGAAGTGAAAGAAATGAAAGAAAAAGAAAAAAAAAGAAGAATCCAGACGAGGAGAGGAGTTTGGCTGGAGATCTTAACCAGAAAAAGAAAAGTGCAGGATAGACAAACAGATGACAAGAAAGGCTTTTATCTGTGAACCTAAAGAGGGAGGCAGGTGTTGCAGATTTAACCACAGCAAATATATTTCAAAAGCATGGCCTCTTTATATGAGAGAATGTTTCTCTGTAGCACAAATTACATGCTTCCACATAAAGAGCGACTCCAGTCATTACTGAGTCACACAAGATTAGGACTCAGCCTTTCTGTGTGTGTTTTTTTTCCTGTGGCAGGGTGTGTTTCCCCACCTCCAGTGACTTTAGGCCACAGTAATGCTGTGGAAGAGTGTGTGTGTGTGTTCAGTGCAGCCTCAGAGTGTGCAGGGGTGGAGAGCTATAGCCTGTTTTTCTGCTCAGGTATGTGTGCCCAGAGGGGACATACAATACTGTACTCCTCTCAGCCATTTAAGACAGACGCTCTCAGCTGAAGTCGGCACACCTTCAGGAAAACTCCCCTCTACCTGAACAGGAAAGTCGAAACAGAAAGCCAGAATTAATTAAATGCAGAGGACCAAAAAAAAACATATCGACTTAGACACTTCTCTTAATTTTTGGGGGAAAAAAACAGGCACAGCTGGACTCTGCAAGGTTTATAATTGCAGTGCCGACATAGTCACATTCTTAATATCAGAAAATAACACAAATCCAATGAGTCTGGTTTTTAATTCTGATATAATCCAACACAAAGTTGTGTCAAGTAAAATGAAAATCCTCCATCTGCATTCTTTTTGGATGTATCTTCACCAGTTGTATAGATCTAGAATTGCTTCTTTTTGCTTGTTAAGCTTCAGACTTTAACTAGACCATTCTATGGTTTAGTCAGCACTAGTAGCTCTGGCTGTATTTGTAAGGTTGTTCTGCTGGAAGACCCTACCCCTATCTTTTTCCCCCCCCAGATTCTGTGTTTTTGCTCGGCAACCTTTTTCTTAACTCTGTCCCAGAACAAAAGTATCCAAAGCCTGATTCTGCCTCTATCTGTGGGGTTACTGCATGGGCGGTTCAAGGCGGGGGGCCAACAGGAGCCCCTGCTCCTATAGAAATGGTCTCTATATAATAAAAAAATAGATATATACTGGAACAGAAATTGCAACTGATAGGTCCCTTGAACCAGTTCTTTTTTTTATTATTATTATTTTTGCAGTATTATTTTGTTGATCATTAGAAATGTAAGTTTTTGCAGTTTTAGATGTTTTTATCTGCTAGATCTGAGGTTTATAGAGCTGCAAACAACTTTTTCGTTGACTTTATTTTGGCAGATGAGCTTCTGCCTTTTTCTCTGTTTCATTTTTTTGTTTATTTAGTTTGTGTTGGTCTGTGACATGAAATGCCAGAAAAAATAATTTATTTTTTCTGCATTGTTGTTGTACAGTGACAAAATGGCTCAAGAATAGTTTTGCTAACTATTTGGGAGGTTTTTTTTCAGGGGGGGGCTTTGGCACAGGCCTGTGTTTGCTCTGAAACATCAAAGAGGTCGTCCAAAGCCTGAAGCAGCGCTGAGGAGGATTTTTTTTTATTTGTGTGGCACTCCCTTTACCACATTAGAAGAATGAGGGGAACAAAAAAAAAAAGCTTGGTGCCGTCCCTTAAATAGATCACAGAGAGGCCGACTATCAGACCACCAGGGCCTCTGTTTTACATTTAATATGCTGCTTGAAGATGCAGCACCGTTTCCAGGTGCAGAGCCACTCTTTAGGTCATTGATGGTGTTGCTGTAGTTAGTCAAGGTTCCTAATAATTCCTTCCATTAAGTGTTTGGATCTTCTTTTATTCAGGAACTGAAATTGAATCTTAATCATTCCACCCACATCGCAGTGCGGTAAGCCCTCACCATGATGGTGCCATTACCATGTTTGAGAGAAGGGGCTTTGTTTTTAAGTCTTTAAAAAAAAAAAAAGGCTTACTTTGACGCTAGCAATAGCCAGAAAGCACAGATCTGACTGTCGTCAGACTACGAATCTGCTTTCCATGTGGGCAGCTGCATGAACCAGTCCAGTTAGAAGGTTTTGGTTGTAGATAAGGGGCCGGTTTGATGCTAGAATCACCTCTCAATGCTGGTTCTTTATTTTTAAAGTGCTTGATGGAGATGTGTCTTAAAAAATGAACAACTCTTTGGGGAAAATATTATTGAGATAATTGGAAATGTAACAAGTTTAGATGCTTTGTGACTCCTGAAGTGAACAAAGAAGCCCTGTAATTAAGAAAACATCCCAAATTGCTCTAAATGTGGGGGTTTGAATGGAACTCAAAGGCTCTCCTAAGCCTCCAACTCCTGAAGAAAGAGCGCTCTATTCTGCCAGAAGAGCCAGATCCGGTGGAGTTTCCCTTTAATAACAGACGCATGAGTGGATGAGCAAACAGCCTGGCATGGGGAGCCGGGTTCGAGCCGCGTGAAAATCCCCTAGGTGGTGCGAACGAGAGGATTTACAAGTGTTGACACTGCGTGGAGTTGGGTTTCAGGGACACATCCTCCTGGAATGTCGTCGTAAACACTAAGCGTTTTCTTAAACCCTCTGTGCAGGCACCTGCGTGAAGTGTGGGAAAGGCGTGTACGGAGCGGATAACGCCTGCCAGGCTCTGGATCACCTCTATCACACTCGCTGCTTCACCTGCGTATCCTGTGGTGAGTTTTCCTGCAGAATCACTGTCACACCATTCCTTTATAATACCCTCTTTTTATATTATTTCATAAAATGTTGACCTCCTCTGCAGGACGCACCCTGAGAAACAAGGACTTCTACAATGTCAACGGCTCTGTGTACTGTAAAGAGGATTACATGGTAAGGGTTGGGGTCTAGGCGTGTTTTATCATCCTCCACCCTTTGCTTTTTTCAGCCGCCGTTAATCTGCGTTTTTGTTTTAATTGCAGTTTTCAGGATTCCAGGCAGCTGCTGAGAAGTGTAGCGTGTGTGGTCACCTCATTCTGGAGCAGGTGAGGGAGGGGGGGTGTTCCCATTCACACCCACAAACATTCAGATTAGATTTTAAAAGAATCCACCAATCTAGTTAGGGTTCTTTTTTTTATGCATTTAATTCATCCCATGTTTTCTCATAATTCCTTTTGAAGACCTCTCCTGAGGACGGAGAAATGTGCTGACGTCCCTCTGTTGGCACTTCTTTGGTTTCCCACGATAAGATTTTCTCTGGAATGTTTGCATTGGCTTTTTGGTAAATAGAGTAATGAGGCTGAGCAGTGATTAACTGTAGATTTTATTTATTTTTTTCCTACCTTATATGAACCACATAATACTTATAAATAGAAGTCTGCCTGTGAGCCGCGGGAACTGCTCTTCACACGAGGGGTTCCAGGGATAAAGATGTTTTATCTCATTCACTTGGAATTTAAGGGACATTTTTCCTCAGTCCTCTTTTAAAAAAAAAAAGATATTCCCAGGATTTATTTCCTACCGCATTGTTTAAAATCTCTGACCTTACATTCCTCCTCTATCTATGCTTCCTCTTGGTGTCCTTCCTTTTATTCCTTCCCTTCATCCTTTCCTCTCCTGTATGTTCCGTCGTATCCATCCAGCCTTGCACCTAAAGGAATGAGAACTCAGGAAAGTGAAGTTTGGAAAAACATGAAAATATTTTAAATTTAATTAAAGCTGACCCTTCATTTATTTATAACACAGATGTGACCTTTTCCAGAGTTCTAGCTCATTAGCTCTACATGCATTTTTTTAACACACTAGGTTTCTGTTAGCACATGTTGGACTTGCGCATTTAAGGTGTATTTATATCCTAATAGCTGTTGCTTAAGGCGGTATGATCTGTGAGATGTATTAGCAAACTAACCTGAACCCAGTTTTAAGTAGTCAAAGAAAACACCCAAATAACGATACAAACAATTTTTTCCCCCTTTTCCTCAGATAATAATTTCCGTTTGTGTTCAGATCCTGCAGGCTGTTGGGAACTCCTACCATCCCGGCTGTTTCCGCTGCGTGGTTTGCTCCAAGGCTCTGGACGGGGTGCCCTTCACTGTGGATCAGAACAGCAACATCTACTGCGTTGCTGACTACAACAAGTGAGGCACAAGAGTTGATTGTTTTTCTATTTTCTTTACTTTTATTTTTGGAAGTTTGACGCATTAGAGATGCTGTGAAGTCTTTTTTTTTTTTCCTATGGCAAGTTTATATTTTTTGTTACAGCAAATAAATCTCCTTATGTTACGTTTGCAGGACTTTTGCTCCAAAGTGCGCTGCCTGTTTGCAACCCATTTTACCGACTGAAGTGAGTAGCCTCTTATGAATAATCTGTTATATTTTAACTTTTTTTTTTTGTGCAGATTTTCCTATTTTCAGTAGTGTTTTTAGCAGCATCGTTTAGGAATATGTGAAAGAGAAGGAAATAATGATGATGCTACATTTAAACGCAGCCAACAAAGATAAAAGCAGAGATGGTAAACTCTTCAGCTGAAGGATTTAAAAGCTCCCAGTTCAGCAGGAAGCAGTTATTATTAGGGGTAACCTAGTTCTTAGCAGGGCCGTAATGGTTCATTGAATGATTCAGACCTGCTATTACTAGCATAATTGTTAGCTACAGCCCTTCTTTGCATTAAGCTAATGGTCCACATCGTATCTTTTAGGTTTCCCATAGCAACATTATTTTGTCTATGTGCTTTTACAGGGTTTCTGCGGATCATTAAAAGTCATTAAATAATTTTTTTTTTTAAATTAAGGCCTTAATTGGCATTTAAAATGCTTTATAAAAAAAATTTTTTTTTCAAATATATCAGATTTAACCGGTTTCACGTGTTTGCGTGGAGCTGCTCCTGGTTGATCCTAAAGCCATATGTTCGGAACAGAAGCTCGAGGCACAGAAAAAGATAGAGAATTAGAAAATGCAACTTTTAAAATAAGTGGCTGGAAAACAAGAAATTTGGGACATGGCTGCAGCCTGTGGATGGTAAAGATTATGAAGGATTTGGCTGTGTTTATATATATATATATATATATATATATATATTATTGATGGCATTAAAATTTTTTCTAAGAGCATTAAAAAGCATTAAATTAGAGTTCCTCCTTACTGTATAAACCCTGTTTTAAATTAATGGCTCTATATGACAGTTTATATTGAATTATTGTTCTTGTATGTTGTATGGGGGGGGGTGAACAATTGTTTCCGACTTTCTGCAGATTATTATTGTAGATAAATAAAAGAACAGTGGAGCTTAAGGAGCAGGCAGATATTTAATTTATGAAAGCAATTCCAGGAACCATTTTCTCAGCTGAGAAACTGATTACAAAAAAATTAATAATCCTTTTAAAATTCTCTTTTTTATTCAAGAGAACAATCTTGTTGTATACTACATCAGATAATTATGCTTTGTTGACCCAGACAATTACTCTCTGATTGGGCTTTATTTGTATTATATTGCTTAAAATGACTTTCCTTCCAGATCCTTTGTAGATTCCTAAATGAATCTGCTCATTTAATCATGTTATTATACCCTTAACTATATTTGTCTTGCTCTAAGTCTCTACGAAACTTCTAGTTAATTTTCACTTTCTAACATTGAACTGAAGTCGGTTTTATGCTCTTGTGCACAACAATTTTTTGGAGAAATTAAAGGAAAAAATCAGATCAAAGATAATAAAAATAATCCAAAAGGTTATTAAAATTCAGGTTCCAGGGAATGTGTGTAATCTCCCTTTCTAAGTGAAGGTGCTCCAGATTATTGCAGCTCTGTGACCTTTCGTGTCGTCTCCCAGGGCAGCGAGGAGATCCTCAGGGTTGTGTCTATGAACAAGGACTACCACTTCGAGTGCTACCACTGTGAGGTGAGTTATCCTTCAACAAAAGGCTTCTCCTTTCCAGGAATGTTATGAAACAGAGAAACGACTGAGCTGGCTTCCCTTCCCCTCTGTGTGCATTCCTGTTCTTATCCGAGTATTTTGTTTTTTCTTCCTCTCTCTCTCAGGAGTGTGGCAAGCAGCTCTCTGATAAGCCCGGCTCTCAGTGCTTCCCTCTGGACTCTCATCTCCTTTGCCACTCCTGTCACATGAGCAGAGTGTGTGGCACTCACAGCGTCCCCCCGACACACTGAGCTGACTGCTCCAGCTGTGGAGTTTTCCTTTTTTTGTTTTTCTTTTTAAAGGATTCATCAATACATGTTCTCAGTCTCTTGTGTATCTTTTAAAAATGGAACTGCTGATGTCGAGACATTTCATTGGTAACATTTCATGTCTGATTGGTTCGTCACACGTGCTGCCTGCTGTACTCTAGTTTTAAAAAAAAAAAGGGAACAAACTACTGCTTTTTAACCCCGGTGTTGCTACTGTTTGCTGTAGAAGAACAAAAGGGATTTTTTTTTTCTTTTTGCTGAATTATGTTGTACATACATTATGACTAGCAAACTTTTGCACTTAAATTTGACTTTACTGTAAGTTGTGTTACATGAATCTGTGCAAGCTGAAGAGAAACAGTAACTTCTTGTACATTAAGTATTTTTATTTTTTTTTTTGCGTTTGTGCTCAGATTGTGTACTTACAGAGACTGGTCACAATTTCAATAAAAGCAAATGTTAACAGATGGTGAATGGTCACCAGATCTAATCATTTGCATGTACTGGCACCCCTTAAGGAAATATGGAAATAAAAACCTTAATGGATTATTCATTTACTGCAGATGCGTAAACAATTTGAAATATTTAAACTCTACAACTAAAGTTTGATTTGAATTTTGTCATACCTCATCCAAAGAAGATATCCTGAGCTATTTTCTATTTAAAGCTGCTATAGGCTTAGACTGCTGGATGACATAGGGACCACTTTTGATCATTTTGTTTCTACCTCTATTCTCCATTCCTCCATTCTGCAGTAATTAATTTCCCCTATAACTTTGTATCTCTCTGCTTTTTCTCATAGTAGCTTCATCTGGTCTGTTCTTGTTCTGTTCTGACTCCATCCCAGAGATATGTCAGCTGTGCTGCTGCTATTAAAACCTTTGTATATAGATGTTGGCGCTTAGCCTGTTTCTCTGACTGTATGTGCTCTCTCATTCTCTTACATGGGAATAGGCTGAGAATTTGTGTGCCTAGCTGGGCTGTAGAGGTTCAGAGTTACCTTTTGTATGTCTTCTTCTCTGTCCTTGAACCTCAGACAGCCTCTGCAGAAGTCTGCTCACACGTAGCCTGGTTCTGCAGGTTTCCTCCTATTAAAAGGGAGTTTTACCCTCTACACTGACCCTGCATGCATGCTAGGTGTGAGGGATTGCTGAAGAGTAGACGAAAAATGCAATCAATCGTTGCCACAAGCTCATCCAGGTGGAACATGTCTTGCAGGTCAATGACTGGACGCAGTCAACTGGTTTTACTTGACAAAGTTTGGACCAATCTGACTGCATTGTCTGTAAAGTACCTTGAAATATGTTATATAAATAAATGTAATTTAATTGGATAAACGAGAATTCTATATGCTCTTCAAATTTGAGATCAACTGAGAAATAAATCTTATAACAGAAATATTGGGTAACACATGTAAAAACATAATTGGATAATATCAAACGAGGTTTGATAGCTAACAGCAAGACCTCAACAGCATACATATTTAAATAGGAAAAATAAAGGTACAGGTGCTGGTCATAAAATTAGAATATCATGAAAAAGTAGATTGATTTCAGTAATTCCATTTAAAAAGTGAAACTTGTATATTATATTCATACATTACATACAAACTCATATATTTCAGATGTTTATTTTGTTTAATTTTGATGATTACAAATGACAACAAATGAAAATCTCAAATTCATCATATCAGAAAATTAGAATATTACTGAAGACCAATAAAAACAAAGGATTTATAGAAATGTTGGCCAACTGAAAAGTATGAACATGAAAAGTATGAGCATGTACAGCACTCAGTATTTAGTTGGGCCTCCTTTGGCCTGTATTACTGCAGCAATGCGGCGTGGCATGGAGTCGATCAGTCTGTGGCACTGCTCAGGTGTTATGATAGCCCAGGTTGCTCTAATAGTGGCTTTTAGCTCTTCTGAATTGTTGGGTCTGGTGTATTGCATCTTCTTCTTCACAATACCCCATAGATTTTCTATGGGGTTAAGGTCAGGAGAGTTTGCTGGCCAATTAAGAACAGGGATACCATGGTCCTTCAACCAGGTACTGGTAGCTTTGGCACTGTGTGCAGGTGCCAAGTCCTGTTGGAAAATGAAATCTGCATCTCCAAAAAGTTGGTCAGCTGCAGGAAGCATGAAGTGCTCTAAAACTTCCTGGTATGTGGCTGCGTTGACCCTGGACCTCAGAAAACACAATGGACCAACACCAGCAGATGACATGGCACCCCAAACCATCACTGACTGTGGAAACTTTACACTGGACTTCAAGCAACGTGGATGAAGTGCCTCTCTTCTTTTCCTCCAGACTCTGGGACCTTGATTTCCAAAGGAAATGCAAAATTTACTTTCATCAGAGAACATGACTTTGGACCACTCACCAGCAGCCCAGGCAAGACGCTTCTGACGCTGTCTGTGGTTCAAGAGTGGCTTGACACAAGGAATGCGACAGCAGAAACCCATGTCTTTCATACGTCTGTGTGTGGTGGTTCTTGAAGCACTCACTCCAGCTGCAGTCCACTCTTTGTGAATCTCCCCCACATTTTTGAATGGGTTTTGTTTCACAATCCTCTCCAGGGTGCGGTTATCTCTCTTGCTTGTACACTTTTTTCGACCACATCTTTTCCTTCCCTTCGCCTCTCTATTAATGTGCTTGGACACTGAGCTCTGTGAACAGCCAGCCTCTTTAGCGATGACCTTTTGTGTCTTGCCCTCCTTGTGCAAGGTGTCGATGGTCGTCTTTTGGACAACTGTCAAGTCAGCAGTCTTCCCCATGATTGTGTAGCCTATAGAACTAGACTGAAAGACCATTTAAAGGCTTTTGCAGGTGGTTTGAGTTAATTAGCTGATTAGAGTGTGGCACCAGGGGCCATCAATTTTGAACCTTTTCACAATATTCTAATTTTCTGATATGATGAATTTGAGATTTTCATTTGTTGTCATTTGTAATCATCAAAATTAAACAAAATAAACATCTGAAATATATGAGTTTGTATGTAATGTATGAATATAATATACAAGTTTCACTTTTTAAATGGAATTACTGAAATCAATCTACTTTTTCATGATATTCTAATTTTATGACCAGCACCTGTAGAAGTAATTGAGATATGGTATATTCGTGAGATGCTACAACCTCCATCAAGTTGAAAACAATGGTAAACATTTTTCAGAAAAATAGTGTGAAATAAAGTTCTGTTTTGATTTACAGATTGGAGATTTTGTGGCAAAAAGCATAGAAATGTCTTGGTGACCAACTCCATAACAATTATTTACATCGGCTCTGGAGGCTTTCAGGAAGAACACAGTTCAATAAGCTTTGGTTGCATGAGACTATTATTAAAGATTTCAACAACTAACGCTCCAGCTGGGCTTTAATGGAAACTGAAAGCAGGATGAAAATAAAGGGGAAAACCAGCAGCTGATTGAGTATGGAGGAGGAGTGATGCTGTGGGCCTGATCTAGAAAGACCCATATCCCTGCTATAAATGAGTCAGGCTTATTGTAGCAGCTCCTCAGCCAGAGAACGTGCTGTTCAGATTTAAGATTTTAATACAACTCATTTTGGTTTGGAGTGTATAAAATGATATCTGAAATCATAGGAATAGAATGTCAGCCTAATATGTATACTTCAATTTTTGGAACAATACCACTTGATAGCATGGGTAGCTCTAGGTTCAAAGATATAATAGCCTTTTCAACTTTGTTAGCTAGAAGCAAATTCTTTTACACTGCAAATGTTCCTGCCCACCAAAATTATCTGAATGGATGTCTGATCTAATGTTGTACCTCAAATTAGAAAAGATTAAAGATACACTAAGAGGGTCCAGTGATCGATTTTATGGGGTTTGGAATCCATTAATAAAATATTTCGAAAAGCTTAAGACACTTCCTGAGAATCCCTAAGAGTAATGCATCGAAATCTGATGGCCAAGACCGAAGTTAAGTACATATAATAAATACGGCTTTTCTTTTATGTATGGTAGGAATAAGTGTATATGCACATACATTATTTGTGTTTACGCTACAATTTAGTGGTTGTATTGGTAGTGAAGTCCACTATTTATTTATTTTTGTTGTTTTCCTCTGTTTTTTGGTCTAAGATGTATATGTGTATATAAAATATAAATGACTCAATGTTTTATTACTTTTTGATCTTGTGGGTAGGGTAGACGCACAGTTCTGAGGGGTAGGGGAGGGGGGGTGTAATTTGTAATGTTAACAAAAAAAAAACGTATCTTGAGCAAAGAATGCAACTAATGTTTGTGTTTAATAAATATTTAAAAAAAAAAAAGAAAAAGATTTTTATATAATTTAGGAAATGAGTGGATGCCGAAAAAAAAAATCTGATTACATTTTACCCATATTTAGGCATAAAAGTGAAATGTTTCAAAATCAGACAGAGGAAACCAAGTAATCTAGGATTTCAATGAAATAATCTTTAAAGATTATTCCAATGTTAGATTATGCTACTAGATGGGAAAATAATCCAGAAACTAAAGCAGACATTGTTTCAATAAAACCCTTGAACTTGAGATGGTGTGGTAAACCCAATTTATTCATTTCACAAATTCTTGGTACATTCAGCACTTGGATGGAGGAAAAAAAAAGCAAACTAAAAACAAATTAAAAGTATTAAAATTCCAAATATTAACTATCAGAAGATGAACCCTTGACCTTCCTAGACGTGACGGACCAGGCTGCTGAGCTGGGCTTCTGTCCTGCCTTCTCAAACCGGGCCTAGCGCCTCCTCTCCCTGTGCTCCTTGTACGGGTTACAGTGATCAGACCAGTTGCATCGTTGAAGAGAGATTAGTATCACCAACTTGCTTCAACACCACAACCATCCACGGCTGAGAAAATAATCAGCATTCAAAAAAAATAAAATAAACCTTCGATTCCAGTAAGGGTCATTTGTAAATTTTGTTGTATATACATAGATAGATATATTTGACTCTTGATGCCGAACAGTAAAACAGCTTCTAGAAAACATGGGTCACGGTCGGGGAGCTATTTCGGACTGGTTTTATTACAGGGCTCTGAGGGAGGAAGGAAGCGTGCGGCCACGAAACTAAATTAGTCCCGTCCTAAAATGAAGAGGGAGGCATGGAGAACCAAACGCCCCCCCGCTACTTCTCCTCAGCGGAGAACTGAAGAACGATGAAGAGAATTGGTCGAGACTGGAATAGAATAAAGGAAGGATGAAGACAAACGGACACTTCCTTATATCTGAAATTATTTCCTGTATGTGAACGCTAAAAAGGAAGGAGGGGGGGTATGAGAGAAGTGTGGAAGACAACACTGGCGCCATGGTTGAACTGTTGAAAGCACGGTGGAGCAGACGGTGAGGACATTTTCCTTTCATGACTTCCTGCCTGTTGCGTCCTCTGCTACTCTGCACCCTCCCTCTCTTCGCCGCTCCCTTCAGCTTCCGGCCCCCTCAGCGGCGCCTGTCCCGGGGGTTACTGCGACTACGGGAGCGCCGTCCGCTGCCTGACACCGGCGAGGCTCGTCTGGATCGGTGGCTGCTGTCCCTCCTCTTGTCCCCTTCTCTGTCTCGGCTGCGCTCGGCGTCTGCTCCTCTCCCGGATGCTCCGCCGCTTGATGCGACAGCGCCGGCCTCCTTCTCCCTCCCCTTGAGCCTCTCTTTCTTCTCCTCGTCACGCTTCTTGCTGTTCTCCTCGTCTAGCTCCTTGCGCCTTCGTTCGCGCTCCTTCTGCCGTTCTACGCGATCTAGAATCCTCTGGTTTGCCTGCGTTTAGACAACAAAACAAGTTTGTTAACCAGCACAAGAAACACAGAATAAAGAATGAAAAGTGAAGAAGAGCATCTGCGCCACCTGCTCCTCAGTGAGGGGGAGCCAGTATATACAGGGAGCTGCTTTGGTCTTCAGGAACAGGTCGTCTAGAAGTTTAGCAGGAGGTTCATCTTTCTCTGATGGAGGAAACAGACATGGCTCATTTCAGACGGCGCTTCTCAGTTTTCTACCTCTGCGTTTCCGTTTAATGCGGGTAAAGTGCCTTACCCTTCTTATCAGTCTTCTTCTCCTTACTCTTTGCTCTCTCCCTCCTCCTCCTCTCCCTCTCTCTGGATCGGGATCGCCGCCCCTCCTCTCCAGGTCTGGCGAATTCCCGGACCTTGTCCCGGTCCCACTCTCGCTCCCCTCGAGCCCGTTCTCGCCGCTCCATCTCCCTCTGTCGCTCTGCCCACAGATCCCGGACTCCTCTGTCCCGTTCCCGATCACGCTCCCGGTCTCTGTCCTGCTCCTTGTCCCTGTCCCGTACGGGCATCAGAGGGGGCAGCCGGGGCTGAGGAGGAGCAGCAACAGGAGCAGGGATGGCCTGCTCCTGTTCTTTCTCTGGCTTCCGGATGCCTTTATGATAGTCCAGCTGTTAAGGTGGAAAAATAACAAAAACATTTCTACACATTAACATCTAAAACATAAAACAAACACAAAGGGCTTCATGAATGAGACATTTAGGCCAGAAAGTCAAGGACTCCAGCAGTAACAGGGAGTAGACGTTTTTTAGGCCTCCATTACCTCATCTTGCTCACAGTAGTCCACACTGAGCACCTTAGGGTTACTAGCAGGCCATTTGACTCCATGAAGAGCCGTCCTGGTGGCAACCGCCTCCTCTGTTGTTGTGTACTGAATGAAAAAGGACAGAAGAAGAGCAGAACTTTCAATCTGGGACCATGAACCAAACCTTAATGAAGGGATTACAGAGTGGATGGTGGAGGGATTGAACCGCCACCAAATGCTCCAGAACACCAGCCTAACAGAGTAAACATCTGTCCTCTGTTTGCACAACTCCACCAGCTATCTTTAGCCCTAATGGCCAACAAAGGGCCTAATGGAACATCTCCCAGCTACTTGAAAACCCTCCCAGAGCTTCTTGTCTAGACTTCGTGGGGCTGGTTGTCATGGGAATGCTGACTAGCCCGATAAACCAGACTAAATGTGAGATTAAATGTGTAATTTAGTCTGGCCCCGATGAATGAGACATCGGAAGATTGTTGATGAGAACAACCCGTTGTTTTTCAAACCATATCTGTGCCTATTGGCAAACGCTCTGACCAATGAGCGCAACGACTGTGACCTAGGATGCGCTGGTGGGGAGTGTAAACAAACAGCCTGTCAGTAAAACGGCGAATACGTCCTTCTTAAAAATGAATAAGCTTTGAGACTCTTCCTGCTCACGTTTCAACGAAAACCCCAAATCTAATCCTTCCAAAACTAATTCCAAAGCTGAATCAAACGAGAACTGTTCAATAGTTGTTGCCATCCTCCTTGTTGTGCTTTCTCCAACTTTGTGAAGCTTTGTCGTCACGCCCTCAAAATACATCTCTGCGTTGCTATTGGCCCACCAGTTCTAGGGCCAGAGGCAATGATCGAGGCTAGACCACTCACAGGCAAAAATGATTTTGGCCGCTGGCGGGTAGCGCTAGTTTACTAGGCTAAGTGCTGACGCCACACTCCAGACAATCCAGACTCTTTTGGAATAACCTAAGGAATGCTACCAGAGCAGAGGCGTTCATATCTACTGTAGGGAATCTTTCTAAGGCCCCTGTGTTCCCTTGACAGAACATTACTAATGGTCCTCCTGCTCAGTGGCTAATTGTTGAGTTCTGTGCTTTGTGCTTTGCACTTCAGCATCTGCCAAACGAGTCATTAAAGCATGTACATCCTATTAGGGACCTAAAAATATACATATTTTTTAGATAAAACCTATTTTTTAATTTAATATTTCATTTAAAAATATTTCATTACATTAAAATACAAAAGTTTTCTGCACAATTATAATTTTTTTAACTTTAATTAGTTTTTGTTTGAGACAAACGTATCTATAATTATGATAGTTTTTACTTCTTAAAAAATAAATGAAAAAGACCATAGCAACTATCAGTTATCTTCTAGTTAAATGTAAACACCTTCGACCAGAGGTTACCGTAATCTAAGGCAGTGAAGTCTTTCTACTTACTGTGACGTAGCAGTGAGACTTGATCTTGTCGATCCAGAAACCCTCCTCCACCACGGTCCCCGTTCGGTTCAGCAGCTCTTTGAGTTGGAGCAGAGTGAAAGGTCGGACCTGGGGATGAGAAAAGGCCGCCATCAGACTCTGGATGTGGGATATTCTGGGACGTGAACGTCAGAGGAATCAGTGGAGTGTTTCTATTGGCTGGTAGATGTGATGCTTTTCAGAGCCGCAACTAGCTTCACTGTGAAGTAATTCATTACAGACATATTATTTGATATTGAGAAAAGATTGAATGTTATTTGTAAATCTATATTAAAGGGTAATTAGTGGTAAAATGTCTTAAATCTATTTTCTTGTCATTTTATTGATTAATTCTTACAGATAATTAAACCATTAAGTGTCTTGGAAAATAAGACTATTTAAGACAAACTTTAGAAAAGCCTGGAACCCCCTGCTGTCGCAGCATAAACATCTTATGCTACGTTCAGACCGCACACGACTGAAGCAACAGATTTACATACAAAGTCAATGGTTGAGACGGATCAAGGCGCATGAAACGGTCCAGCAGCGCGTCCAGAGCAGCAGGAGAACCTGCATCTTAATGCACCTGAGCAGCGCCTCATGAGCTTCTGAGGCGCATGACAAGCTTCACAAACAGCAGCTGCTGGAGTTGGAAAAATTGAACTTGTGCTGCTCGACGCGCCGCATCAACCAATCAGAGAAGCTAATCTGGGAGCTGGCAGGGAGACTGACAGAGCGCTGCTGATGCAGATCGCTATGATCACTCCCCTGAAACAGTTTATTAACGCCTAAATTAACTTTAAATGTCAAAACCTGAACAGAAGCTTCTGTTGAAGGGGATTCCCGGTGACGGAGCACCACCGGTGTACGGGGGTTTAGTGCTGCTCTGACAGCAAAATAATATTAGAAGGCAGGATGGTCATCTTGATGGACTGACTGCACAGATGAAGTTTTCAGGTGGGCCTTCTCACTTAAAAATATATTAAAACTACTTTTTTACCCACTTATAACAGCAAATGTAGCAAAGCTGCTCTCTGCCATTGAACACAGGAGACGCATCAGGACACACTTTACTGGACGCGCTTCAGAAGCGTTAAAGATGCTCTTGAGGCACGTCCGACCTTAAAGGGTACATGCATAAAAAATAAAGCAGCAGCCGCTTTCCTGCTGCTTCTAACGCATGTGGTCTGAACGTAGCATAAAAATAAAAAAATAAAAATCTTAATGGTTCCCAAATCAGTAGGCTGACTAGGTAGATGGACCTGGTCAATGCTATAGAAGCTGCTTTTTCAGAGTGCTGCACATAGAAAGTCTGAATGCTGCCGTCATTTCTGTTTATGATCCTTTATTTTTAATCACAGCTTTTCCTTTCAACAGACGAATGCCAACATAAATGCTACACATAGGATCCAAATGTCGCCTCCATTGATCGGCCACTCCTGAACCAAAGACAACATTACAAAGACCTTCAGAGGCCAAGGAGAAGAAGAACTGGAGCTCAATGGTCTGAAATCAGATTTTCAGATGAACGTAGAAATCTGCATTTTATACGGAAAACAAGGTCCTGAAATCAGAGCTGAGCAGCAAGGATTTCAAATTAAAATATCTATTTTAACTGATGTTGTGTAAAATGCTAGTTATCTGAGACATTGAAATTTGGGTTTTGATAAAAAAAATTATAGCAGAAAACAAAAAAGGTTGAGATATTTTACCGTTTAATGGGTCTTTATCAACCTTAAGAGGAATAAAGTATTTTCTGCAGCAGCAGCACTGCAGACATAAGCACACTCAACTAGAGGATAGATAGGGACTGCTATGATTTTTTTTATACTTAGTTAGAGTTTTTTATTTTAATTCAACACAACTAACAAACCAAAAATGATTTACTGTGGTTTTATCATCCGGTAAACTGCCTTATTTTCCCTAAACCCTTCTGTTGCTTAGCATTAAACCATCTTAAAGGAATAGTACATCCAAAACATGATTAGCCTTCATTTTCTACTCACCCCCATGCTGAACAACACTCTGGAATACTTTTTTGATATCTCAACTGCATCTGGAGATCTGGGAGGCTTCTTACTGTCTGCTGACATTCAAATAATGGAGGTCCATGGTGCCCGAGGCAGAAAGGTCCATAAAAGTCCACAAAAAACGTGTCAATATTCCTCCATACTGCTCGTCCAATGTATTCCAAGTGTCCTGAGTGGGTAGCATCCAGAATTTACACGAAACTAAGTCATTTAGAATGTTTTTAGAGCATAAACAGTTGTGTATAGGATTTCCTAAAAGCGCGCGCCTGTGAGTTCACGAGCCTACGGAAACCGCGGCAGACCAAGCCAGATGAAAGTGCGCATTCAGCTCGGTAAAGAACTCATGCTCTTCCTCAACACTGAAGTCCTCAGACATTTTTCTTTCGTTGTTTCTTTCTTTGCACAGGTAAACAGCACATTTCTTCTTCTACGCTTGCATTATCAAGAGCAGACGCTGAATGCGCACTTTCATCTGGTTTGGTCTGCCGCAGTTTCCTTAGGCTCATTGACACGTTTTTTGTGGACTTTTATGGACCTTTCTGCCTCGGGCACCATAGACCTCCATTATTTGAATGTCAGCAGACAGCAAGAAGCCTCCCAGATCTCCAGATGCATTTAGATATCAAAAAAGTACTCCAGAGTGTTGTTCAGCATGGGGGTGAGTAGAAAATGAAGACTAATCATGTTTTGGGTGTACTATTCCTTTAATGATACAAACTCCATATTTTAGCGCCATCTCCTGGCCAAAAATCACCATCAGTGTTTAGATATTATATTTCCCATTTTCTTATCAGGTAACTTTAAAAAATAATAATAATTAATATAGCAGCAGCAGCAGTGATCTGAGCCAACCTAACGTGCAGTGTTGTACCACTGTGTGCCCCTGACTGCTGCCTCTATGACACAAGGCTAAAAAATGTGATGACTGAATGTGTAATGTCTCATCTTGTTATCGTCTGTTAGTCACGCCCCGCGCCGCTCCACTTCAGATTACACCTGACCGCAGCTGCAACACCTGGGTAATTCTTCCTGGCGGTAATTATGGGTCTGGTGCCGGCGTTGACTTTATAAACACCTCATTCATGAAAAAGGTGTTTTTTTTATACTTTTTATTCATGTAATGGACTCACCAGGTTTATCACATGGATGATGTTGGAGATTTTTCCTCGAGGCGGTGAGGGCTGCCTGGATGTGCGAACAGGGTCGTCGATTGTGACGGAAACGCCAGACTTCTGCTGACTGATGGAGCGCCGCACCAGACTGTCGCTGGGAGTCACTGGAAGACAGATGAAGAAATGAAATCATTGAGTAGGAGGTAGATTAGAACTGGAAAGGACTGGTGAACCTGGTTTTTAATTAAACTGCAGCAGAACTCCTTTAACTTTCACTGCTTCTGAAAATTTAAGACTCAAAGTTTAAGTTGGGTTTAAAATGGAAATATTTTTAAGAAATCACCATGAATTTGTGGCAGAAATACAAGAAAAAAAATGTTAGAAGAATAAGGGAATAACTGATGGTGGACAGGTAAATAGTTGGATGTTACTCTTCCCCTGATTCTATTTTACCTGGTAGTTTTTTATCCACTTCCATGGTAACGACAGACTTCGATTCTTCACCGGAAGGAACTGAGGGAACAACATGCGTTGAATCGTCCATTTTCCAGAACCAAAATACTTAAAACATGATAAACCCATAAAGCTTAGCCGCTGTAGGGAGATGGGCGGAGCTTGGTGAAAATGTTGGTGTCTATTATTGCTAAAGATGAAGAGCTGAATATTCCTGTCAGAACAGTCGTTTCAGGGCTAAAGGTTTTTCTGAGAGAAGCGTATCGTTACTGACAGATTTCAAATGTACTTTTGGATGCTGTGTGAATCAGAATGAAGAAACAACCTAGTTCTTCAATCTTTAAACAACAAAACACAAAATTAAAGACTGATATATTTTAGATTTATTTCATATCAAATAAAATGATTTTAAAAAGATTTTACTGTTAATCTGGTAAAAGAGGATCAATCTGCTGAAGCTTCCACTAGCTTACCTTTCTTTGCCTCTCCCTCTAGGCTGACAGTGATCTGCCTCTCAGATGTTTCCTCAGACACACTGCTCTTCTTTTCTCGTGGAGTCTTTGGCTGCTTTTCATCCTCCGTTTTCTCCATTTCTTCTTCTACATTAGTTTGTCCGTTTTCCTGGCTTTCACTGGGAACAACCTGTGATGGAAAAAGAGCGTTTAAGCTTTTAAGCGCTTTCATGTTTCTTCACACGAGAAAAATAAAATGAAAATAAGGTAGAAACCTGGGTAACGGTGCGTCGGATCTTGAGGCCTTTATCAGGGTCGCTCCGACCAGCGTCAGAGTTCTCCTCGTCTCCGGACGTCTGCAGCTCCTCGGGGTGAAGGTCCACCACTGCGTCCTGGTTCACCTTGATGTCTGGAATCAGAGACTGAAGGTGGGAAGTCAGAAGATAGGAGGAGAAGGTGGAAGGAAAACACAAGAGATCACAAAATTTAATATTTAAAACCATATTCATTTGCTTTGAAAGTTTGAAACATTTTTCAGCACTAAGAGATTCAAATTCAGTTTCCTACAGGAAAAAACAGCCTGTGAAACAATTTATGGTTAATTTCTAAAGTGGTAAAGCCATTAAACAAGGTGTTGGTACCTTTAGGGAGTCTGTAGTGATGCTGATCGATGGCTTCTTAACAGTGACTGCTGTGCTGGAGCCCCATCGCCTCTTCCTCCCTGCAGCGTTCCCCGTTTCCGACTCTCCTGCTCCTCCATCTGTGCTGGCTGGAGATGCCTTGCTGCCTGCAGGTGATTAAAAAATATACTTTATCACCATAAAAATAAAAAAACCAAACACAGGTGACCCACTCTGAAGGAAACGGAAACAAACTGACAGGTTACTGAAAGAAACCAACCTAAAAGGAGAAGATTACTTTGAGTCATTAAGGAGTTTGTAAAAGAAAGACTGCATCTATTACAGAATTCTTCCCTGAACTCTGTCGGCTGCTAAAGCGCCAACACATGGAGGCAAGCAAAAGAAACTGGGCAAAGTACTGCACCAGAAATGTCTAATATTTGAGATCTATTGAACTAATCCTCAGTATGCAGTAACGGTTCATGCTATAGTTTTGTGGCAGGTCTAAAGGCTCTACTTTCCACTTAAAGGGTTAAAAACCAAAGTAGAAAAAAAATGCTGTTCCATGGAGATTATGGTTTAAACTCAGTTTAAGTTGGAAATATACCATAGAAAAAACATACTTTAGGGCCCACTGACCCGCCATCATTCATAATTCTGTCTGAAACAGACAAATATTAACCATTTGTTCAGGACTAAGCTAAATAACTCCTTTAAGAGTCTGTTCTCTTTTCTTACTGACACAACTTTCCATTTCCCATTGCTGCTGCTAATCAGAGGAGACACACAAGCATAGTTCAGGAATTTACATTGTTATATGATGCATTTAATAAATTACATCCTGTAAACAGCAAATAGAAAACTATAGATCTATCCATTAAAAAAAAATTCAAGGCAAGGATTTTCCCTTGAAAAATAAACAGATCCTCAGGTTTACCCATGAGGTCCAAATGTTCAAAGCTTAGTATTTTATACTTGACAATATTTAGGGTTAAATGTGCAGTAAAACAGAACTCATTTGTGACTTACAGATGGTTTTCTTGCCTAAACAAAAAAACAAGGAAAAAAAAATAAAAATGTTGGTAGCCTAGTAAACTAGCGCTACCCGCCAGCGGCCAAAATCATTTTTGCCTGCGAGATGGTCTAGCCTCGATCAATGCCCCAGGCCCTAGAACTGGCGGGCCAATCACAACGCAGAGATGCGTTAAATTTCTGGATGCAAAGTGGGCGGGGTTTGAGGGCGTGACGACAAAACTGCGCGACTCTGGAGAAAGCACAAGGAAGATGGCAACAACTATTGAACAGTTCTAGTTTTGACTCAGCTTTGGAATCAGTTTTGGAAGGATTAGACCTGGGGTTTCCGTTGAAACGTGAGCAAGGAGAGGCTCTACGCTCATTCATTTATTAAGAAGGACGTATTTGCCGTTTTACTGACAGGCTGTTTGTTTTCAATCCCCCACCAGCTTTCTGTCGCGCTTCCTACGTCACAGTCAGGTGTGCTCATTGGTCAGAGCGTTGGACAATATGCAGACATTGAAAGAAAACAGGTTGTTCTCATCAACAATCTTCCGATGTCTCATTCATCGGGGACAGACTAAATTACACATTTAATCTCACATTTAGTCTCGTCTATCAGGCTAAAATATTGGTATACTTCTAATGCTTTCAAAGCGATGCAAAGCAAAAGCATCACATGCAGGCTTAGTTTGATTATTCCAGGGACGGTTTTCTTAAACATTTTATTAACATGTCAGTTGCTTTTAACCCATTTTAGCAGGAATTTCTTTCATAGAAGTTATTAATGGTATATTTCTGATACAAAAAAAACAAACTGTTTAGCTGTATTCTACTACACCAAGTCGTATAAAGATTCTGTTCTATTCTCTACTATGAAATCTTTCCAAATAATGAAAAACTGTTTTATAAAACTTCTCTAGAACATTAACTAAAGCAGAGACTAGTTAGGCTTTTCAATAATCATTTTTTTTATTTGGTAGTTAAACTAAACTCCATGCCACTGGTTTGTTTTATTTGACAGCTGTTCCCCAGACAGGAGATATTCTTTCCTCTGTTGCTGCGTTAGCAGCTGCCCTCCAGGGCTAACGCCACAGCTTTAAGGATGGAAACATGAAAACCTGGCGCTAAGGAAACACCTCATTAAGCCCAATAAGTCAAATAGTGAGATAATTATATTCAATAAAAAAGTCATCAGATGTTGTCTCCAGCCTGCTGCATCTAAGGCTCAGGCTACAAAGCAGAACACTCAAACCAAAAACATCTGATTTCTTTTTCGTATTTCCTAGTGGTGTAATATGAATGCAATACTTACTGGACAGGGATATCTTGCGAGCAGCAAAAGCCTTAGGAGTGGTGCTCTGGAAAGACAGGGAGACAGAAAGAACATACAGAAACCCCAGGGGTGTGGGGTGAGATGAGAACCCAGAGTCCAGACCCAAACAGGTAAAAACACAGAGGAGGTGAAAAGGAAAAAAAAAAGTGGAGGAGGGGGCGGGGAAAAGGTGTGTTAGAGTAACTGAGACCTCCAAACCTAAACCTTTGCCACTTTAAGGGATGGGTGCTTAGGCTGATCCACACCCAAAGATCCGAGTCATCCACCTTTGCTCAACAACTACATCTTTACTGTCGAATAACGTGAATTTAAAAGTCAGTCAGAATAAATCATCTCTTTAAATCTTAAAATACGACAAAAGATGCAGTAAAAGATGCAATAATTGCTCCAAATAAAGGTTGAACAGAGGTGGAGAACTGAGTTAACATCTTTTGCCCTGATTATTAATACTGCAGGTAAAAATCCCCTCTTCCTATATAAAACTCTAGCTTCAGTGTTTAAATATTTGATCCCCAAATTAGCTACAACTTTTAAATAAACTGTCAAAAAAAGGGCAGTGGTTTAAAAATGTTAACTATATTAGAAAAAGATCCCAGATCTTCCCATGTTTTTAAATACAGGGGGGAAAAATCTAATCAAGAAGAAGGTGAATAAACCACTTTGTTAATCCTTTTAAACTGTAGACATTTGAAACAAAGGAATACTGACAAGTCATTTCCTGGTACCATTCAAGACCTGATTCCTTACTGGATTGACTATGGCCCAACCGCACCACAGTGTGCACTGTGTCTAGGAAACAAGGCTCCAATCAGAGAAGGCAGAGCAGTGAGTGCAGGGCTCGGTTTCAGAGTGCAGATTAACCAGCAGGCAGGAAGTGGTCACTGGGTCGGACTCGAACTGGGGGGGCAGGGGAAGACTTTCTCTGGGCTTTACTGCTGCTCACAGTCACATTTCAGTCTTTTTAGGAAGCACAGTTTTCAGCGTTGCTTGGTGGATGCTGATGGAGTTAGAGTCTCTGAGGTGTGAGCACCAAAAAAAAACAAAGAAACTTTGGCAAATATTTTAAAAATTGTCCCATAGAGCCCAGAGAAAAATCAGCAGCAAGATTTTATTTTCTGTCGATTGTCTATGAGTCTCTTAGAAGGTGAAATAACAAAGTCTTTATAAATCAATAATCCAGGAAAGCAGTGAAAATAACAGACTTGAAGTAGCGCTGGTGCTGAATGCAGGATGCGGCTCTGACAATGGATGAACACCAGTAGGCAGCAGCAGATCAGAGTCAGAGCATCCCGGTTTCCATGAGAACAAATGTTCTAGTCAGTGGCTGGTGTGGATCCGGGCAAAGGAGGCTTCATCGGGGTCTCTGTGCGCCCAGAGTGAATAAAAGCAGAGCGTCCTTTCAGGTGGCAGCTTTGACACGTTTTCATGGTAGAAAACAGTCTCTGAAGGAATGGTGTGTCCAGGCCAGGCGTTGGCTGAACGGGCTCAACTTTCCCCGTTACAAAGGGTCAACATGACTGTCATGATCTGAGTGACTGAATCGTCCATAAATAAAAGATTCTCTTTGAGGATGTTTAAAGTTTCCACCCGCATCAAGTACAGCATTGATTCTCAGTCCAAAGTCAGTACTGCACGGCACCAGCAGAGGGGCGAGCATCAGATTATGGGCAGAGTTTAAATCCAAGCTGTAGTTTTTCCTGAGGACGACGCCTCGAGGCTTCGTTTCTCGTTCACATGGTTGGCAGCAGAGGCAGGGGAGAATAAGGAGTGCGTTACAGTCCAGTTTTGTTCAAAATGGTACCCATGGTAACCGCGAACTGCTGCGGTTACCAAGGCTGCTGCTGATGCGAGCTCCGCCTCCTGCTGGCTCAGGTTTAACTCAGTGTCGTGGGGTTGCAGACTCTGGGCCTAACTCAGGTACCATCGGCGCACAAAGCGGGGCGGGAGTTGTAGAAGGAGTAGGAGTGGAAGAGGTGTTGTTGGTGGTGGTGGTGGTAGTAGTAGTACTCAGCAGGTACCAATAGGGACAATGGAAGAGGCATGGGCACCTTCATAACAAAGCAATCATGGGGTTTTAAAACAGCAATCACACCATCAATATATAGTGAGAGAGAGAGAGACAGAGAGAGAAGCGATCATAAAGGGACACGGAGGCAAATAATGGACAGAGAAGAGAAGAGAGCAGCAGGAAAGGGAAATCAAAGCAAGACAGGAAAAGAAAGGAAGTGACAAAAGTGTGAAAGGAACAGCAGCAAGCTTCATCATGCAGCTTGGCGTGCACACACTGTTAACATCCATCATCCATGCAAACCCAAAACAGGTAGAACGATAGAAGCCACACGCTGACAAATGCCACAACATAGATCCAAAACTAATATATCTACTTATCTCGATTAAAACACCTCTGATCGATAGAGTTCCTTCCTGCTTCTCTACTACTGGTTAAGACTGAGCAGTGATGTGAGCGCTGAGGAAGAAACTGTTTCTGCACCTCTTATTAAGCATCCTTTATCTAATGTAAATAAGCAAACCATGTGGAAGAGCATGCCCTGATTAAAGTAGGATATGAAGTAGTTCTGCATAAGCGTGAAATGCATCCATTACAGCACCCAAAGCTAAACAATTAGTAAGGAAACGTATCGAGTATGGTACTGGGAAAAATGGAAAGAAGAGATCAACCAATCAGGCTTTCCTGGCTGATTCTTCCATGTCTAACCTGCCATATCCCCCCCTTTCATAAATAAATAAAAGAATACTCTACAGGTCATCTGAAAGAAATATGCTTTTTTTAACTTATCTTTTGTCCATATTAAATTAAAGCATCCATATTTAAAGCAAACCCTAGACAACAAGAAACTCATTTTCACTCCATTTATGATCTTTTTCCAGCAGCTCACCATTACAGCAATGGGCTCTGCCTAATTGGATGCTGGATGCATACTTGATTTAATTAAGTCAATCACGCAATTAGCATTCAGTCTTGGGTTGGTTTTGTAGTTCCTAACTGCCGTGGCATTTCTACAAAACCAGGATCTGATGGTAGGTCTGAAATGGTGCATCAGGACAGGAGGAAAATAAAAAAAACAACATCTGCAGCCAGTAGGAGCTCAATAAGAGGCTCCTGCTGCAGTCAAATACAGCAGCACTGCTGAATCCAATTACTAAGCAATAGCTGCTATCTCGCAGAGTGAGAGCTTTTAAATCAAACGTTTTTCCTCGCAGGACATTAGGAGCGATACAATGGAAGCCCGCCCTGAAACATGAACGCTCCGCTCTAATTCGAGCAGCACATAACCTATCGGCGCATGGAGCAGACAGACAACAGATGCGTGTGGGACCATCCACATGAATAAGCTTGCCAGGAAGTTGAAAGATGCGTTAATAGCAGATGGAAGGAATGAGTTAATTCCCAATACCTCCAAGACCCAAGTCCAACTCAGCCCCTTTGGTTTCAGTGATTATCTAAAGATCAAATTTAAAATGTGTCTGTTTAAGTTGTGCAACTACTATTGTATTGAAAAGTATCAAAAGAAAAAAAAAGTTCAGTTTTATGTTTGATCAAACTTCAGGGCTAGGTTGGTTTTGAGTGACCCTCCCCCAGCATTGCTCATGAAACATGCTTTCACATGAGTGAGGATGCAGGTTAGTGGGAGATAGAGCCAAGACCCCAAAAAATAAAAGACAAAAAAAAAACACCCACGACCTTCCCAGTGACCTTACCTCCTCCGTGCGGCTCTCGCTGCTCTCAGGCTCAGCCCCAGATGCTGGCTGCTGGGCCATGGAGCTCTCAGAGTCTGGTTCCACCTCGGTAACGGCAGCTGTGCTGGGCTCGGACACCTCCCTGCAGGGAACCAAACCACAGTCAAGGAGACAAATCGCAGCACGTTGAACATTCGTGAGCGTTTAACTTAAGTTCTCAACATGGCTGTTAGCCTGCGTTTTACGCCGGGCTGTATGAGGGTTTGTTTGTGCAGCAGGACACAACATGAGTAGGTCAAGACGGGGGGAGAAGCAGGAAGTCAGAAGAAGGGGCGCTGGAGGCTGGTGATCTGGGTCACTGCTGCTATAAATACCTCGCCTGCTAACTGACACACAGGGTCACAAACCGACTCATACTCTAGACGTACACTCATAGAGGAGGCTGTGGGTGGTCTTTATCTGATCCGTCAGGGGGTCTCTCAGCTGAACCTTCACCGTGCGAACCAATCAGACCTCACACAGTCCTGCTCTAATTGAGCATTTTAATACTTTTTATAAATAAACAACCCAGGAAACATTTTATTTTTAGCCAACAATCAAGCCACTCCGGCAGCAACAGCAGAGGCTTCTACCTTCATGGTTTGACAGAAGCAGCACCCTGTAGGTGGGAGGATTTAATCCTCCGGCAACCCTTCCTTATCTCTCTTCTCTGATTCCTTCACAGCTTTGGGCTCCCTGGAACTATATGTCACTGTTTGCATAACAGAAAACTGAAAAAATGCAAACTATGTGAAACAGAACAGAAGGAGTTGCCTTTAGCTTGGTGAAATGAGACTAAAGATGATGCAAAATGACCTATAGTAATACAAATATTCCAATAATATCAAGATAGTTTTAAATGGAAAACAATTAGTCTGTACAGCATAAAGAAACAAGCCCTGATAAGGAAGGACAAAAGGAAAAATGTGACCTTTGAATGAATAAGGTACTTGAATATAAAGTACTGTAAGGCCATTTTCCATTCAATTATATTTTCTTTGGTTCATCTAAACTGAACGCAGATGATTTTCCATTACAGTTGTGCACAAACGGCAATTTTTTAATACTATTCATGCATAATGTTACATTATATTATCTTAAGTATAAATAAAATCCATTAAAAGTGCTTTTAGCAGCTCAAAGATTTGAAATAAGCCACAGATCACTGCAACGTCTCCTACAACATGCTTCACCAGCCGACCTTTGCATTTTTTTTTCTTAAAATACAAAAGATGCCTCTAGGCGTCATTTCAAAGACTCTTCCGGACGAGGGCCTAAAAAAGTAAAAACAGGCTGGAGCTCCAGCAGAGCCTGTTCAACCAACACTAAAGCTTAGTAAAAAGGTTTGGTCACAGCAAAAGAACACGGCTTTTTTTTAACCTTTCAGCAAACGGTACTAAATTTCTCCAACATTTTGTAAAGGATTATATGTCAAATTGTTAAAGTGGAGGCCAGAGGCACACCTGCACAGGTGTAACTAAAGATTCAACCCTTTATGGCCTGGACAGGGTAAGGGGGGCAAACCTGTGACACAAGGTAACCATGATTATTGCCCTTAAAGCAATAAAGATCTTAGCAAAGAGATGAATAATCAATTAACTTATCCTCTTAAAAAATAGCTCTCTACTCATCTGGTAAGACAGGAATGAGGAAGCACAATGAAGTCCAACTGTCACCTGAAGGTTAGTTTCATAAGCTGTAAAAAAGGGACCATAAAATCCACTTATACATGTCAAACTACCTAATAAAGCCGATCAAAGAGATTCGATCCAACATAAATAACCAGAATGAGCCGATAAGAAGGCCCAACACATTTGTAAGCTGTTAAATAAAAAGGTAAAGCGAGCTCCCACTGGAGAAGATCATGAATGCTGGAACCAGCTGGAGAATTATAGCACACCATGAGGGATCAGTGTACAGCCAGCAGATGTCTGCTTTAATGATCTCCCCTGACAATGCAAAGACCATCACCTAACTACAATATTACACATTCGTTTTTAAATAAAAAAAAAATCTACATGCAAGGAAAAAAAAACATGAGCTAGAAACACTAGGAGTGTGTTCTTGTGCAACACAAGGGAGATAAATCAATGTTGTTTTTTTTTTCCTCTATGATCTCTGAGGACATCAGTTATTCATTAGTTTCGTTCAATTAAAGGCTATTTGAGGCACTGATCCCCCCACCAGCCCCTTATCCCCCAACAAGAAATCTTCCTGCTCCTTCACCCAACAAAAGGCTTTCATCAACGCCCCCACCCCCGTTTTTTCCCTCACATGGGCGAACATGCAACACGCTAACCAGGCCGATGTGAATGGATGACATGATATTTCACAGCCAGGCTTTAGCTGCCGGCTAATCGGCGGCGAGAGAACAAACGTAAAAAAAAAAATCAATTTCGATTTTTACCCAATAGATGGAAAAGTACAAGCAGCAACCTGAAGCCTCCCGTCGCCTTTTTTTTTCTCTTTTGGCTCACCCTTACCCGTTTTTGTTGCCTTCGGACAGCATTATGACCGGCAGTGAAAGAAACACTCTCAGGTGGGGGGATCGGCACGGTGGGACTGGAGGAGGTTTAGCTCGATTAGAGGCTGAAAGCGGGGAAATGAAACGATAAATCTAACGAACTCGCTGCTGTTTCTCACAAGCCGTACACTGCGTCGGAATCAGGGATGCGGTACATGCACGATGGCCATGTTGGCTAGGACGAGTGAGCCTTACAGAATGCGTGGCCGACTTCCGGTGCCGGATTTCCAAAGTAAAAGCACGACGCGTTAAAGTCTTGAGTTCGATTACGGATAATTTTATGGGCACTAACATAATCTGTGCTTTAATATAAGGACAGGGAAGCACAGAAAATTATTATTGTTCTTAAATACAACTCCGTTATTTTGTGGTAAAAGAGGAGGATTAGGGCCACTGAAACTGATTTTTACATTTTATGTCAGTATAATATAAGAAAAAAGTCAGAATTCTGACTTTAACCTTAGAATTCTGACATTTCTCAGTATTCTGACTTTTCTCCCAGAATTTGGACTTTTTTCTCTGAATACTGACTTTTTTCTCAAAATTCTGACTTTAATATCTGAATTCTGGCTTTTCTCAAAATTCTGATTTTTCTCTCAGAATTCTGACCCTTTTCTCTTAATTCTGATTTTTATCTCAGAATTCTGACTTTTTTCCTCTGAATGCTTACTTTATTTTAGAATTCCGACTTTAATCTTGGAATTCTGACTTTTTTCTCTGAATTCTGACTTTAATCTCAGAATTCTGACAGCTAACAAACATGTTAGCATCAAGCCGTAGCCATTTCTGTTTTAGAGACTAAAGTAGCTCTCGTTTTAATCACCTTCTGCTCTTCCATTAATGAAATAGCATCACCGGGGACCCCTAGTCACCTAATTACGTCATTTTCCACCAATGTGTTACTGGCCCTCCCAAACAACTCACATCTTTGTCAGTGAAGCTGAGTGCTCCCACATCTCTTCCTTCCTGGTTCCCATCTACATTAAGATCCAAAATTCTCAGATGAAAGTCTGAATTCTGAGATTGAAGTCAGATTTTTGAGAAAAAAGTGAGAATTCTGAGATTTTTTTCCCCACATTAAACTGAAATATCTAAAAATCAGTTAACTTCTTTTTTTTTCAGTGGCCCTAATGCACTTCCTTACCCAATAACTAACTAAATAAATAACTGGAGTGTTATTTAAAGGCAAATTCCACAGTTATAAGTATTTGTTCACAAAATCAATGTGACTTTTAATTTTGAAAAGAAAACAACATTCTTTTACAAATATTATAGTCAATAGAGTACTGCTAAATTGCTGCTAACTTTAGCATTTTTCCACAGATATTTAAATCAGTTATTATTGTATTATTAGTCCTTGAATATTGGAAGGCTTCCTTGCTTTCATGTTAATATTTAGCTCCATCCACAGATCCAATCATTTAAAAACAAATATGCCTCTGAATTTATTTCATCCCTGATTTGTGCCACTCCATCAGCACTACTCATTATGCTTTAGACTACAAACTCCTTTATTTTTGATAATACATTTATTGTAAATGTAATATCATAAATAAACTATAAGGTACATCTTCAACTATTAATTATTTTGTAAATTTTTTTATGTGAAAAATCTGTCCTTTCAATTTATGACTTCCTTCCTTTTCTTGCTCCACCACCAAAATCTGACTAATAAAAGAATCATCCTTTAATGGTGTTTCTCTCAGACCCTCTCTCAGGTTTTTGCTAATCTTAAGACCTTTTGATTTGTGATTATGTCTCCATAGACCAAATAACATCAAGGATATCCAGTGCAATGAAACATTCATGGGGAATTGATTTCCCCTCTAATATCATCGAGCAGCTTAACCCCCTGAAAATAGCTAAATATAACAGATCCTTTATAATACATAGAGAACTGTGCTCCTTTTATCCACCTTTAATGTCTTTATGAAAACAGCATGTGTCTCAGAGAAAGCCTGCTTTAACAAAACAGTTAAGTGAGGCTTAATTTAAATAATTCCTCAAATTTGGGAGTTTTTATCTGTGAATGATCTATATCTTAGAGTTAAAATGCCTATGAGTCAAATAGTTATAGAGGAAAAAAGGCAAAAAAAAAAAGAAATAAAATAATGCAAAGCTCAAAACTGACTTCCTTTAAACATCTTCTTGCACACAAATTGTGAGTGATAATCACATCACATGATCTTCAATCTTTCTAAACTATAAAGTAATATGTATGTTTCAGCAAATTAATATCAGCTGCTATACTTGCAACAATAAATTTACATCCGCTTTTCTCTTGTACAACTAACTTAAGATTAAAAGGCAAAAAAACCCAAACCTTGATTCAAACATCCTCATATTTAGTAGCATCCAGAGATATTTTGTTGAGTCTAATAGATGCAAACCACAGAACAACTGGCTTATTATTCAACCATGTCTAACAAGCATCCGCTTCTGGGATTTCAGTGTAATAGTAAATAGGAAAATGTTATGTTTATTAAAATTATTGAAGTCTTTAAAAGCAAAGCAGTGATAAATATTCATAGTCCAACTGATAATTGACTATTGTAGAAAATCAGAGCTAAGGAGAAGGTCTAAACTACTCAAATCTAAAGAGAAGTATAGTAAGAGGCATACCTACAGAGAGAGTTTGGAGCAAATAAAAGTCCTTTAAATTAAATAAAACAGTCAGTCTTGTTCCAGAACATTACAATAACATCTATAAAACTGTATTAGATCATATACAATAGCCTGATGTAAAAAAACCCTGCAGCAAACATTGGTGCAGCTTTTTAAATCTGACCACATCCTAAACTATCATGTACTAGGAGTTATTTGCTGGTCTTCCATGATAAACAGCTAATGTGTTAAGTTGAAAAAGAAAATAACTAAAACTTTTTACTTGAATGAGTGTTTTTGAATGTTTTTGTGGAATAATTATAGACTTGGTTATATTTGGAAAATCTTTTTAATGTTCACTTACCTTTTTGAAAGGTTAGGTTTCTCAGAGTCTTTATTCAACTTAGTCTTTTCATTAACCTCTGCCCTTTGTCCTTTGTCTGCCTTCTGTGAAACGAATAAGAGTAAAACAAATGAAAAAAAAGATGCAAACAAGACAATACTTATTTAAAATTTGTGTGCAAGAAGAAAGCCTTCAAGTTATATTCACTATAAGGACTTAAAAAAGAGAAGAAAACCTAAACCTGACCAAGATCTGGGATAAAACACTCAAACCGGAGCTCTGAGTAAGATCTAAGTATGATAGAAAGCGACTCCCTAGACTTTGAACCTTTCTGTTATTCTGACTAAAATAAAGCAAAATTCTTATTATTTTTGGCTTTTAAAAACTAACTTCAAACTATGTTTCTTAATTTCTGTGATCAGGGCTTCATGTCCTGAAGATTTAGCCAATTTATGCATTTGCTAAATTCTCATACAGTTGAATACGGTGTTTCCTTTCAACGTTATACATACCCTTATAAATATATTGTTTTTAATCAGGGAAATAAGCAGAAAGTGTCAACATGTTTCCCATTAAACACGTTTCTAAATTGCTATTAGTCAGTAAACCCCTGATATATATATTTATTTTCTTCCTCATCAATAGTTAAAAGCTTCAGGGTTGCTATCAGGATATTCACTACTTTCTCATGTCCTGAGGCCTTCAGCATGAAAAACACCCACACTGAGGCACCAACCTTCAGCTGACTGGCAGGCTGAACTTTATCCCTGGAGGAGGAAGAAGAGGATGATGATGATGATGAGCGTGAGGAAGACTCTGATTTGGAGTCTGAATCTGAGGAGGAGTCTGAATCTTTTTCTGCAGCTGCTGCTTTCTGGTCATTCCTCTCTTCCTCTTGTTTCTTTTCTTCCTCCTTCTTTAACCGCTGCTCCTCTCTTCTCTTCTCCTCCTCTTTGCGTTTCTTTTCTTTTTCCAACTCCTGGTGTCTTTTTTCCTCTTCCTCTTTCTGTCGCTGCTTCCTCTCCGCTTGCAGCCGTTCTCTTTCCTTTTCCTTCTCTTCCTCCAGGCGTTTCTTCTCCATTTCTTGCTCCTGCCTTTTCAGACGCTCTCCCTCCCTCTCCTCCTTCAGCTGTCTCTCTCCTTCCTGTTGCGTTTTTGTTTCCGATGACGGAAGAGGGGATTCACTGGAACACGTGGCGGTTGAATGTGCCGTTTCTCCGGAGAACCCAGGAGATGAGGTCCCTTCCTCTGACTCCATCCTGTCCATGAGCAGTGAGAGGGGGCCGAAGCGGCGCTTCACAGGAGGCTCGGGGCTGCTGGAGCCGGAGCTGGAGCCGGAGTCTTGCCTCTGCATGGGGGGAGGCGGGAAAGAGTCCATCCCACCTGGAGCTCCTCTTTCTTGATCATCTGGGGGGCTTTGCTTTGGAGTGTCAGGTAGGGGGAACAGGTTAGGGGGTGGAGAGGGGGGAGGTGTTGGGTGACGCAGCTGCATGGGAGTGTCGTGTACCTGCGGAGGAGGGATGTGCTGAGGAGGCTGAAGCTTGCGTTTGGATCTTGCAGTAGCTGATGACGCACTGGGAGCCACCGGCTGCTTTGAAGGAACCGTTGCCTTTCTCCTTCTTGCCCCTCCAGGACCGGGTCCCCAGTCCTCATCTTCATCACTGTCATCATCGTCCTCCTCCTCCTCGTCGCTGTCGTCTTTAACGTGGTTTTCAGTGGAACTCCGGGCGGAGCGGCTGAGATTGAGCGCAGGCTGAGCTTTTTTTGGAGTGGCTGCTTCCTTCTCCTGGCCTGGGGGCAAAGCGGCTGCGTATCCTTGCATCTCAGGCTGTCCCAGGACACGGACTGAGAAGGAGGCGACAGCTCGTGGAGGGGAGGTGGCTGATGGCTCCTTGGGTCCTTGGGGGCCACGCTGCAAACGCGCTCTTGGGGCTTCAATAGACTCTCGGCGGTGGGAAGCGGGAGCAGATCCACGACCACTCACAGAGTTATCCCCTCCAGCAACGGGACCATGGGGCTGCTCCAGGGTGCCTTGATGCTTTTGGACAAGGATGACAACTAAATTACATTTTTGAAGGTTTTTAAAATAACATTTAGGTTTGAAATGTTTATCTGTATCAGTTAGATACATTAGAAAACAAGGGAAGTAGCTATTTATTATAAAGCAATAAAGCATTGGGAGAAATGTGTTAAGCTTAAGCAGCTCAAACTGCTTTGTGTCTTCTGTTTTTTAGGTAGAAAATAATTCTAAAGAGGAACACAAGAAACTATTATTTAAATAAAAAACAAAGATTTTTTTTCATTTTTATAATCCACATTTATTTATGTTTGCCAAAAGCACCACTAACTGCAGATTCAGCTTCAGGTGTGTCCATCAGCTTCACACATCTACAGCCTGATTCTTATCCCACTCTTTGTACAAAAGCAGAAAACTTAGGCCTTTTTTCAATTCACAAGAACGCGAGTATGGACTCGTATTCTCGTCAAGTATGTTATTGACAAGAACACCGGAAGTATGCACTCGGGGAAAACGCGAGCACAGAACAAATCTGTGTCATTTGGAACAGAAGCGTACTTCAGACGTCACCACAGGCTCGGCTCTTCTAGAGCTGCATTTCTCCTCCTGTTATTAATTGTCTGTAGACAATAATAAATTCTTACTTTTTTCTTTTATTGAGGGAATAATAATTAACAAAGTCAGATAAACACAAATCAAATGAACATTTTGCCAAATAAAACAAAAAAACTCGCCATCAGAGCCAGCGGTCCTTCACACACGGCTGCAGTTAGCCCTGGCTGTGGTTATCCTCGGAGCTTCGCTGGATGCCACGGTCCTCTCAACATCAGAATTTTTTTTTAAACTACGCACTAAATCAGTAAACGGGTCATATAGTGATGCTTAAAAGTATAATGTTCTCGCCCCAAATGATCTTTAAACGTACTTTTTTAACAACGGCAACAGAAAAGAGAACTTTTAACTTAATACTCTGAGCTCTGTGAGCGCTCCTTTGAAAGCTGCTGCTGCTGCAATGCATGCTGGGACAGCTGTCAATCTCAAGAAAGGACAAGTCTGCTCTGATGTGTACTCGGTAAATAGGGAAGGGCAAGAACAACATCCGGGGACTTTGTCTGTTCTTGTGAATTGGAACAGTACTAGGGCTGAGGGTGATGACGTTTCACGAGTACACAAGCATATGGGATTGCACAAGTACACATATTGAGAAACAGCCTTAGACTGACTGGATGTGAAACGTCTGTGAATAGAAACGTTCCAAATGTTCCTGCTGTGGAGTCTTAATAGGATTCAGGTCAGGCCTTCAACTGGGCCCCTTGATTAGAGGGTGAGTCTTGAGGATCAGGATCGTTATGGTTCTCCTGCTGGAAGGGGGAACCCTTTCTCTTGTCTCAAATGTTTGTTTTTTTTGTGTTGTTTAGCACCATTTTTCTTCCCATTAACCATGACCCAACAGTAGATAAGCGCTTTCCTCCACACTGTAACGCTACTGCCACCATGTTTACCAGGTGGAGGTTGTTTTCAGAGTCAAGTGCAATGTTTTCCTCCACGTACAGTTTGTTCTGTCCATGTTTGTTTTCTGATGCCTATTCAAGATTTTGGCAAACTGCTAACATTACTTTTTATTAAGTTCACTTCTGCTCCTCTCTTAAAAAAGCCATAATGCTGCAGTGCATATATATATATATATATATATATTTTTTTTTTTTTTAAGTACCACAAATGCATACAACATAATATTGATTCTCTTTCCTGTTACTTAATTCTGGTTACTGACCTTGCTGGTGAAGGGAGGGCTGTCATTCTCTTCAGACTGGTCTTCATCTTCCTCTGCTCCAGCTGGGCTTTCTGTAAAAAAAAAAAAAAAAAATACACACAGCAGCCTTTAAAGTCATGTTGCTTCTTTACCATATGTCTGTCTGGCTCTTTTGAGTGTTTACTGAAGAGTTGTACCATCGGCCTCCTCCTCCCGCTGGGCCTCTCTCGCAAGTCTCTGTCGTAGGAGCTCTTGCTGCTGGGCCAGGTACTGTTTAATGAAACTGTTCTGACACATCTCTTCTCCTATCTAAAAATTAAAACAAAAAAACAGAGCAACACAAAAAAAAACTTTAAACTGCAGGAACTGTAGTTGAAATGTTTTCACAGCAACTTGGCTTAGAGAAAGAGGTCCAACCTGTGAATTAGGCTGCAGCCCACTGTTAGAAGATGATGACCTCTGTAGGTTTTCCAGCATCAGAGCCTATTGGGAATAAAAAAAAAAAAAAAAGCAAAGAAAAAATGTAAATCCTTTATTGTCCAACAATGGGGAAATTCATACTCTGCATTTTGGCACATCCCCTTGGGGAGCAGTGGGCTGCCATTGTGGGGGCCCTGGGTAGCAATCAGTATTTAAGGAATTCGCTCAGGAACCCAGAGTGGAGGCTGTGGGAATCAAACTAGGTACTTGCAACCTTCTCAGAACACAAGCGCACTGCTCTAACCCACTAGGCCCCCCAATCAATACAGATATTGAAACAGACTCTGTTTATAATCATCAAAGCAACAGAGAAAGGGTTTCAAGAAACTGATATTAGCTGCAAATACTGAACATTAAATCCTTCTTTCTAAAATCTGACTTATGAGGTTCTATTTTTACAGAAACTATGTTCTTTGAAGGGAGTGCTATAATCCAAATGCCATTTATAAGGTATACTCTACATCTCACAGTCTGATGTTCACTAACTCAAACCTACAATGCTTCCTGGTTGTTATCCCACCAAAGACTGCGCTGCAACACTGAAAAATGTTTTCACTGTATGCAAATCACAACAAAGCTTGTCTATTTCCCTATACACAGACTCAGCAATCTTCATTGTAAACCTTTACGCTGATAAAAAATAATGCAACCACTTTTTGCATTTACTTAATCATATTTAGTTAATTTAACACAATTGTTTTATGTCCTACCCTGCTAATATGAAATGATTGTGTTAAAGTAGCTAAATATGATTAGGAAAATGCCAAAAAGGGTTGCATTATTTTTTTCAGTGTACTATGCAACAATGTGCAGATATTTTCAGCCCAATACTTTCATTTGCAATATTTTCACTGCATATCAAAATGGATACAATAGTAAATATTTATTCTACAAACACAGCAATGATATTGATCCCATCTAGTCCTATTATAACAAACATGATCCACAGTTTCTGCAAGTTTAAGCCACCTAAATAAGAGTTATTAATTGAATACAAAATCAATGTCAATGTTTCCTCATTAACTGTTTAATTGAGTTGCTTTTTTGGGGGGTTCTGGGTTATGTGTCCAATGCTTTTATACCAAGAGTTTCTAAAAAGTTCCTTATCTTTTTACAGTGTGTTCTGAGCTTCATTATGGCTTTGAGTAGAATGAGCCAGCTACCGCTATCCCTGATCAATCTGCACCTTCTTAGGAGACAAAGGGAGAAAACATTTGAGTTGGGATGTTCCAAAAAGAAGGAAGAAAAAAACAGTGTTTCATCAAAAACTGATTCAATGCTTAAAAAAAGGAATTGGTGGAAAAACTAATGGATGAATTAAATTTGTAGTAAAGAAGATCTGAGTGTATTGAAGACTTTAAGCCTTAAAAGTGAAATAATTCATTATAAATCATTAAAGATTTTGTATAAAAAAAAAAACCCGCCCTTCACATTTATGAATTAACTAAGAGATATTATTGATGATAAAACTCTCTTTGCCCTTTACTAATTCACACCAATAACTGGTAAACAAAAACATCATGAAGCAGACATAAGCTGAAGTAAACATCTGTTAAACTGCTGAAAACAGATTTAAATTCCATCAGTTTTGCTTTATGACATTTTTTTGGGACACATTGCAAATGATTCAAATAATTGCAATTACACAAGAGAGGTTTAGTTGGAATTTGCCTGTTCTAGATTTATTCAATCCACCAACAATCAGCAGAATTAAATCAACAGTCAACAAGTAGGGTACTTTCAATGAACAATAAATGGGCTCAAGTATTTTTTCAACACACAAAAACACTTTAGATTATCATAACTGCTAAAAACATACACATTTTGCAAATATGGCATTGGGGTAGAAATAGAAAAAAAGATCAGAACACATGATTAGAAAGGAGTCAAACTAAAAAAGTAATCTTCACTACAGTGATACTAATAACTCAAACATGATATCGATCCCAGGAAAGTGTTTGATATTCTAAACCCTTTTTCAATACCATCTGGATGCAAAGAAAAATTATTTAAGCAATGGAATAAAACATATCCTTATTAACCTGAATAACTCACCGTGTCCAATCCCAACATAGAAAATCTTTTTTTCAACAGAATTAGTCAAATAAGAGTACAAATAAATGCTAAATAAATAATCCAAATCTAAAAATAATACCAACAAAAATTTGCAAACATTACTTATTCTTAGTATTGATATCATGCACAATTAGTATTGTAACCGTTTACAGCCTTTAAGTATTAATACTTTTCAGAGTTTTGATATTTTTGACACCACTAATGTTGCAATCACCTTTGTAAATAATTTAGCAGCTGATATGAAACATTATATATATATATATATAAAGAGTTTGAAAGTCTGTCTTGTTTATATAAATATCCTATGGATCTTTCACTTGAGTATTTTTTTTTTTTTCAAAAAGCTAAAGGTATATATATATATATATATATATATATATATATATAAAAAAAAAAAAAAAAAGATTATTCAAAAATTTACCCCAAAAACCCCGATTTACTGCTGTCAGAAGAGATTACGGATTATTGCGAGACAGCAAGGTTCCTATGGTAAAAAGGACTGTCTCATTAATTACAGAATTAATATTAACATTAATACCAAATTTATATATAAAAAAAAATATATATATATATAAAATTCCACCTGTTAATTGGAAAAGTTTAAGTTATACCTGATTTATATTCTGTAATAATAAAAAATAAATCTTTAAGGAATCTTTTGCCATCTGATTATTAATCAAAAAATTATTGAGAGATTAATTGATCAGCAACATCAACATATCTTATTCGTCCTGATGAGTAAAGGTCGTTGTAACCTCGCAACTTCTGTAAATATAACCATATATATATATATATATATATATATATATATAAAAACACTATATAAATAACTCAATATATATATGAATAAAAGTTGAAAAAACATGAAAATATATCTAGGATCAGGTGGCATATTAAATCAGTTGAATTGAATCCATAATAATTTATACAAACTACAAGCTGCTAATTGGATAAAAATCATGTTTAATAAAATAATCTAGATATATGTGGGAAACATTTCTGGAAAGAAAAAGTGCACACTTTAGCAGTTGATGACGCTTCCAAATATGTTTACATCGCGAGGCGCGCTCCCGTAACCTCCCCCAACACACAGACATGCGATGCGCGCGGCCGGCGGCTGTCATGTACTGTACACTGTGCGGCTGTTGGCTACTCTCAGCTTAGGCCTCGACTTGACAGGTGCACACTTCAACAGTGTGCAACACGGTGCTCGGCGAACTGTTCCAAACCCGGACTGAAGCTGTCGCTCGATAATTCAGTTGTATTGCTAATCAGAACCATTGGACCGTCCCTACTGTTGTTTATGCGTAATATCGTGTGTGTTGATTTATGTATTCCCGCTTCTACACACAGTTACGGCCTCTAACGTTTGCCCCCCCCCCCCCTCCCGATGCTGTCGCTCGCCTTCTTCCCGAACTTAGCCGGACTCGACACAGACATCCAAAGCACGCGCAATTATAAAAACAAAACCTACCCCTTTAAGTCGCTTTATTAGAGTGTTTTTCTGCCCGCTTTTTGGTAGGTTCCTTTGCTCCAAAGCAGCTTTCAAATCAGCAACTCGGAGCGACTGTAGAGGTTTTCCATCAAGCGTAATATCTTCGTCCGCCATTTTGCACCCTCCGCTTGTCTGAACTCCGACGGACGTCGCTACGGCTGCTGCGCGGCGTCACACTTCGACACTTTCCGGAGATTTTCGGCTCGTCCGGAAAGCTTTACGGTAAAAATTACGGTAAACGGAGCTCAGCCGCCCCGCCGTTTATCCCGTGAAGATTAATGAAGAAAAAAAAGTTACTTTATTTGGAAACAATAAAATTTCAGGGAAACAATAAATAAAAACTTTAAGAGTAAAATAAATATTTAAAACAGTGACATCAGAAAACAAGATTGCTTTGTTGCAAAACTCTATTTTGTATTATGAGCAGAAATACAAAATACATACAGCAATTGTAGTGTTCATAGTAACGTGTTTCTTATCAATGAAAAAAAACAACCTTTAGATAAGAAAATCGTCATATTGGTGTATTGCTATGTAAAATGTTAGAAAAACATATCCAACAACTGCAAAACACTGTAATCCAAGTCTTGTGATTGAAGAATTTACATATGCAAAATTTTTGGAAATTAAAGACGTTCAAACAAGAAACTCCAGAACAAAAAGGGTTAAAGCAAGAAAAACTATCGATCATTATGCTCAAAAATAAAACCGGAGAAGGCAATACTTCAATATACCACAAGGTGGCGCAGGTGGACAAGACAATATAACAATAGCCCTCCAAGAAACACATGAAAACTTCAGAAATTGCTGAACAGTCACATTAATGACCAAAAAAAAAAAAAAAAAAACACTCCTTTACAAAAAAATTAAAACCTGTATCCCAACTTTAAGCCCTTTTACCCCGACTTTAATACGATATGCAGCTTAAATTTAACAGTAAACATGTCCAAGTTGCTCCATAAAGACCCCATTAGTCATGATGATCAAGATTAGTGTAAGCAGCAACAACATAGTATTCAAAAACATGCCAGGTGTTTTGTTTCCCCCTTAATGATGTAATGTGATTTATAAAGCAGTTTTTACCTGAGTGGGGTCAACGTGGTAAATTATGCATTACGCCGACCATTTCAAAAGTCAGGCGTGTAACATTTGTGCATCCTAAAGTGAGGGATAACACCTATGCAAAAGGGCCTGTTTTTTCTGTTTAGTTTTTTTTTACATTTGCTTAATTCCACATGAGTATGCATCATTGTTAGGCATCTGGTGGGAAATGAAGATGAATGACAAAGAAAAAAAAGATGCAAAGAGACACATCCAAACAAAACGTGTTGCGACAGGTGAACTCGGTCGACAGGTTTCTAATCCACCTCACTGTGGGAAAGAACAAGATTAGGTAATTTCTCATCAATACAACGTTAGTCATTCTCTAAACACTGTGAGTTTTTAAGATACTTTAATAACCTGCATAACGGTTAACTGAAGAATGTGCTAAATGTGGGAATTGTTCTCTAATGGAAATGAAAAGCAATCCCCTCATTGATCTTTCCTTTGAAATACTAAAGTCAGCATGCTCTCAGAGTAATGAAAAAACAAAAAAAAAGGACCATCGGGTATCATTGTACAAAGGAGGCCAGAACAGAACACAAAGGCCTTCTTTCTGGACTATTTTTGGAAGAGTGGGCTTTACTAAATAAATAAAGGAAGGAAGAAAAACAGCCATCATGTGCAAGGAAAAGGAAATATGGCAAGGATATTAAAGCAAAGCACCCAAAATAACAGGTCCACATGGACTGCTTCAGCCTCAGGGGGATTTCAATATTCAATAACTTAACACTTAAAAAACAAAGATATCCGACATCAAAGCAAATTTTTAAAAAAGGGGGATAAAGTCTTTATAAAGAGAAACCAACATAATGAAAACCCAGCTGAATTATAACAGCTGCAGAGTGGCTAAACGTGGCGCAGGTTGAATGGCTTCCCTCACAGACAAAAGGTATGGAAATATAGTGGTGCGAGGACAAATAAGGCATTTCAACACTAAAATATAGATGTAGTGTTTATAGAGTTTCTATCAGAGCATCATGAAATATCAAGAAGATATTTGAGCCAGACGCTGCAGCAGAGTGGAGAACCCAGCCGCTTGCTGGGAGAGCTCATTGACGCGGTCCACCATCTCCTGGGTGGCAGATACTGACGGATAGTTTTGTGCTGCTCCCTTTGTTGCCACGACGACCGCCTTCAACGATTGGCAGAGTCTCCCTCCGGAAGTTGTGATCTGAAATGGGAGACGGTAAAGGTCAGCCAGGATATCTGTTCTTCCTTCAGCAAAAAAAAAAGTTTTAGACCGGATGATCTAGAGACAGGCCAGGAGCTCAATGCCTACCTTGGCCCGGAGGTCGGCGGAGGTCAGGAGGCGGGACAGAGTGTCCCCGATGAACACCAGCTTGTGCGCGGTGACAATGAGGCTCTTTCCCCTGGCGACGAAGACGCGAGGCGGTTGGTTCCCCTGCACGCTGCTGTAGAGCACATCGATGGCGTCTGCCAGGCAGGAAAGGTGTGCCAGGCTCTGGGAGGAGTAGAAGGACAGCAGCTCCGAGTCCTCCAGGGAGAGCGTCACCGGCAGAGGAGGCGACGGAGTCAGCTGTTTGGAGAAACGCAACAGAAACTGAATGGAGGAGCACATTTCTAACCAATTCCACCAGCAAATAACATTTATACCCTTTGAACTTTGTCACATTAAAGCTGCAAGCCGTTATGTATTTTATGTTTTTATATTTATTTATTTATTTAGTAGAAAGTTAATAAAAAGCATTAACAAATAATCTAAACAAATAATACATCTCTATTCAGCTTCATTTACTCTCAAGTCACAATATGCATGCATTTTTTTTCTTTAATTAACCCTGAGGACCAAGTCATGCAACAGGCAAGTTGGGGAGGAAGTTATGTAGATTAAAGCTGGGTTAGGATATAAAAACATCCTCATAAAATATGCTAAAAAATTGCTTTAACATTCTAATGAACCATCCCATTAGTAAAACATGGTGGTAACAGCCTTATGCTTTGGGCGACTGTTTCCTGCAGGGCCAAAGAAGGTGTTCAAAAACTGGGTGGCATTTCACGCCCTTACACTGCTCTTCAAAATCTACTGTCCTAAGAGTTTTGGATGCATCCCCTCCCCTAACACAGCTGAATCAAATTAATGGCTCATTAACAGGGCTTTGCCAAACTTTGATGACATGCTGAAGAAATAATCAGTCATTTAAATTAGCTGTGGGGTAGAGCAGGACTGTAGTTAAAACCTGCAGAACAGTAGATCCTGAAGATCAGTTGGCGACCCTGATCTAACAGGATAATGACCCTAAACGTAGGAACATTTAAATAAATCCATTTGATCAAAGTATGTTTGTGTTTTCTGGGACACAAATCCAGATTTCTAAGCACGGCTAGATGTTTGTGGCAGCAATTCAAAAATGGATGAATCCGGGGCTCCATCCATCCATTGTGACTGAGCTTCAGCTATAAACTGTAATTAAAACAAGAGAAAAAATAAAATAAAAAACAAGCTAATTTTGGTTGTTTTGGTTTGAAATACAATGATCAAGAAACAAAAGAAGAAACATTTTCCATTTCTAACGTCCAAAAAATAAAAAATAAATAAACTTCTCCCTCAATTGTATGGTTATTAGGCACATCCAAAAATTGGGGCATTACTGAAAGGGATGCCCACAAATCAGCAGAGCTATGAAGTACCACCATCAGTACCACTCTGGACCAGGAAGTAACGCGACAGCTTCAAGGCACTCCACCAGATCTTTATAGCTTTTCAACACAATATATTTTTATATTGACAATGAAATGGCAAAACTGGCAAAGCTAATTGTAAATACAAAACTTCTGACCAAAATAAATGGTGAATAAAGTCTCTTTATGCTGGCTGCCATGACTGATTCTGTGTCACAGTGAAAACAAAATAGATGTGGAAGGGGGATGCTGAATTGGAAAAGGTTGTCTAAATTCATTCTTTTTTTTGTTTTGTTTTCTTTTTTTTAGAACTGAAAAACGGATAACGGCTGTTTTCTTTTTCTCCAATAGGGGATTTAAAGACAAAAAGACGAAAATGGGCTAATATCAATTTTATTTTTATTCTATTTGAAAAAGAAACTCAGGAAACTGTTTTCCAAATCTGGATTTGCCATTACAAAACCTAAATCTGATGGCCAGCATGTATACAGACCTTCTACAAATTATGAACTTAAGAGAGCCGCACTTTTCAGTTTTTTTATCTGAAAGCAAAAAAAAAGAAGTAAAGTCTTATCAAGTCTCTCCACGCCTCTGCTGCTTTGGTTTCTACTACATTCATTCAAGTTTCACGTCTTAACTTTGCCAAATTCGGATGATTTAGGAGGAGAATATTTTGCATGTCGCTCTTGTAAATTTACCTCACCTTTACTTCATTCTAATCATCTCAACGGACTAACCCAAAACAACACTTGCAGACCAAGACTGAACAACAGAAAGGGAGCAGAAAAAAAGAAAAGTCAGATCCAAATGCGGGATCAGCCTAGTAAATTATTCATGTTGAAGCAAGGCTACATGGCATACAGCCCCAATGATGTCACTTTCACTTTTTTTTTTTTTTTTATTAAAGCGCAACTAAGATTTTTTAAGCCACAGATATTTATTGGAAACTGCTTCAAACTGTGAACAAAGAATATCAGGGAGGTTTACTTCACTTAAATGGAAATCAACTGAAGAACGTTTTCTCTACATTTCAGATGTAAGTGCAGCATTGGAGAAGCAGTACATCAAAACAAGAAGCTCTGCTGAAGGAAGAACTGTGCTTTCTGTCACTCATTGTCCTGAGAGCCTCCTTCCTATGTGAGGCCAGATTGTTGAGAATTACAAGTGAACTCTTGTTTTTTGCCTGAGCTGCCATGACAAGGGAACCCAGCGAGCGGCAGGAAAAATGCAGACTGCTGCACTGAAGACGCGACTTCAGCTTGTTGCAGTACAACAAGACCTCAGAGTCTGACGCTGGACGCTCAGAAGAAAAAAAAAATGGTGACATTTTATAATGTTTGTATGCAGCTATTCTGTCTTTTTTAAAACACTGCAATCAACAAGGGCTGCAGAAGCCAGTGCAAAGCAAAGTGATGATGGGGGGGGGGATAAACATAGCAAGTCTGCTTTGGGAAGCAAACAGCTACGGAGAGCAGGATTAATGAGTCACAGTGCTTAGTAGTAAACAGAGCGCGCTGTCAAGTCAGAGTGAATAAGTGACTTGTCCAAACGGAGCTGCTGTTTGTGCTTTAGCGCTACACAAATCATGGCTGACAGCAAGCAGAGAGTGACACAACAGGGCCAGGTACACTCACGGGAAAAAGAAAGCGCACTTCAATCCTAAGAGGTTCACATAACAAAGAAGAAACTAGAATTTCAGGTTTATTTAAGTTGCCTCAACGGCAGAAAAAGAGAACCAATGCTTTAAAAAGGGAAAGTAGCAGCCAGGTACTGCTGATCATTGATCAACAGGTGTGAACAGTTTTCTAACACGGCGTCAAGAAGCAGCTGTTGCTGCTCATCAGCCTGGGCGGAGATAAACCGCTCTATGGTGGGAAACATGTCAGACAGCTGCCAATCTGCCAAGGAAGTTCACCCCAAGATTAAACTGTGTAAAGCTCAGAGAAATTGGTAAAAAAAAAATAAATAAAAACCCATGAGAACTTCCTGTCTGAATCCACAATATGACAACATGAGGCAGAACATGAAAAAAGAAAAAAAGGACTACTGGAACGATGTCCGTCTAACATAGGAGACGGATGTAATGCACCATGCTGTAGAAACTAAACTATCGGCACAAAACAATTCACACAAACTGTTGAGCATGTTCTCGTTTCGCAGCCACAACCTTAAGGGCCGTGTCGTTGTCAATTCTCCCATGATCCCTACTGCGTACCAAAGGATTTCACAGTCAAATGTGAGGTCAGCTGTCCAGCAGAGGATGTCTGGTCAAAACGGGTCATGCAAAAGAAGCCCTGATCCCAAATACAGCTGCCAATTTACAGCAGAGGGGCTGAAAAGCAAACGCATCAAGGTATTCAATGTCAAAGCCAAGGTCTAGACCAGACATGGGCAAACTACGGCCCGTTAGGCTTTTTAATCCGGCCCGCCGAACTTGTCCAAATTACCGTATTTTCACGACTATAAGGCGCACATAAACGTCTTTTTTTCCCTCAAAATGTGCGGTGCGCCCTATGTGTGTTGTAACTGCGACTTTTGAGACCACCATGCACCATGCAGAACTCCTCATCTCCTCATTGAGGAGATGATGAAAGAGTGGCTGAGGGAGGTGAATGTAAGGAGACCAGGTGGTTTTTTTCCACTCATCACCATCTCTGGTAATCTGTGACTCCATGCGTGCCCATCTCACAGCCGATGTGAAAAACATGGTGAAACAAATGAACGCTGTGCTCGCTGTTATTCAACTGGTTGACATCGGTGTGAACCGGACGCAGCAGGTGCAGCAGAAGCAGCGAGTTTACATGCAAAGGCAATGGTTGACGCGCGTATAGGCGCAGCAAAATGTCCCGCAGCGCGTTTTGAGCAGCAGACGCAGCGCGTCGGGAGCGTTCTGACGCGCCGCAAACGCACTGCTGCTGCTCGAGATGGAAAAATTTAAGTTTTGCTGCTGGAACCGCCGCATCAACCAATCAGAGAAGCTGATCTGGGAGCTGACAGCGAGACAGACACATCGCTCTGATGACATATGATATTAGGGCAAATGAAAAGGGCTGGATGGATGAGGAGATGATGAAAGCGTGGCTGAGGCAGGTGTATGTGAGGAGACCAGGTGCTTTTTTCCACGCATCACCATCGCTGTTAATCTGTGACTCCATGCGTGCCCATCTCACAGCCGATGTGAAAAACATGGTGAAAAAATAAACGCTGTGCTCGCCGTTATCCCGGGAGGTCTGACAAAGGAACTTCAACCGCTAGACATCGGTATGAACCGGCCGTTCAAAGGCTGCGAGCGGCGTGGGAGCGATGGATGACCGACGGAGACCACAGTTTCACGAAAAGTGGAATACAGCGCCGGGTAAGTTACGCCACCGTTTGCGGATGGATTGTAGATGCTTGGGCTAACGTGTCTGCTGGCACTGTTGTTCGAGCTTTCGCAAAAGCCGGCATTATTTCTGAGGAGCCGCCCGGCACGGAATGTGACTCTGACAGCGAAGAAGGGGAAACTGGCATGTCTGATTTAGCGCAGCTGTTTAATTCAGAAACAGAGGATGATGACTTTGATGGGTTTGATTAATACTTTGTAATAAATACTTGAATAAAGCACAATCATACTCAGTTTTGCTCCCGCTCTATTTTTCTACCTGAAAACTTAATTCAACAGCAGCCTCTGGGCTGGGTAGCCTCCGGGTTCACTGCGGCGGCTGGCAGGTGTTTTTCATCTAAATAATTTAAACTGCAGGCACCAGGATACCGGTAATAAAAGCGAACATATTCTTTCGGCAGGTTTGAGGATTTTAAGTTAATTTAGGAGTGATCACAGGGCTCTGTCATTTGCGATGTGTCTGTCTCACCGCCAGCTCCCAGGTTTGATTAATACTTTGTAATAAATACATGAATAAAGCACAGTCATACTCAGTTTTGCTCCCGCTCTAATTTTAAATATGCAGTAGAGGTATTTAAACGTAGTAGAGGACATGAACCTGTATATAAAAAAACGCGCCCTATAATCCGGTGCACCTTATGTGTGTGTTAAATACAGAAATGGCACACATAACTGAGACTGCGCCTTTAGTACGGTGCGCCTTATGGTCGTGAAAATACGGTGTCGTAAAAACCCATGGATGTGTAAAATCCTGATTCATTTCCCATTCCCCTGCAATACCCTCATTGGCGCACTAGTCTAGACACACTTTCCAGCTGACATTAAACATGAGCGGACCAAAGAAAAGAAAAGTGGACACTGAGTGCCGAGTGTTTAAAAAGGAGTGGACAACAAAATATTTTTTTACTGATGTCCGATCAACGGCTGTATGTCTGATATGCCAAGAAACGGTTGCAGTTTTCAAAGAGTACAATATCAGCCGTCACTTTGCCACAAAGCATGCTAACTACGCTAGCAAGCTGTCAACACAAGAACGGGCGGCTACTGCTCAGAGGTTGGCAGCTAATTTACAGACTCAGCAGAATTTTTTTCACCGACAAACTGCAATCCAGGAGTCAAGTACCAAGGCAAGTTTTTTGCTGGCATTCAAGTAAGCAAAGGCTAGCAAGCCTTTATCCGAAGGCGAGTTTTTGAAAGAATGCATGGTAGACACAGCAGATCTCTTGTGTCCGGAAAGCAAAGGCAAGTTTGAAAAAATCAGCTTGTCACGCAGGACAGTGACTCGGCGTGTGGAACTGATTGACGAAGATATAGTCAGCGAGTTAAACAAAAAGCGGAGTCCTTTAATTTATATTCACTAGCACTGGATGAAAGCAACGACATGAAAGACACTGCTCAGCTCCTAATTTTTATCCGAGGGATAAATGACAGTTTTGAGATAACGGAGGAGCTTTTGAGCATGGAATCGCTGAAGGGGAAAACGCGAGGAGAGGACTTATATGAACAGGTGTCTGCTGTCATCGAGAGAATGAAGCTGCCTTGGAGTAAACTTGCCGGTGTCACCACGGATGGATCGCCAAATTTAACTGGAAAAAACGTCGGGTTGCTGAGGAGCATCCAAGATAAAGTGAAAGAAGGAAACCCTGACCAGGATGTTATTTTTCTTCACTGCATCCTTCATCAAGAATCTCTGTGTAAGTCTGTATTGCAGCTTAATCATGTTGTGGATCCAGTTGTAAAACTTGTTAACTTCATACGAGCAAGGGGACTTAATCACCGTCAGTTCATTGCGTTCCTAGAGGAAACTGATGCGGATCACCAGGACTTACTTTACCACTCTCGTGTCCGCTGGTTAAGTTTGGGGAAAGTGTGCCAACGAGTGTGGGAGCTCAAAGAGGAGATTCGTTCGTTTTTGGAGCTAATGGGGAAATCCGACGAATTCCCTGAGCTGAGCGATGAGGACTGGCTTTGTGACTTTGCGTTTGCTGTTGACATATTGTCACACATGAATGAGCTGAACGTTAAGCTGCAGGGGAAAGATCAGTTTGTGCACGATATGTACACAAATGTGGGAGCCTTCAAATCCAAGCTGATTTTATTCTCCAGGCAAATGTCAAACAAATCTTTCGCTCATTTTCCCACACTGGCCATGCAGAAGGCCACCCGAAACGTAAAGAAATACTGCAAATCACTGGACGACCTGCACAGAGAATTCTCCCGTCGGTTCACTGATTTTGAAAAAATTGAAAAGTCACTTCAGCTAGTGTCCTGTCCCCTCTCACAAGACCCCGAAACAGCACCGCATGAGCTGCAATTGGAACTGATCCATCTTCAGTCTGACTCCATCTCAAAAGAGAAGTTCCGATCTCTTAAACTGAATGACTTTTACGCTTCACTTAACAAAGCCACATTTCCAAACCTCCGGAGGACGGCACAGAAGATGCTGGCATTGTTTGGCTCGACCTACGTGTGTGAGCAGACTTTCAGCGTCATGAACATCAACAAAGCCCGTTACAGATCCCGGTTAACTGACCAACACCTCAGATCTATTCTGAGAAATGCCACAACGAAACTAACTCCAGACTTTGATGCACTGGCAAAAAAAGGAGAACAACAACACTGTTCCCACTGAAATGTGAGTTTTTCTTCTGTTATAAAAAAAAAATAGCAACTTAAAGACCCCTTCGTTTTGTTGGGTAATAATATGTTCTGAATGTTGAAAGTGATTCCATTGATTTTTTTTTCCACTAAATGTTGAGTTCTTTAAATTTGCACCTTCAATTGTCTGTTTTTTTATACATTTCAATCTCCAGGTTTAATTAATTACATTGCTTGTCCAAATGCTCCTGGCCCGGCCCTTCTGTCAAATTTTAGAACCCATTCTGGCCCGCAAGTCAAAAAGTTTGCCCACCCCTGGTCTAGACTTTAGTCTGCAGGTTTTAGATTCTAGGCCGCTCTCTTTAGATCCCACACAGCGTAATAACCGAAGCTCGATGAACAGAGGAAAGGTAATAAAGATGATTGGGCCAAGGATGTGAGGGACGGAGAGTCAGACAGGTGTTGATGCTAAAATCGTTTTCTCCTCATTTTCGTCTCGGCTTTATCTCAGTTTCTTAACGATAAGGAAGAATCTATGGTTCCAATCAGGTAATTTACCATATAACCACTCTAGAAACCGGAAGAACTTTCTTTGACTGGAGGAATATCGGGGAAATCACTCACCCTTGGCTCTCCACTTTGTCCGTTCTCGTTGAGGACCTCAGGAGGAAGATTGGGTTTACCCTGATGACATAAGAGGACAATCAGTGGCGTTGTGAATACCTTTATAGTCATTGTGTTACCAACAGCTACCAGCAGACTGACCTGCAGTTTGACATATCCAACACTGTCTCCTGTGGGTGCCGGAGGTGGGATGGGGGTCAAACCAATCCCTGCATACTCGTTACTGGGGTCGTCCTCTCCGTTAAGCGGGGCCACCGTTAGGGTGATGCAGCTCTGAGCGGGAGCCAAGGGGAACATGGGCTGAGGGGTCGGGGGCAGGGGCCGCTCTTGGATCCAGCTGCCCTTGCGAGATCCCATTCCACCGCAGCATGACTTCCCATCAGCCACCGGGAGCGCAGGCAGAGGCCTGCGAGACAGAGATTCCTGCGAGGACAGACGAGGTCGCCCATGAGCCTGTAAGAGGAGGCTGCACTCTTCGAGAGAGCATTGGACCAGCGATAGGAGCCCCTCGGCAGGCGGAGCGTTCCCGACGGCGGATAACGCCGGAAGCAGGTCTGACAGCCGAGCCCAGGCTTGCTGAAGAGGTGGGGGAGGGTCCCCCGCATGGCTGGCTTTCCAGGTGGAAAGGATCTCAGCCAGAGAGGTAGCCAGGTCCCGTGACGACAGGGAGGAGGCCGCGCTCAGCAGCGAGTGGACAAGGTTCGACAGAGAAGCTTTCCACTGGACATCACCAGAGCCGTTACTGGAAACAGAGTGGCGGCGAGTGGAGATGGAGGAGGATGACGATGACGAATGAGGAAGGACCTCAATGGTCAGGGCGGGCATGTCGTAGATGCCACAGTCCGGCTCGGACGAGTCTTTCTGCTCTCCGCTGCTGGCTCGTTTATCTGAGCCCGAGACATAACAGGTGATGTCCTCAGTGGGGAGGCTGCCGGTGGACTCAGCCGGACCCAGAGGAATCCCTGGAAGTGTGGGGACACTGTAGACTTCGTCTTCATCTTCCTCAAGATTGATGGTCGACTTGTTCAGAGTGATTGTGGGAACATCGTAGACCTACAGGTTGAGAAAATAACAGTTTTCAAGGATTTTACCAGCAGGAAAAGGTCCAATAAAACAGAGTTTTCTTGAGAAGGCGTCTGTTAATAACCTCTTACCAATAACACTAGACAAATGGGTTGGGAGAAGAATCAAAAAGCTCTAACCCCGTTGTTGTTGTGGAAGAACGTTCTAACTCAGCCACATCGACGCTAATATTTAGCAGACTATACCTCCCAAGCATTCTATTCCAATCACCCTCTTATTCACATGACTACAGACCCTTTTCCAACCCATTCTAAGAATTTTATTTTTTTGCAAAAGAGAAAATTTTGCTTTGGATTAGTCGTGCATTTGGGCTCACTCTAAGGTCACTTAAGTGTTGTTTCCCTACTCACCTAAAATAAATGGCTTTAAGACCTCAGGACGACTGAAATTATGCATCAACACAGTGTTGGTTTAAGAATCAGAGATATCTCAAGCTCTTCTAACATTTCACATAACAAAAGTAGTAATAAAACTATGCAAGGTTCGAGCGGATAATGCATCAGGTCAATATCAATGTCAAAACTTGAAGCTGCAATATTGGTATGTCTGAAAAAGTTGCATTTAATTTGTGTAATAAAACTCTTCCTCCCAGCAGTCTAGTTTTAGTTGACATGTCTTTGATATCCAACAGTCAATATGTGGAAAATGCTTTGAACATAGAAAAAAATGCATGCAGTACAGTATATTTGACAGATGTTCTACTTAGGTCTCCAATAGTTTCATCATAACCAGTCTAGTGAAGTAGGCGGGAAATTGAAATCATCAAAAAATTGAAATATTTTGAAAAACCACAAATCTATGCAAAATTTAAGCTACTCTTTTTTATACCAGTGGGGGTTCTGGATCGACTGATCCATAAATTTAGTTACCGGTATTTTAAAAGAAAATTACGAGTTTTGATCAGAGTTAAAACTTAAGTAAAACTTATTAATTCAACTGAAACAAATTAGAGAATTCCCCCCCTTTCCTGATCCTATCTTAATACAACAACATTTTTTAATTCTTTACTAAAACGGAATTGTATCATAATCATTATAATTCTCTTTTAGTACTATGTCTTAATTACAGGGGCCATGACTCTAGGGGCACTGGCCCCTGTGGGCCCACACTTAGTACTGCCCCTGCTTGGTTAACAATTACTGTTTTTTTTATACCCAATAAAATAAAACTGTATTCTACATGTAGGACTAGAAGGAGACGGACAAAAAGAAAAAACAGGGTCCAGCAGCTGGCTCACATTGCAGGCTAAGATTAAAGGGGAGGCCACTGTGGTCAGGGTGGTGGTGGGACACCCACGGCATGGCCCTCACACATGGGTGTGACTGGGGAGAAAATAGTAACAACATTTGGACTGGATAGACAGGCTTCCCCAGCAGACAGAGACAGGTGTGGCCTCGCCTTGTGGGGGGGAGGAGGACGTAGGGAGACAGACCGATGGTGGAATGTGTGAAGAAATAGTGGCCGGGTATATGATAGGCATCTCTTGCATTCATTACCCACTGCACTTGTATAGACATGAATTCCAGAGCAGAGTCACCACTTCCAGAAATTTCTAATCTAATTACTCCAATAAATGAAACCGACTATGAGAAACATGAACGAAACAAAACTGTAAGTCAAACTTACGGTACTTAAAAGTACAATTGATCAATAAGGAATCAATTCACAAAACCTTTAAGATTAATTAGTCAAAAAATGAAAGTAAATTGATAGTTTATTTTTTCTTAGCTGAAATAAACCAAACAAACAGATGTTAATATTTGACACCAAGGCTGCTGTTATTTAGGATAGAACAAGATAAGTTAGATTGGTAAAGTCTAAATCCAAGGTCGGATCCGGAAACAAGACTGTAAGAATGCATGGATCAGTCAGCCAGAATTCCAGATAGGGAATAGACAACCGTTTAAGAGAAAAGCAATTATTTTTCATTTATTCATTAAATGTATAAAGACTATAATAACATTATGCTCTCGGTCTATAAACAGATCAACAGCATACAGTTAAATGTGCTTTTTGTTACGTAATAATAATAAATAAAAGCTAGTTCCTTCATGTTCTGCTGCATAATCTCCATTACTTGTTGAATTTAGTATGAAGGTGTGAACTGATTGAACCAACCGGTTATATTATTCAACTACTATCAGGTTCCTTTAGGGGTTACCCAAAAAAATAACAATCCTGCTGAGGCAAAAAGCAGGTAAAAAAATTTTTTTTTTATTAAAACAGTGCATGTCTAATAACTGGAGGCAAGTTAACTTAGAGTTAGAGAAAAATAAATATCAGTGCATTAGTTATAGGTAACCTGAAATTAGACTTTCCATTGTGGAAATTAAATTTCAAGTTTTAGAGTTTTTTTTTTATTTTTTTATCAAAGACTGAAATACCAACTTAAAAAGTGAAAAAATATCATGTATAATTTTGAAAAAACTTTTGGAAAATGGGAGAAATGTCATTAGATCCACTCTAAAACAAACAAAAAAAGTCTCTTGTGGGTAATTGGTAGATTTACAGCCAACAGAATTAAATCCACACTCTTTGGTGAACATTTGGAGACTTCATCAGGTCTGGGCCGGTCTGAGGTTCCCATCACACGATTTCATACCATCAGACTTGCCATTTTTCAGAAAAATCATTCTCAACTTCTTTTTTTGTCAATAGGCAACATTTATTTCAAATATAATAACCAGAGCATTAATAACGCCTTATCTACAGAGGGGCTGCTTGTGATTTTCATTTGCAGAAACATTTCCAAACAGCTAAGTTTGCTTAAAGCGTTCAATAAGCTATAGCTCACTAGCTGTGGGCAGCAACATGTGGGGGAGGGGCAGAGTTGAAGCTTTCTGTAAGGCTCATATGGTCTCAGATAATTCAGGTCCTACAAAAACACCCACTCTGGAATTTTATAAGAATGATTTTAAAACACAAGATGGGCATACATTTTTTATTTATTTTTTTTAGCTTCTTTTTTAGCACTTTATATGTGGAGATAAAGGTAAGACTAGACTACGGGACTCAACCCGATTGCATTTTCAGATTTCCTCCAAAACACTAACACCTTTGTCTGCTCTTTTAAGACACAGAACGACACACTAGCAATAAATAACTGCTTTTACCTCTGTCTCGGGGTCAACTTGTGATTGGACGCTCCGAGGGGTGTCATAAATGCCGTCAACATCCTCTGTGCAAGCAGATGGGACCGGCTGCTGCCACCTGCCACTGGGAAGGGTGTCATACACCTAACATGGCAGCAGAGGACAACATGTTATGACTGTGGATCAGCATGAGATCATCCATCATGATGTTGGAAAAACATCAGCTGTAATGTTGGATGGCTGGAAGCAGCATCATCCGGGGTTTAGGGCGCCGCCATACCTGCTCAGCTGCGACCTCTGAGCAATCCTGCTTTTCCCCGGCTTGATTCTGCACGCTCCCGCTTCTGTCCAAGCCGTTGCTCTTCTTTTCGCCGTTACTCTGAGCAGTTCTGGTTTGCTTATTCTTTTGCTGCGGGCTTGCAGGAATTTGGTGAGTTTTCGATTTGGAAGCAGTCGACGAAGGTGTCGTTTGCTGCGAGTCTTTCCTGGTGACCCCCCTCACGGGTGGTGCTGGCGGAGGGGGTTTGCGAGCAAAGCTTGGCGACCCTAAAGCCTTAACCTGCCCTGCTCGGATTAACAAAGGGGATCCCCGGTGACTGGCACTTGCAGGTTTGCCCCTGCCGGCAGCAGGGTTTGGGGGAACACCCTTGAGCAGGGGGCGGGGAGATGCTTGGGTGGGGGTCAGCGGAGATGGGTGCTGGTGGGCCAGGACAGTTGCGGGCGGTCGGTGCATGTTTGATCCGACAGGGCTGGGTGTTTGATACACTCCAGGTTGGTCCTTGCTTGCTTTAGGCTGAGGGGTTCCACTGATCCCAGGAGTTCCGTTAGCAGAAAGAGCGCTGGTCACCCCACCGCCTGTCGGAGACTGATAAACCTCGTCAGTTGCAAGCGGTGTCCCTTTGGGCACCAAGTAACAGTCGTCGGATTGTTTTTCTCTTGGGACGAGGTACGTAGTGTCCTCTGGTTCATCTGTAGCCCTAGGCAGTCCGCAGGGGGAAAGGTAAACAGACTCCGAAGCTATGAGAACTCCAGGCTGCCTTGCATGCAGAGCTGCAGAAGGCATGGGGCTTAGTGGTTTCTGGTAAAGAGTTCCAGACATTTCGGAGCCCCGCCCCCTTAGAGAAGGAGATCTCGGTCGCCCTGCCGCCCCGATATCCCAGTCCGGTCTGGGGCGAGTGCCAGAACTAGAGTGTGAGCGCGGCCGGCCAGCCTCCACTTTGCGTAGCTCTCCGGTGCGAGTGGCAACCCCTCCACCGGTAGGGGGCGGGGACAGGTAAACCCCGTCCGCATCGACCGTGCTGCTGCCGGCGACGGTCCGCGCCAAAGGCAGACTAGGAGACAGGTACACTGCGTCGTCCTTTGGTCCGGTACTAGATTCAGAGCCCGGCGGGGGGGCAGTCTGCAAAACTTTGAGGCGGTTGGCGGGAGCAATACCCTGTTTGCCATGTAAGGAGCAGAGCCACCACCCTGGCCCGTTGTGCTCCTGTTCCAGAACCATCAAGATGTCGCCTTTCCGGAAAGCCAGTTCTTCTGGGCTTTCTGCAGTGTTGTCATACAGCGCCTTTGCCAAAACCGTCTGAAAAAAGAAAAGAGGAGGAAAGATGTTTGAGGCCTTCAACGCTTATTAGTTCACCAATTAAAACATCATTTTAATATACAGCCCACAATGAAACCGTTTAGGCTCATGTTTTCACCCCAACAAATAATTAAACTAGCGTTTATTAACATATTTAGGCTCTCAGTTCATACCCAACTTTTTTTATGGGTGGGTTGAAATGACGACAAATTATTTTAAATATGTGTTTATATTCCTTTAAGGTCGTAAGACCACATATTCACGTCCTGTCAGACTCCATCTTTTAGTTTGATAGGGGTCATAATCACTCCTATGAACCATCAATACTGCGTACAATAAAATCCTCACACTAATTCAGACATGGGCGGTTCTAGACGGGGCCAACAGGAGCCAGTGGCCCCTGATCTAAAAAAACAAAAACAAAAAAAAACTGCAAAAAATGATGATGCAGCAACTTTTTTTTTTTTATAATACACAGTATGTGTATATTACCTTGACTTAAGCAGATAGATACGACAATTTGTTGATGGAATAACATGATAAAAAAAAAAAAAAAGAAAGAAATACAACCATTATCTTATTTCAAGTGCACAGAAAAAGGCCATAACTGATTTGTCTCTTGGTCTAATTTGCTAATTCATCTTTAAAAAGCGCTTGAATTATTTAGAGATTACAGGTCTGTGCCTTACTTAATAAACTAAAGCGTGCTCTTGCTCTGTTCTTTTTTTGTGTGTTTTTCTTTGTCCCAATGAAAGAAAAAAAAAACACAGACTCCACTGGGGCCTGTTGGTAAATTTTATCTAGAACTGCAACTGTTACTATCTCTTGTTTAATCCTTTATCAGTGCAAGAAAAGTGCAGAGAAACTGGATTGCAACCGTCTGGGGTTTCAATTTGATCACATGTTTTTTTTAAAAGAAGAAAAATGCACGAGGATAACAGAAAGCATAAAAATCTGTAGGCAGGGTTGGCAGCTCCCAACCTTGTTTAAAATGTTGGATTGGCACATGAAGGCTGTTTTTTTTCTGATCTTATTTTCAAATAGCGATCAACTTACACAGATATCAGCTGCTCAGAACATGAAGAAACACACAAACAATCAACCACAGGGCATTTAAATCAAAATATCAAACAAAGAAGAAAATCAAATCACCATACCAAGAAAAGCAAGAAAAGCAAGAAATGACATAAAGTGGGGGAAGAGACTCAGTGTTGTACTGCAAGGAAATGGAGAGCAAAACACACTGAATAGTGAAGAGCTCAGGAGATCCGAATGAAAAATCCAAATCTCCAAATCCCCATCTTGGTCAGTAATGATGGCCAAAAGAGAAAGAGGAAGCAGTCGGAGGTGGATCAATGATCAAATGGACAAGAGCTTAATGGTAATGAGCAAGATGAGAGGCAGGGGGAGGGGATGAGAGGCACATCTGTCCCTTGCTGTTTAGGGTTTAATTGCCAGCCCAAAGTCAGAGAGTCAGGCCCCCCCTTTCATTTTCTAAACCAAACCCCCCCTCAGGGATGGGGAGGCTCCAATGAGCCATGTGGGACCCCTCCTCCCTTCCCCTGAAAACACTAATGAAGGCAATGAGGATCCTCATAAAACATACAGAAAAAAATACTCATAAAGGAAAAAAAAATGTGCATCAGCTTCAATGTATTCACTTCTGATCTATACACATCAATTAGATTAGAAGTTTTAAGGAAGGTAATAAATGTACTTACAGAGACAGACATGACTCCAAACTCATCAGATATCTGTGAAATCTAAGCGTTCAGCCCATCCATCCATCCATCCACGCTCATCACATCAGATCCTCCCTCCTGATGTTGACGGGCAGCTGGGAGACTGGCTGCCGGGGCACAGCTGGCTCTGGGCTGGACTCATCTCAGCGCTCCGGGCTGCCTCCACCTCCGTTTTCAACGCGGATCTCCTGCAATCCACGAACAACCCCTCGATCACGCTTTGATGAGAGACAACAAACCGACAAACCAAACCGGTCCGGCCGCCTTAAATATATAAAAATCACACACATCTAATAAATAAAAACGTGCCCACTTTACGTTAAGCCTGACATACTGCATTTAAAGCATTAAAACAGCTTATATAACGTTAATAAACGGCGTGTTGAATCTGACATCAGCAATACATATAAATTCAAGCGATTAGGAGCCGTTAAGGCGATAGTAAACCGTAGCGAGGCCTAGCATTAAACACTAACCGTCTGGATTACACTCACTATCGCTGCTAACACTCAATTCAAAACAATGGATATGGAGCAAAGCGGATAAATCGGCTGCTACTAATTTGATAATCAGTTGCATCGTAATTTAAAAAACGCAAATTAAATACCTTGCATGAGCCCTATCAATACAGATCCCATCGACGTAAAGCTTTGAGAGGGATATGTGAGAAATCGCTTCTTTCCAGGCGTGAAAATCTATGGCCATTCGGGTTCGATGACGTAGGGGTGGAGACGACGTAAAAGCGTCCTACGTAAACCTCTCCGCCATATTGTGAGAGGCTTTTTTCTTTTCTTTCTTTTTTTTTTCCTCTTCTTATCTAACTGATAGCTATGGCTACGCAATTTATCTGTTAATGGAACATCAATCACTGACCAACAATTCAATAACCGCACAATTAGGAATTGTTTAAACGAAACTTTGTTGATGAATCAACTAAAACACTGAGAACTCTTTATCTAAAACTCCCCATACATCCAAAAGCTAGAGAAACTTATTTTAAAATTTTCATTGCAATTTACCCCTCAAGAGAACTACTGAGAATTTGTTTTAATATTGATGACAATAAATGCTCATTCTGTGAAAGGGATATAGAATCAATAGATTTTTATGGATGCAATCAAACCAAAACATTTTGGAATTGCTTAGAAACATGGATCAAATCAAAAATTGCACCTTCTGAGCCTATTTCTAGAGACATGGTAACCTTTGGAATATTACTGAAAAACAAAACAACAGAACTCTGTTGTAACCTAATTTTGTGTTTAGGGAAATTCTTTAATAATAAACAAAGAGTGTTGAGATCATCCCCAATCTTTAAAGTTTTTTTTAATCCGAATTCAAGTTATATTTGAAATGTCTCAAATGTATCGAATCATACGAACCTGACTGAAATACTGATGGGTTCGCCCACTGATGTTCAACAAGCCTAACATGAATCCCCTTTTTGCCATGTTAGTAATTATTTCATCATTATAAAGCATTCCTTTTATGTATTTTTTTTTCCTTATCAGTAATGCCTTGTACTTCCATTTTTGAAATCTGCCTCTACTATGCCTTCCACAGATTTGTACTGTTGCTATTGTCTTACTTGTTTGTACTTACTTTTAAAAAAAAATAAAGTTTAAAATGGAGTAACTATGCCATATCTAAAAATAAATACTGAAATAAATAAATTGCTCTGTAAATAAATAACCATTCAATTAATTGCCCCCAAAAATACAATAAACAAATTCATGTAAGTAGAAATTAAATTATACAGTGAGACAAAGTATATCTCTTAAAATTACCTTCTTTATTTATTCGCCTTTGTAATAATTACCTTATTTATTTATTGTCCATTATAATCTTCAACTTTATTTATTTATTACTTATTTTTTTAACTATTTATTTATGTGCATGATATAATATTTTTGTCTGTTTTATTCTGCCTTTGTATTTTTTTACCCACTATTTATTTCTGCCTGTCATTTTTACATTTCTGTATGCATTTCTGCCTCATTATGCAAATCGGGAGGGCAGTGTCTTACAGAGTCAACTCTGTGAGGCTTAATACATTTAATTTCTATCAAACCTAATATTGAAACTTTTGAAACTTTGAAACTCACAGATTTATTGTACAAAAAGATGTTTTTCAATAATTAAAAGCCATCAATAACACTGGAAAGACAGGGTAGAAAAATATGAAAAAGTGCTCAGTCTTGAGAAACGCATATGGTTTATATACAGATATAGATAAATAAATAAATGTAATAAGTAATTGCACATAAATATATATTGTCGATCAGTGATTGGAATATGGTTTGAGATGGCACAAGGGAAAATAACAGTGCATGTCAGAGTTCAGAATAGTTATACCTCTTGAAAAAAAGCTGTTCTTTACTCTCTGTGTCCACTGATCAGGCCTGAAATCTGGAAGTAGTGATGGACTCAGATGTAAATCTTCAGGGGCACATAAAGTACCAAAGATGGCCTTCTATCACTCTAAGAACATTTCCAGAAGTAAATGACTCAGTGAGATCTTGAAAACCTAATTGACTCTTTAGTCGAACTAACTACTACAATTGTTTCCTAACAGGTGAGTCGGTCAATCAACTAAAGTTGATCCAGAATGCTGCTGCCTGTGTCCTCACTAAGACTACGAAAATAGAGTGCATCACCTGATTTCCAATTACCTTAATACTAGCCAATAAATGACTTATTGTCAGTGCATCAACTGCCCAAATCTCTCAAGTCTTCTGGGTTGAATCTAATCAGCATATCCAGAAACAGAACCAGAGTAGAGAAGCAGCATTTAGTTATTATGCTCCACTAATCTGTAGCAAACCTTCCAGATACTATAACAATGCCGAAACCTTCTTCTGTCTCTTTAAACCGTTGATAGAATAAGCTTACATTTTTTGTCTATCTTACCTGTGTTTGATCCCATGGTAATACACCTACCATGACAATGCTGCCAAGTAAACAACACTTTCTGTGTTCCGAGGCAAAGCAATCCTTTCTGCTCAAAGCGGCTCTATTTGAACCTAATCTGCAGAGGAAAAGCAACTATTCTACTTTTGGCTAATGTCGCAAAAATGTGTTTTTGCACTGCAAGAGGCCTCAGATTTGTTCATCCTCCTTTGGAAGAGCCTAATTACTGGAAGCGATATGATTTCCATACAGCAGCAGCTCAACAATGACACAACAAAATGGGAAACAAGCAAAATGGTGAGAGGTGGTGTTTCAGTGAAAGCAAGCATCTTTTTTATAGGTTTGAAAAATATTATTAGAAAGCAAGTAATATTACATGATGGTTGCTCCATAATGCCAACTGCATTATTTTATATTTAGTTGACTTTGAAAGAGTAAGAAAAAAAAACATGATATAGAACCTTTAAAGCAACACTGCTTAACTTTTAGCCACTGTAATTTCCATATTTCCATGTTTAGTGCCTCGAAAAGAAACCGGCAACACTGTTCTGCTGCAAAAATTCAAGTCTTTCTTCATGATATTAAAATCTCATATCATAGTTTTGTTTTCTACAACTTCTTTTACCTTAATTAGCATTTCAGTAGGAGAGCTAAGGTTATCGTACAGCAACTTATGGGCCACATGACCTTACCAAGCAAAATTAATTGTTGCAAGATTTGTGAATGCATAAACTCCCTAAAATACATCTTACCAGAATCCAATAGATGCATTGGGCTCAATAGAGAAATGTTTCAGACCACTGAAATGCAGTGACTTGTATAACGTCAAAGCATCCACCGGAGGTGGAAGGCTGAAGCCAAACAAAGATGGCTGCATCAGTTTCAACTGGAATACCCTATATTTCTTTTTGAAAATGAGCAAAAGGATGTGATTTTTGACTGTGTGAATGGGAAAGATGTTTACAAGATCCGGGTTGGGTAAAAATCCTATTTATCAGCTAACTTCGCTAGTTGTAAAACAAATCAAGCATGTGATACGGCACAGCTTCTAAAACTGCTGTGATTGGCTAAAAGCTCAACAGAAGGCACATGCCACTTGGTATTTACCCAATCAGCTTGAAGAATTGTACTGAATGTCCCCCCCTTTTGTGAAGACTTTCCCCCGGAGCCTTACCAGATTGATACTGTGTTGAATTCAAATTGAGCTACATCCTGGCTTATACTAGGTTACACATGACCATTACAGATCTGACCATCTCAAATTACACAGGCAAGTTTTTGAGAAAATCAGCATGCATGGCGCATCAGTGCGGCCTAAGTGCTTTATATTTTCTGGAGAAATCAATTAATTAAATCTGATATTAAGCTAACACTTGGGTCAAAAGTGTTGCTTAATGATAAATGTTGTAGAACTAACAGGTTTACAGGAGAATGGTGAAAATGCACTTCAGAGTGCCACCTGATGGGTTTATGTGCAAAAAAAAAAGTGGATTTTGACGTTAGCTAGACTTTAAGTGGTATTTTGGCATTAAATAAATTGTGCAGCTAAATTTACCTCAGCAATAAGAACTACCATGTTTTTCAAGAAACTTGATACATATTCAGAGGTAGATTAATGTCCAGTTAAGTGCAACAAAATGCAAGCAAAAATTGTCGCCACAAGCTCTTCCAGGAGGAGCATTTCTTGCAAGTCAATGACTAAATGCAATCAACAATTTTTCCTAACCAACCTGACTGTATTGTCTCTGTAAAGTGCCTTCTGATTATGTGTGTTGTGTATTGGCACTATATAAATAAAATAAAATGAAGTCAATTGCATTTTGTGTACAGGTGCTGGTCATAAAATTAGAATATCATGAAAAAGTAGATTGATTTCAGTAATTCCATTTAAAAAGTGAAACTTGTATATTATATTCATACATTACATACAAACTCATATATTTCAGATGTTTATTTTGTTTAATTTTGATGATTACAAATGACAACAAATGAAAATCTCAAATTCATCATATCAGAAAATTAGAATATTGTGAAAAGGTTCAAAATTGATGGCCCCTGGTGCCACACTCTAATCAGCTAATTAACTCAAACCACCTGCAAAAGCCTTTAAATGGTCTTTCAGTCTAGTTCTATAGGCTACACAATCATGGGGAAGACTGCTGACTTGACAGTTGTCCAAAAGACGACCATCGACACCTTGCACAAGGAGGGCAAGACACAAAAGGTCATCGCTAAAGAGGCTGGCTGTTCACAGAGCTCAGTGTCCAAGCACATTAATAGAGAGGCGAAGGGAAGGAAAAGATGTGGTCGAAAAAAGTGTACAAGCAAGAGAGATAACCGCACCCTGGAGAGGATTGTGAAACAAAACCCATTCAAAAATGTGGGGGAGATTCACAAAGAGTGGACTGCAGCTGGAGTGAGTGCTTCAAGAACCACCACACACAGACGTATGAAAGACATGGGTTTCTGCTGTCGCATTCCTTGTGTCAAGCCACTCTTGAACCACAGACAGCGTCAGAAGCATCTTGCCTGGGCTAAAGAGAAACAGGACTGGACTGCTGGTGAGTGGTCCAAAGTCATGTTCTCTGATGAAAGTAAATTTTGCATTTCCTTTGGAAATCAAGGTCCCAGAGTCTGGAGGAAAAGAAGAGAGGCACTTCATCCACGTTGCTTGAAGTCCAGTGTAAAGTTTCCACAGTCAGTGATGGTTTGGGGTGCCATGTCATCTGCTGGTGTTGGTCCATTGTGTTTTCTGAGGTCCAGGGTCAACGCAGCCACATACCAGGAAGTTTTAGAGCACTTCATGCTTCCTGCAGCTGACCAACTTTTTGGAGATGCAGATTTCATTTTCCAACAGGACTTGGCACCTGCACACAGTGCCAAAGCTACCAGTACCTGGTTGAAGGACCATGGTATCCCTGTTCTTAATTGGCCAGCAAACTCTCCTGACCTTAACCCCATAGAAAATCTATGGGGTATTGTGAAGAAGAAGATGCAATACACCAGACCCAACAATTCAGAAGAGCTAAAAGCCACTATTAGAGCAACCTGGGCTATCATAACACCTGAGCAGTGCCACAGACTGATCGACTCCATGCCACGCCGCATTGCTGCAGTAATACAGGCCAAAGGAGGCCCAACTAAATACTGAGTGCTGTACATGCTCATACTTTTCATGTTCATACTTTTCAGTTGGCCAACATTTCTATAAATCCTTTGTTTTTATTGGTCTTCAGTAATATTCTAATTTTCTGATATGATGAATTTGAGATTTTCATTTGTTGTCATTTGTAATCATCAAAATTAAACAAAATAAACATCTGAAATATATGAGTTTGTATGTAATGTATGAATATAATATACAAGTTTCACTTTTTAAATGGAATTACTGAAATCAATCTACTTTTTCATGATATTCTAATTTTATGACCAGCACCTGTACATGAACGTAAACAAAAAGAAATTTTATTAAGCACATGTCTCCAGACAATTTCATTTTTTTTAAAGTGCAGCCTTGAAAACAGTAATAAAAAAACAAAAAAAAAACAAATAAAAAAAACACTAACATAAAAATAAGACTGCATATTTACGGCTTTAACATTTCAGTAAAACAAAAATTAATAATACAATATGAATATAATAAAATACAATAAAATAACTGATTTTACAAAACATTCAGTAGTCTAATGGCATTGGGGAAAGACCTATCATTAAATCTGCTATTTTTTGCTGCTTGTTCCAATTTCAGAAATGGCTCTCCAGGAGAACGTGCCACTCACAAAATGGCGGACGCGCTTACGTACCCCGTGGTCAGTGAGGCCAAAATATTTTTTCGAACCATTACTCTCCGTGTCTTTTAGTTTGTTTGAATGGTCCTGTGACCTTACAGTAAACTCTATACCCCTGTCACCATTATTCAGTTTAATTAATTATTCTCTGAAATCTGACATCATCGGAAGCGTTAACTGTTGCAAATGCAACTCATCTGTGATTGGCTGCTTTTCGTGGTGCGTTCAGGTACGTAAAATTTTGTCACTAATCAGAAAACTGAGCTTAAAAAGACTTTTAAAATTATAGTTAAGTTACTTTACGAATAACATACGATAAAATACAAAGTAAATATATCAACTGAAATCACTCCTATGCAAACATATTATAAAACTCGGCAAATTAAAATAAGTCGCATTTATTTTATTTTGACATCCACACGTTTACCCGGAAGAGAAGAGAGTAAATGTAGCATGAGTCAAAGGTCCTCTCGCAAGAGTTTACCTTAGTTTTGTCTTTTATCAAAAACCCACCGTTGTGACGTCGTTCGTTAGAGAGTGCATGTCCTGCATGGTGAGATGACCGTCTTTATGAAAATGTGCATTCTTTTACGCACCGGCTCTAAATATATCACTGGACATAGATGAACTATTTTACAATTTACACCACTGCTCCATTAATGGCTGTTTATGTTTTGATTGTAATGTTTTTCTTTGTTTTCTACCTTTTAGAGCCCTAAATTTAATCTAATAACTAATCCTGCAAGTGCCCCTGACCTCTGACCTAGTTAACCAGTATGCGCTTGAAGTAACCATACTACTCTGCCCACAGGTGATGTTTCGGGGTATATCCAGCATTCTGAGGACCTACCCAGTTTTTGGCCAGAGAAGCATGTCTCAAAGCAGTCTGCAGGGGAAAGTAGCTATTGTTACAGCCTCCACAGATGGGTAAAAAATGACTGTTTTTAGAGCTAAAACAGAGACAGAGGAGGTGATTGTGGTTTATTGCTCTGACATATCAGCTTTCAAACACAAAGAAAACATGCAGTGGATCTGTTAGAATATTTTGCCTCTGTGTCGTTTTTTTTCATGGAATGTTACCAAGATAGTGTTTCAAATGCCTCAGGACTTCCAGTCTCTTGCAAAAAAACAAAACCGCTGGAGGTCATGAGGCGCCACATTCCAACACAAATAAATACAATGTGTTTAATTTGGATTTTTGTTAAAATAGAGCAGCATAAAATTGTAAGTAGTTAAATAAATATATGCATGAAATGGTTTTCAGCCTCCCCAGTCAATACGTCGTAGACACTCTTTTGGCTCTAATTACATCTGCAAGCAGGCTTGTACAAATAAAACTGGAGTTTTAGCCCATTTATTGTGAAATAAACATCACTCAGTCTGTAAATGTCAGTTTTAAAGTCTTGCTAATATTCCATTCGTGAATAGGCTTTGATAAGTATTAAAAGATATGATCATCTTAAATTTAAAGCTATCTACAAGCAAGTTAGTTTATTAGTTTATTTAAGGTCTTTCGGTCACTAGTCTAGTATTTCTCATTTTAGGAAAAGATCATTTAAAACCTTATTATTTATAATCAGCTTATTTATGTTTAACAATGTTTTCTTTAGAGATGCACTGATCCATCTTTTCCAATCTGATTTCGATACCTGGGCCGATATTCGATACCGATCTGATTCAACTATTGAATGAATAAATCATATATCTTGCCATGTGGGTGACGGCTTTAGCCTTGATATAAACAATGTTAGAAAAGGTAAAACATTAACACAGATATAAATGTATGAATAAATCCAGTTAAATAGTCCAAATCAGAGCCAATATCCAGTTCAGGTATCGGATCGGTGCATCCCTAGTTTTTTGTTGTTGTTTTCGATAATTCACCTAGTTAAAAAAACAAAAAAGACCACAAATAAATCATAAGGGTATAAATGTAGGTTTCTGAAACTTGCTGAAACCTCATTTTCTGTTTATAGTAGCTTTTCAGTCGATGAAGCCCTTGATAAATAAGTTTCTTTCTCCCTGCCCAAGAAAATAACCCCATTGCATGATGCTGCCACCACCATGTTTTGTGTATTTAGGCTGAGGTGCAGCCTTGTATTAATGAAATGACTTCTAGCCTTTATGTCACTAAGCAAACTTAAAAGATAATTGGTTGGACCTGATTTTATGCAGTGATGTCAGGGTTGGAACACTAATACCCTAATGTTTTCAAACCCCATGTATATTTCTCCGTCCACTTCATAGCTCAACTTGTTTTCCTGTCACATAAAATCCCTTTGAAATGTGTGGTTGGGATGAGATAAAACAGGCATGGAAAGTTCTAACAAAGCACTGCTTCTCTCATGATAAGCCCGTTGCTTTTTTTGTTTTTAATGCTGGCTCTCTCACCCTTTTTCCCCAGAATCGGCCTGGCTGCAGCTCAGGCTCTGGGAAAGAGAGGGGCCCATGTGGTCGTAAGCAGCCGGCGGCAGTCCAACGTGGACAAGGCTGTGGCTTTACTGCAGAGCCAGAGCATCCAAGTAACTGGAACCACATGTAATGTCGGCAAAGGGGAGGACAGAGAGAAGCTGGTTCGACTGGTGGGTTCTAGTGTCTTCAGTAGACTACATTCTGGCCTTCTGCAGTTATTAATCCAATAATGTAATCAAAGCATTGAACAATCTTCTGTATATCTTATGACATTTATCCACTCCATGGAAAATTTGACTAAAATCTTGGATTATAACTGAAATAAGTTCTTTTTTTTTCTACACTAACCTCAAACATTTCCTGTGGCTGCAGATCAGACCTGTAGAAAGCTCTGCTTGGGGGGGGGGGGCTAGATGCACACATTCAGCAGCTAAGCTCCTTTCTTTCCTACTGTGATGTGGAGCGATCTGGCAAAGTGATTCCAAGAGGCCTCCTTCTGTGCAATTGGGGCGGCACATTTTCTTTGTCTGATGGTTTCCACTAATGCCTAACGTTGTAATGAGTCGGCTCAGGCTTTCCAAGTTCCCTTCACTTCATATTTAAAGCATTTCTTTCAAGGACAGAAGCCCTTTAAATGCTTCAGCAGATCATAAACCTTTCCACAGCAGAGGTGAGATTCGGGGTACATCTTGGAAAAACCTCAAGAAGGCTTCCTGCCTCTGTGAAGTGTTTCCATGGAAACCATGTCTTTATAAACGGTTTACATCCAGTAGACCCAAGTCCCTTTTATCTCCCTATTTCTGATGTAGATCTATGGCCTCCAGATGTGTCCTTTTTGTGGAATTTATAATTCCAGGATTTAAGTGTTTAGTTAATGAGTGTGTGTTTCATTTAGACGGTGGATCAGTGTGGGGGGATCGACATCCTGGTGTCCAACGCAGCGGTCAACCCTTTCTTTGGAAACACCTTGGACTCCACTGAGGAAGTCTGGGACAAGGTAAAAAAACCATGAAGGAAGCATATTATTGATAAAGGGGCTGGGGACAGAGCGACCAAACCCGACCCGGTGAAGGTAGCCAGGACACGGGTGGCCCCGTGCATACCGAAGCATACCATCACCGGGTCGTGTGAACGCAGTATAACAGTGGCTAGATTCCAGCCATGGCGTCCTGCACGAGCATTGGGGGGGTCGCTTCGTTCATGTGTCAGAGTACACACACATGGGGGGAGGGTCGAGAAGATGACCATGAGTGATGTGTCATGGAGCCAATTGTGTACAACGGAACGTCTTTTGTGATTGGTTGGGGTTATTTATTGATTTCTCACTGTAGCGGGGACCATTTATTTTAGTTTCACTTCCAGACCTTCTATTTCACTGCTTGCTAACCTGTGCGGAGATCTTTAAGCCACAAGGTTAAAAATGTATTAGAAAAGATCTCCCACTGCACCTTTAACCCGGAAAAAAAAAACATCTCTTAAAAGAGGAGGTAGTCTTAGACATAACCTTTCACCCATCTACAAAGAAATTTTGGAACAATACCCAGAAGATTCACCTCCAATTCACCCTGAACTGACTCACACTTCATTGAGGCTCTGACGAAGGAGTTAGCGACCCATCGGAACCAGCTAACGACCTTTAACACCCCCCATTGTGACCTCCTTGGCCAGTCCACTGGACAGATTAAAGTCACATTTTGTCCCCCCCTTTTCTTTTCTAATATACCGACAGTATATTAATCTCAGTTCTCCCAACCACTAGATAGAACTGAAGAAACCTCTTGGATGAGAGGTGAAATGTCTACTAGAAAACTTCATGCCCAGTGACCTAAACTGAACTTTTTCAAGCCATTTTCTCATGAAAAACATGTTTCAGTTTAATCTTTTAAATAGTTTGTTTCTTACTCAATTTTTTTTCTTACAAGTTGGTAGTTTTTGTTTGTACTGAGGTCAAAAAGTTCCCTTTTGTTCTCATCAGTCCGGAGTTGTCTGCCCTGCTCCTTGGTCTTTTTAATGCCGTTTAACAGATATTCTCTAATAAAACCTCTGATGCTTTCACAGAGATAAAACTACCGACCGGTGGATTCTCACTATTTAGATCACTTATTAAAGGAATTGTGTATATTTGACTTTTTAGGTGTCAAAGTGCGCAGCATTCCACTCTCCAATTTCTTTAAAATCGTCCCTCCATTTCACAGTCCTGCTTTGTTTTGTGCCTCTTTGAAATAAAACCCAGTTAAAACCTCATGTCATCTGACAAAAATGTTAAGATTAAGGAGGACGGAGGCTTTTTGCAACATCATTTACACACATTGAAAACAAATATTTCTGTTTCACACTTTTTTTGCAAGCTTAATAACAATGTTTTTGTTCTTTTTCCCAGATTTTGTCTGTAAATGTCAAATCAGCCTTCCTCCTGACTAAGCTGGTGGTGCCTCACATGGAGAAGAGAGGGTGAGGGCAGAAGGGAATCAGTCATCCTCTGATGTTGTGATCTGCATTGGTTCTGATGCATCTGAATTTCTCTTTCAGAGGAGGAAACATAATATTTGTGTCCTCTGTGGCTGGATACCAACCGATGCAGGTCAGATAAGATGCATCATCAGAAATATTGGGTGTTAAAGTTTAAACATCTCATGTTTTCGCAATATTTTCCCCTATTAAGTACAATACTGACCCGAACATAGGACGACCCTGATTATAAGATGATCCCTCTTTCTAGGAACAAAACAAAAAGACTAAAAAGAATAAAAATAGACTATTTTAATTAACTATTTTGTATTGAAGAGCTAATGATTTCATTGAAATAGAATAGAAAATCCCTTTGTCATTGGAGACATTTAGGGGTTTACAGCAGCAAAAGGGTTATAAAAAATGGTCACACAATATGAATTATTGCACTGAAAGATTTGTGCACTTAGAAAGTAAAAAAAAAAACACAGTAATGACACATTTAAGGGAAATCTTGCAACACTTCAGCTCAAATGCAATCTGAACTTTGCTCACAGAACGTCGCAAAACCTGCATGAGGCTTTTCCTCACAGACGGCCTCTGCCTCCTCTCACCCTGCAGATCTGCAATTTTTTGATAAACATTTCTTTTGCTGTTTGCATTTTTATGGTCTTTTTGAACGTGCCATCCTCTGACAATGCACTATATAATTCAAAATTTCTTTGGTGCCTGACAGCTGTTTGATGCCTCCGCTGCATTGACGATCCGTTATTTAATAACTGGCGTCATAATTCTGCCTCAAATGTCTACAAACTTGTCTGACTTTTAATCCACTTCATTCTCGGCAGCAACTCTCCTTTTGTAGCATCCTTGTCACTTCTTCTCTTTGTGATAGAAAAATGACCCCAGCAAGTTTTCCCATTTAAGAGATCATTGGCTTTACAAAAAACTGGCGCCCTCTGCTGACAACTGTCATTCTGTATAATTGGTTAGACCCCGATTATTAGGCGACTTAACATTTTGACATAGTTTCTAACGAAAATCTTCCCTTATACTTGGACCAATACAGTATATCAATGGACCACTGTGTTTCCAAGTTGTTGTACACCCTGGAAAATATGTAGGAATGTGATTTGAAATACATAATGCATAGCGCCATTGAAGCAAGTAATTTGAATATATTTATGTGACAGGGAAAAACATTTTTACCAAAAATCGCATGTATAATATTTGGTGGCTGTGGCTAATTAGTTTGTACAACCCTCCTCTTCCTCTCCATTAATCAGCACTCTGCTCTTCCTCTTTCCGCTCTGATTCTACTTTCAGATTATTATCTTTATTTAGATTTTCTTTGGAGATTTCTCTGAGTCATGAACTTTAACAAAGTTACCAGTTTTCTGAAGAAATAGTCCAACAGCACTAGGGGTGTGCAAAATAATCGTCATGATGATGCATCGTGATTCTAATTTTCGTGATCTACTGCATCGATTCTTGACGCCAAGTATCGATTATTAATTTTAAAAAATGAATAAATAAAATTGCATGAATGGGTGAACATCAGCCAAAAACAAGTGTAATACAACTTCCAGTCCAGTAGATGTCGCTGCAAATGTGTTGACGCACGCTGCCTTGTGTCACAAGCATTTCTGGCCGCGGGATACTGTGCCGAGTCATTCAAAAACAAAACATGGAGCAGAAAATATCAAGTACATCCCGCTGCAGCCTGCGGGAAGGCGGGGCTTGATGTCAAGCCCCGCCCACATCAAGGACAGCCATATTGGAAATGCTGACCGCTCTTGAATATAGGTGCTGGCACTGTCACGTGGTATGTCCTTTTTATTTTTAAATCTTTATTAAATTTTCAGATGTTAAAATAACATTAGTAACAAACAGTCTAAAATAAACAACAATAAGGAATTATTATGAAGATGTATTTATCTATCCTCAAACCCTATCACAAACAAATTAAATTGGTAGTTTATAGACAAATGTACATTACACTGAGGGCACATTTATCTATCCAATAATTATCATACACGCACACTTATCCCTATAGTGGTGTCGTTAGGGCTGGTGCAGTGGATTCTGGACAGATTTCGAGTCCATCGCAGATTAAGAAAAAATCTATCCATCAAATTTCTGACCCGCTTAATCCCTCATGGGTTCGCGGGGGTTGCTCGTGCCTATCTCCAGCGTTGATTAAGAAAAGCAATATAACCAAATACTTGCTGGTGCTGAAGTTCAAATAATACTATAATATGAGTAGACCCCGCATTGGCTGTCGCGGCGCAGGAATTACGGGCGCCATATTGGGGCGGTCGACCTGCTACTCAAACCTGCTGATTCAAGCTGAACACTAATGATGCCTCATCACTGTGCGGCGTATTTTTGTTTAAATTTACAGACTATTTACGTCAGGGCTCAAGGGATAACTTTTCACAATTAAGATGAAAACATATCTTTACATATATATCTTCTTAAATGTCTACGTGCTTCCCTGCCCTGTACGTCAGCATTTCCAATATGGCTGTCCTTGATGTGGTGCTTGACATCAAGCCCCGCCTTCCCGCAGGCTGCAGCGGGATGCTTCTCGAAAATATTGCAATGCATAGCAATAATTCAAGTATCGTGATGCATCGTGATAGAATCGCATCGTGGCCTGTAAATCGTGATTCAAATCAAATCGTGACATCTTTGGCAATACCCACCCCTAAACAGCACCATAGATCCTCTGCCGTACTCGGCCATTGGTGGCGCCCTTCCAGGTGTTTATGGTTTAAAAGGCTGAATTTTAATCACATCAGCTGCTATGCTAGTGGATACAAGCCTCTTTAAAGAATAACCCTCTGTCTTCATGAATAGCTTGTTTTGTTGTCTAACCTATTAAATTAAAAAGTGTTGCACATGTGATTTCAAATGGGTGATCTTCTCGCAGTTCTACAAATGTGTAAAGGTTCTGTTTTGTGCAATATATGCTTTACCATTTAAAAAAGGGTTTTAAGACATCTTTACCAGACATGTAAAGATATTTGGAGGAGTGAGTTTGTCTTCTGGGTTCAGTAAAATGTAGATTAACTGCTTCTCTGCAGGCTCTGGGTCCCTACAGTGTGAGTAAGACTGCCCTGCTGGGGCTAACCAAGGTGCTGGCCCCTGAGCTGGCTCAGAGTAACATCAGAGTGAACTGTGTGGCCCCTGGAATCATAAAGACGCGCTTTAGTTCTGCGGTAAGAACACAAACACATACACGTTTTGGACTTTAAGGCCTGTGGTTATTGATCGCTCTATGACGGTTTGATTTTTGTTCCAGTTGTGGGAAAACGAAAACATTTTGGACGAGTTCAAAAAGCAACTCAGCATTAAAAGGTGAAGTTTAGTTTAACAAATATTTTATATAAGCTGCTGAATTCATGTAATATTTCACTTTTTCCTTTATGTCGCTTCAGAATCGGGAAACCTGAAGAAATCGGAGGGACGATAGCTTTCCTCTGCTCAGATGAGGCTTCCTACATTACAGGAGAGACCGTCACGGTGACGGGAGGAATGGGCTGTCGACTCTGAACCCTGCTGACTGAGCTTTAGACCCGTTTATGATCTTCTATTCTTCAAAGTGATTGTTGTTAAAAAACAAAACAAACTAAGACAATTATGGATTGAAGGTGTTTTTTTAAATAAGATTATATTTTCTCAAGATCACGAATCATTGTTCAATGTTTATTCCTCGTATTTATGCATCCTCAGTCAGTAGAATCAAGGTATTAATTTAAAAAATAAGCATTTTCTAAGTTGCAGATATAGCTGTGCAGAGGCTAAATAGCATTAGCTTGATTTTTTTATTTTGTTTTTTTAATCACTGATGACTGAAATGTTTGCAAATCTATTTTTTTCCCACTAATTATACTCAAAACAATGAAACAATAATAAGCTTTCACTCCAATTCAGAATCTTTATTAGTTAAACATATTACATATAAGGATTCTAATTATCTCAAAACTACATAAAAAAAAAAAATCAAGTGAATATACATGTAAAGAGCAATAAAAACATAAGAGTCTATGAAAAGTCACAGTGCTATTTGTGGGTTGTTTTTATACTTTCTTCAACTTCTTCCCAAGTTAACTTTTTTTATATCATAAGTCGGGTATGGTTTTAATTTCCCAGCAGCACGCCATGACCTCCTTTCATCACCTGCGTTTGCTGGCGGAGGACAGCAGGTTCCGTCGGGTCATTGTAGGTTTCCAGAACTCCCTCAGGGTGGGAACATATGTGCCATGTTTGGTCTTGTAGTAACGCTTGATGAACAGCTGGGGGAGACAGAGCACAAAATGAAGTTTGACAGCTGACAACTTTGAAGTTTGGAAATATGTTTGATGGCTAGAACATCAGAAAAAGTCATTGAGATAAAACATTTAAACAGATTGAGATTTAATAAATCTTTATTATATAAAACGTAATTAATTTTTTTAATAACATCCTGACCACCTCAGAATCCAGAGGGCTGTTACACAAAATCAAGATGGTGGATTAAACCTGGATTTTCCAGATATCTTGGCTTAAATAAGCCTCCACTCAGTTTCACCAAAAGCTGTAACACATCCGTTACCATGGCGATTTAATCTGAGCAGCTCTTTTCATTATTCTAACAGCCAGGCTTAGCTGATCCTGGGGCCTTAGTCAGTCACCGCCAAGATAAGTGCCATCCAAACAGTGCTGGCAGCCAGGAAGGGTAGGAAGACATTATTGGTAGTTCATGAAGCTCCCGACAGTCCTGTACGCTGCTTGGAATCTATACATTTGCTCCCAATCCTCTTCAGATGGATGATTATTCCACTAAACCAAAACCTAACAGCTAAAAGATCCAAACAGGTTGCAATATTGACTCCTATTGTCGATTTCTGAGTTTATCCTTTATCGTCCAGGTTAGAATTTTGTTTTGGTAACTTGTATTAGACCCTCCTTTGTGGCAAACGAGAAATTGTTTGGTCAAATGGGGTCTGTAGGGGCTGCCTGTCTTAAAAGTAAATGTAAAATATTTCACAGAATACCAGCAGTAGTCCAATGTTGCATACTGCAAGATAAAAACCTTAATTTTAAAACTTAAGCTATATAAAAAAGTAAAAAGCCAATTTAAACAGTAAAGCATTTAAGTCTCTGTATCAGCATTGACATACTGAGGATTATCTTGCAACAAAAAATGATTTTCTTTCTATTAAGTTTTTCTAGAATTTCTTACAGAAGCACATGTTGCAGGTTTTTTTATAACCATATATATTTTTTGGTAATTACATTGACCTTGAGTTTTTATTTTTTGACCTTGAGTTTTTTTGACCTTGAGTTTTAATTTTTTGACGTTGAGTTTTTATTTTTTGACGTTGAGTTTTTATTTTTTTGACGTTGAGCTTTTATTTTTTTGACGTTGAGCTTTTATTTTTTTGACGTTGAGTTTTTATTTTTTTGACGTTGAGTTTTTATTTTTTGACGTTGAGTTTTTATTTTTTGACGTTGAGTTTTTTATTTTTTTGACGTTGAGTTTTTATTTTTTTGACGTTGAGTTTTTATTTTTTGACCTTGAGTTTAAATTTTTTGACCATGAGTTTTTTTTTTGACCATGAGTTTTTTTTTTGACCTTGAGTTTTTTTGACCTTGAGTTTTAATTTTTTGACCTTGAGTTTTAATTTTTTGACCTTGAGTGTTAATTTTTTGACCCTGACTTTTTTTTTTTTGACCTCAAGTTTTGTTTATGTTAGAAAAGCTATAAGGCCTAGTTTTAATGGGCGGGCTTTAAAGGGCTGATAGTTTACAATTTCAGAAAATAAAAAATAAAAATGACATATTTAATGAAAGTGGTTAGTAAATGTATATCTTAGGCTATGTAGACATTTAGTCAACCGACTAATTGGTTGCTGTATCAATGAATTTTTGATCGGCCTCACGGTCTGTTGAGGAAAAGCTGCCGACCTGCTTTTTGCTCAGTCACACCTGGGTTGACATAGCCACACTTGAGCCTTACTCTGCCTTTGCAAGACAAAGCCAGGATGGACTGATAACGTTAAGTCAAGCCCTGCTTTATCTCTTCTAAATCCTGGTCTTCTAAATTCTGCTTTTATGAAAAAGCCCTCTGAGATGTTCCTGATAACTTTAACCAGGAACCATAGACACAGCTTCCCTTTAGATCTTAATGTCCACAAATCATGATGGAAAGAATATTTTTTATTTTTCAGTTTAGTGGCTTGTTTTTTTTTTGACAGTAGGCTGACAGGAAAGGGGGTATGAGAGAGGGGGAGAGACATGCAGCAAAGGACCAAAGGCCAGATTCAAACCCGGGTCGCCCACGTCGAGGACAGAGGCCTTCTGCACACCCCCCAGAAAGAACCTTTTAGTAAAAATATTTATGTTTAAAAAGGAATTGAAGGGGGATCAGCCAAGGAAAGTGGGGAAATTTTGAATGGCTACTACTGTATCCATCTTACAGTTTAAAACACGCAAAAAAACTGTCTAAAATTATAAACTTAACACCAAAGGTGGATGACAAAAAAACAAAACAAAAATGCATTTAAGCCCTTTTGTTATATAAAACCAATAGGACTTAAGTGAATATCAAATATTTTCATTCCTTACATCATGACTGTATAACAACTGTGCATAAATGTAATTTATGTGAAGAAAAATATCACCAATAACATTTGGAGCATACATACCCTCCCTTTGAAGTTCTTCGATGCCTCATCCTCAGAATCCGCTACGTAGTCGTCTGCTGTCACAGCCATCGTCTCTAAAAGCAAAAATACCAGGTTAAATTCAAGTTTTTTCCCCCATCAATTTCAATCAGTCAGTCATTGAAGGTTTTAAATCACCTTCATGATCCCTCTGCCGGCTAGAGGAGCTGCTTCCACTGGATACAACAGGACGATTTCTGTCGGGCGAAAAAAACAGTGGTAACTGCAGACAACGAAGACTCAGGTTTCAGGTTAATTTAATGCATTGAACTCATCTAATGTATGACAATTAACGGATGAGCCGAGAGAAATAAATATTTAACATTTCAATTTAGAATCCATGCTATTAATTTAAACATTTGATCATAACTAGTTTTTATTTTTCTGATTCACCAATTAAGAGTTTTTATGTCCAATTCCTTTTAGAGTGAAACTGACCAGGATTTTTTAACCATTGCATCTTCTCAATATACCATAATGAAAAAGAATTTCTAGAGCCTGGATAGAAAGAGAGCTGCAGTGTTCAAACATCAAGGCTTCTGGAAAAACAGATTTCCCTGCAAATCTACAATACAGTGAAGTCACTCGGATTAACAGGCAGCTAGAAAGAAAGAGAGCAGGTTTCCTAACAGCCGTAACCTTTCTTTGTTTAACAATCATTTTAAAAGTAACAGCTGTGTCCCACTAAGTATTTGAGGAAAACAAAGCTTTTTATTTATGTTTTGCTAAAGCACCACCTCCTGTAACAGCTTGAAGGAACTGGATCCACAGGAAATATAGTTTCCCTTCTTTAATCTTTGCTTCTTCATGTTTAAACACCTGATTAAAAACCAACTGACTTTGATTTGATGAGTGTTGTTGTCAATCTAATAGTGCTAAGCTATGGCAGCTTAACTGGTTTGGTAGATTACTGGTTTTTATAGTTTCCTACTCGCTGGTCTTGTGTGGAATCTAGGGATCCCAATCTGCTTTGCAGTTTAATATTCAACATTTATTCCCTAATTAGAATACCACGTTTTGTTTGTTCATTTTTTACTTTAGAACACTGACAACATGAAAAACTATGTGAACAATATTCATAAACCTCTAAAGTGGAAGAGAAATTTCCTCCATTTTAAATCTGGACTCAGATCCGATTCATTTCAAACTACAAGGCAGACCTATGGAAACGAAACTGAATTATCTCACAATACATATTTTAAAAATGTCATCCTTTGGTTAAAAACTTTGATGTCAGACCCTGAGGATAAAAGATACAACCTAAATAGTAGTTATAACATTTTCTTTATTGATATTATTCATAATTTCTTATATTTATCCATCTCTCTGTCAGCCTCTTGATAACAGAATAAAAGGCAAACAGTTTAAACAAGCTTTCCTTTTTCATACTAAGGATATTATTTAAAGCAGATCTGACATTTCCAGATCTTACAGCACGGCATGAACCCTGAGAATCTTTTTGCTCCTGTTGGTTGTTGAGTTATTGGTGTTTTTTTAAAAATATGTTATAATCACATTCCTGCTCTAGATATAAAAAACAGACTTAATCGTAATTAAATGATAACATGGATCAACAACAAAGATGATCAACAAAACCCAGAGCATAAAAAACTGATTTCCTTAGATCCTCATTATTCCTTTTATTCATCAGCCTTACTCTTTATCATCCAGACCAGGACTTTCAGGTGTTCGTTTCCACGTTGAGGACTTCTTTCTCTGCTTCTGCTTGTTAAAGGACTTCTTCTCTCCTCCTGACAAGCCGTCGCTAACAGAGGAAAAGGACAGTTTTTGGACCATCACTCTGGGATTGCTGCTGAGACAGGAAGCCAGCATAGAGCAGAGAGACGGATCTTCAGGCAGGTGGAGTTTTTCGATGCCGAGCTTGTTTATATAACAATTCAGCAGTTCTCTGTTGCAGCCGTTGTTCTGTGCGGTGTGTGATCTCTCTTCCTCTGTGTCGCCGATTCTCTGGTTCCTGTTTATCCTTTTTCCTCCAGGTGTATTCTCAGAGATCTCTTCCTCCTCCGAGTCGCTTCCTGCCGGTTCAGGATGCTTCCGTTTCCTGGGATTGAGGGGGCTCCTCTCCTCATGCACCTGCTCCACCTCCACAGGCTGCGGCTTCTGTTTAACCAGAGTGAATTTCATATTTGGACTCTGTTGACCATATGTTGGGTCGTTTGAACTGGACCCCTGAGCACCTTGCATGTTTTTTTTCTTGGCAGAGATCATGGCTGGAACATCGTCATTAGAAATGAGTCCGATAACAGGTCTAATAAACGGCGCCTCTCCTGGCTTTGAGCCGTTTGTCTGCTCAGGGGCAGACAAACTGACCCCTGTTGGTTGGTTAGACGGGACTTTTCCAGATGGAGGCAGAGAAAGAGAAGCCAGGATAGAGTCCCCCATGTTTGGGGGAAGAGACGCTGTGAAGGGAAAAACCAACAGCAGTTAGGGGTCAGTAGAGCTTTGGGTTCCTGCATATATTTTTCTGTCAAAATTGCATTGATTTCCATAATAGAATTCTTTGGATTCACATTTATTTTATTTTGGATACAAAGGCAGATCAATAGAGAATCGGCACCAGAGCTGACTGGATGGAGAAGCAGTTTAAAGCAGGAAAGGATACTTTATTTACAGTTTTACATACCTATTCAAACTTCAATCTAATTCCATATTATACAAAGGTTTCTGTACACAGATGATTATAAGACAGGGAGGTTCCAGCACCCAAGCCCAACAATAATAGGCAACCATAATGTCTGAAACAGGGAAATAAACCACTGATGGCTGGACTTAAACAAAAATGCAAATACAAAACCCCGTACCAGCAACTGAGGGGGAACTCCTATTAAACGCGTGCAAGAGTGTGCACGAGCCAATTTCTCCTCGGGTATGCTCTGTTTAAAAGTTGCCATTTGCATCGTTCATACACTTACTTTCCAAAGGAAGATTTGCAATTTTTCCACTATGTTAAGACTCACCACTGGTTAGCGAAAATGGTGAATGACGAGCACGTAGGAGAGCCTTACGTAAACATCACTAGAATGATTGACAAATAGGAGGACCACATATTTTGATGATCCACCGGGAAAATGAACATCCTCCACTTTACCTTTAACATCTGCTAACACTGGATTTACGATCAATATTTTATAATAGAAAACGTACTTGCTTGAATTCAAATTTGTGTTTTACAGCAAGGTCAACTTTATTATTAGTATTTATTTTCCCCTATAAAGATTCCTACCAAATCGAGGTCATGTTACGGTGAACAACAATTATCCTGTTTAAGATTTAAAGGCTGAAACCAATGCAAAAAAACAACAACAAGAAACATAAAGAAGTCTTTAAATTTGTCTTTCCAATCTCTTATCAAATGTAACGTAAAATATAAAAAAATTAAATGCATAAAACAACATTATTTTCTTTTTCATCTTTTTGGGTCTGTAATTAAGGGATGCAACTAACGATTATTTTGCAAATCGATCGATCTGTTGATTAGTTTTTTCGATTAATTATGAGACAGCCAGAGGTTCCATAAAGAAGATTTTTTATGAAAATAAACCGAGACAAAATAAAAGGTTTCCACTTGAGGAGTTCTGGATAAAGCATATTGACAGACAAAAACATTTTTTTTCCTTAAATGCAAAAGTTTACATATTTTCTTTTACAATTTTGATATAATTAGTGCTCTAAGTAGGTCGCTCTGTCAGCTAAAGGTATGTTTTAGAGTCTCTATACTGTAGTTAACAATTAATCGATTACTAAATTATTTGACGATTATTTAAATAATTGATTAATTGCACTTGGAAACACGTAAATCCCCCTTACAATACGAAACTACAACCCCAGCAAAGGTCATAGCCTACCTGCTGACTCCAGGTGACCCAGACAAGCCTGATGTTGAAGTAGGATGTCGAGAAGCTGCGGCTGAGTGGCCGCTTGTGCACACTCCTCCAGGACAGGAGGGGTATCACTGAGCCACGACACTGTCTGTAATCAGATCATTTGTTACCCTCTAAAACAAAGCATTGCATCACCACACATGACTGATGTGTCTTTGTCACTACCTGGCTCAGGTTTGGAACTGGAAGCAACTGGTCGAGTCGAATCAGGAATTCCCACAACAGTTTCTCCAGCTCCTGGTCAAACTTTGGGCCATAATCCACTGGAAACTGTTCCTATCGGAGAAACGCCAAGATTACCATCTGCTCTCTGTTATTGACATTTCTCTTCAGAGGGGCTGCTGGTGGACAGGTACTCACTTTAAAGAAGTGCTCTTTCTCAGCTTGGTTTGTTAGCAGCGTTTTAACAAAAGCATGGAAACTTTCCACCGTTTTCACAATCTTTAAATCCCTCTTCTGGAAGACAAATAATCACAGATTACACGTTTTACATTGTATTGCAAAAAAAAAAAACAAATCTTCAAACACTATCATTGAATAAAAAAAAGAAAAGAAATCAACCTTATATACTTATGTGTGTAATGCTGTTTTATAGACACTTGGTAGTGGGGGTTTAACCTTTTGAACCTGTCCAAATAAGCCAAAATCAGATATAAAAATACAGCCTGTAATATCAAAATAGCCTACTTTGTTAAATTTACATAAACAATTTCAATTTTAAAGTGACCAATTGCTTCCCTGAATGGTTAATTGAAATTCCATAAAAATTCAAAAAATATCCACTGGACTTGGTTTTCAAGATTTGAAGACGTTTCGCCACCTCTCCAGGAATCTTTCTCAATTCAAATGTCTGGATCCGCAGTGAGTTTGAGTCTTATATGGACAAGGCCTTGTATTGCTTGGAAACATGCAAATGGTAACCGATGAGTTGGTTGAAATGTAATTCATATTTAAATGACAAGTAGTGTATTGGTTTTGCAACAATACAAACAATACCCTCTGTGTTATGGTGCGTTCAGATTGGATGCAGTGTCCAAGGCGGAATCACATAGAATTCCTATACAATTCCTTTATTCATGTGGTGAAGCAGCCAGCGGTTAACTTCATGCAGTGAGAGCGTTCACTGCTCCAACCTAGCCTTGTACTACCAGATTGGGCTGAGGTGTTGTCAAGCAGCAGCACCACATAGAGAGAGAGGAGCGGTGAACACTGAAGATGAAACGAGCTGAACTTTTCTATGAAATCCCGACATGGCAGCCAATCAGGGACTGGTTTTAAGCAAAGTTTTTTTTCACTAAAAACGGAACACAGAGGAAATAATGTTAAAAAAGGTAGATATCAGGAATCCTCTCAAGATGTTTTCAGTTGGCTTTCAAAAAGCTGTTTTAATTTAGCCCAAGAACGACGGCTAGAGTTCCTCCCTTACCTCCAGCACAGACCCCGGTCTGTTTTATGCCTGGTTAGATTTATAAAGAACCACCACAGAATTGGACCTTCATCCAGATGGAGCTCTGGATGAATCAAAGTGGACTGTTATTTTCAGTGCTTCCTGGGCTTTTCCAAAAATGGATGTAGGCCTTCTCCAAGGCGATTCAAAAGTTGTGCATAGAGAACAACTTAGCAGCAGTCCATGATGCTATGTTTACCATCTGCTTTTAATATGAAATGCCGACAGCGAGACCTTGACAGGAAATGACATGGGATTGCCAGGGGTAACAGTAGGTCAAAAGAAGAGAGCTGGGAGGCTGATGATTTACTAAATATCAAGTAATCATTCCAGCTGTTATATTCAATAGCAGCACAGGGATGACATGTGATGTTATGCAATAACTGTGTATCCTGAAACAGCAGCATTAACCTCTGCTGGGATGATGACGTCATCAACAGTAATTGAAAATGATTCTTAAAAAAAACATATCAGCACCAACAACAGTTTTACCTACACAAATAAAGTAGCATTGAAAAAGAAGGCTAGATCAGTTTGATTCAAATCGGAGCTGAATGGCCTCAGGTGACCTAAAAATTAGGGCTGTAACTAGCGATTATTTTGCAAGTCAATTAATCTGTCAAAAATTATTTTGACTAATAATCGCATAGCCAAAGGTTCCTTAAAGATCGATTTTTACAAAATCAAACAAGGTGAAACTAAAACTTTTCCACTATTGAAAGATAAGTTTTATTTATTTTTTTTCATCTTAAATGCAAAATGTTTATATTTTTTTCACAATATAGGCATAATTTCTGCTCTAAGTGGTTTGCTCTGTGAGCTAAAGGCATGTTTTAGAGTCTTTATACTCCAGTTAATCGATTACTAGGGGTGTAAATAATAATCGTTTTGTATCGATGCATCGATCCAAAAGCCGACGATCCGATGCATCGAAACGTCCGCAAGATAATCGATTCATGTTTTTTTTTTTCCTCCGGTCTATTTTTATCCATTTGCTCCTGGGCGTAATTCTCCCTCCCGTGCTGTGGTGGCGCTAAACCTATTTTGCCCTCCTACCTCGCTTCCTGGTTATACTCTTACAGCAGTGTGTTGCAGTGAGCTTGACACAGACATTTTTAAATTATGCTCAGGATTGAAGCGTGGTCTGAGCTACACACTGTGGGTCTAGATACGGCCGAGGCGGTGAGGAAGTGGGGGCGAGTTTAGTCCGACGGCGGAGGGACATGATGGCCAAAAAGAGCGGAGATTCAGCTGGAAAAAGGGTCCCAGCGTTCTCGCGCACCTCGCTCTTCTAGCGGGTCAAACTTCACGAGTTGTTTTCCGCAATTTCGGTCATAAAAACAAAACAAGCCGGCCTCCTGTCTGCTGCACTGTTTGCGGTCAGATACAATCTGGGAGAGGTGCAGCGGAGCGTCTCTCAAGGGGGCGGTGACGTCGACACTTTGGAGCCTTCTTCTTCTTTTTTTTTAATGGCGGTTGGCAAACAACTTATAGGTGCATTACCGCCACCTTCCAGAATGGAGTATGGACCAGACAAACTATTATATTCTCCCTAAAATACCCGTTCTTCTTAGAAAATTAAAAATACTCCCAAAAACTACATCCCCAGATGACCTTTGAAACAATTCCCTTATATCTAGTTTATTTTTATTCCTGTCTAACTCTCTACGCAACATCTCTCTTTCATGAGTATATTTATTACATTCTAAAAAAATATGTTGGACAGTTTCTCTGGAGCCGAGGTATTGCATTGAACTCATTACACTGATATTGTGCAGTGTTTTTGCAGTATTTTTTGATGCAACTTTTCTACTTCTGTTATTTGCTGTTGTTTCTAAAGAAAATGCATAATGCTATTACAGCTTTCATTGATTTATTTCAAACTTGAAACTTTGTTTAGCCTGTAAGGTGTAAAAAAAAAATAAAAATAATAAAAAAGAAATTTAACCGATTAATCGAATCGTGGTGTATTCTTGAGTATCGAAAATAATCGAATCGATACTGAATCGAATCGCCATGATGGATGTGATTTACACCCCTATCGATTACTAAATTATTTGACGATTATTTCAATAACTGATTACTCACGATTAATCCAAATAATTGTTTCAGCTCATTAAAAATTAATCGTTAATATCTTGTAAACAACATTGGCACATGCGATTGTTTTATTTATTTTATGATTTATTTTTTACAAATGACCATTATAAATGCACAAAGTCAGTCTATTGGCTGAGTTTTTTTTGCACGTCAGTGGGGTGTCAGTTTCACGCAGCTGAAGCTCGTCCTTTTCAATGATGTGGTCCAGGGTGTAAACACTGCATCAGAAATGCAGAGCAGTGAACTAATTAAGGGGCTTGCGTAAAGTCACTGCGGAAACTGCCTTCAGTCTGAATGCACCATAAAAAAAAAAAAATCTATGAAACAACAACCACATAAACATAGTAAAGGTTCGTAAACAACTGATTGCGTTGATTTTGAGCGTGAGCTAATCATCATTGGGTTTAAAACCTCTGTCTTGAAGCACCCATCACGATTTCTTTGATCTAACAGCACCTGTATGAGCCTTACACCAGCTGACATTTTGGGCCAGTATTAAAAGCTGCTTTTTATTTTTTTGTACAGGCATTCACCAACACATGCTCACTTGCACAGATTCACTAGTGCAGTCAGCAGTCATACCATCTGCTATTGTTATGTTTGACTTAATGTTTACTTTTTGTTTAAATTGAGACGTCTAACATTTTTTTAAATCACCATTTTATTTTTAATCATTTAAACGGAGGAAGAAAAAGCAATAGGTTCTTTCAAGAACATTCCTATCCTCTATATTGATTTACACAAGTGAGATCAGTCTTACTGGTGAACATCCTTAGGGGATTCTGATAGAATCTAAGAAGTTGCTTACTGTTATTTTCTTTCGGCGAGAAGAAGTAACTTTTGACCCTGGAGCCATGAGTGTCACACATGCAGAAAATATTTTAACTTATTCAAATTTCATATGGAAATGTAGGCGTTTCCATGGATATGATGGGCATTCCCACATATTTGGTTAACTCTGTGTTGGTTGGGATGACCAAAGATAATGGATTGTTCATGCTTAGATCCACGCTGACACAGAGTCCTATACATCTGGATTTTACAGCATAGATTTCATGATTTTAGCTCAATTCAGGTTTCAGGAGGAGAGGATTGTACACTTTGTGCATGAGGTCCCAGGGAACCTACTTTAGATCAGTTGTAATCATCTGCTTCTTTAATTCGGTCTTGCATCGATAAACATTATCGTGTTCTAATCAAACAGGTACCCCAAGATGAATTAAAGTTGGCTAAAGGTTTTCCCATCGTTATTGTTAGGAAAATGGTGAAAGAAAAAAGATAAGGGGGAAAAATATTTGGTCTGAATTACAATTCCAGCTTCACTTTACCATAGTAGAGGAAGATGAAGATAAAAGAGGAGCAGGAGCCCGGATCCTCTCCAGATGTGGGGCGATCATGTCAATATCCGGCTGTTTGAGACACAACTCCAATATCAACTGAAAAGACAGAAGGAAAAGTGATTAGGAAGTGCAGTTTAACTGAGGAATTATAGTTCTTATTATTTATTAAACAGTCACCCGTGCTCTCAGGCCCAGTGCCAGCTTGCCCTGATGTCGCAAGGTAAGAAGCCCAGGAACGGTCTCACAGGCTGAAGTGACAAATTCCTCCACGACCCCATACTGCATCACATCCCTCTGCTTCAGAACCTTCCAGAGAGCTGCCGACACCAGGCGGACAGGAGGGGCCAGGAGCTGGAGAGCAGCAAAAGGAAGGCTGGCATCTGGAGAGGGGGAAAAATAAAATATTGGAAAATTAATTGGACTAAAGAAGGCAGCTGTTGGAAGCATAGTGAGGATAAGGCAACATCAGTCTGGTGTAAAGAAGGAGTTTTGTTCCTTAGGAAACAAAAAAACACATTTTATTTTGGAATAATTTCATTATATTTCTCAACATACTGATAAATATACAGTGGGGAAAATAAGTATTCAAACACCTTGCTATTTAACAAGTTCTCCCACTTAGAAATCATGGAGGTGTCTGAAATTGTTATCGTATGTGCATGTCCACTGGGAGAGATACTCTACAAAGGAAAAAAAAAACAGAAATCACAATATATAATTTTCTTTTAGCATTTTCTATGTATGATACATCCACAAATAAGTATTTGAACACCTGAGGAAATCAAATATTTGGTACAGTAGCTTTGATTCTGATTTGTGTTCAATTCTAGAGGTGAAATGTTTCCTGTAGTTCTTCACCAGGATTGCACACACTACAGGAGGGATTTTGGCCCACTCCTCCACACAGATCTTCTCTAGATCTGTCAGGTTTCTCGGCTGTTGCTGAGAAACAGAGTTTGAACTCCCTCCAAAGATTCTCTATTGGGTTTAGGTCTGGCGACTGGCTAGGCGATGCCAGAACCTTGATATGCTTCTTACAGAGCCACTCATTGGTTATCCTGGCTGTTTGCTTTGGGTGAATAGCTGTTTATACTCCCCGCAGCAGTGTGTCGCAGTGAGGTTGACGCAGACATTTTTGATTTATGCTCAATTTTGAAGCGTGGTTTGCGCTATACGCTGTGGGTCTAGATACGGCCGAGGCAGTGAGGGGGGGGGTGCAAGTTTGTCCGAGAACCGAGGGACATGAGGGCGAAAAAGAGCGGGGATCCAGGTGGAAAAAGGGTCCCAGCTTTCTCGCACACCTCGCTCTTCTCAACTTCACACGTTGTTTTCTGCAACTGCGGTTATAAAAACAACGTGTGAAGAAAAAACCTACAATTTTGGAGAGGTGCAGAAGAGTGTCTGCTGAGACGGCGAGGCCTTTTTTTTGTTCACTGCGATACCTATGCAGACGACCTAATTTCGAAGTATAAATCAGCCTCATTGTCATGTTGGAAGACCCGGCCTCGACCCATCTTCACTGCTCTAACTGAGGGAAGGAGGTTGTCCCCCAATATCTGGCAATACATGGCAGAGATGGGGACTCGAGTTTGTGACTCGTATTCGAGTCGCACTTAAGTCGCATATTTAATGACTTCAGACTCGACTTAGACTTGCATTTGAAGGACTTCAGACTCGACTGAGACTCATGATTTCCGACTTGTGAACAATATTTTATTGCAGTGTAAAAACGCTTATTCAAGTGTTTTTTGTTTTACTAACTTGACTGATCGCCGCTCGCCTTACCCGCACACAGAAGAGGTAAAAAAAAAAAGTAGCACTTGTGGCCAGTATGGCCCCACACTCAGTCATTGACACAAGGGGGAGCAAGCAACTCAAAGACCCAAACCGTGAAGCACTCAAGTTCAAGTGTTTTATTTATACAAAAAGCCACAGCAAAAGTGGCATAATAAAACAGTCCTTTTCTTCTCCTGATAAAACCTACAACTCAAGAGTTTTACTTAAAAATCAGAGGCTGGAAGTTGGGCTCCGCTTGTTATGCTGCTTCTGGTGCGAGTGATCGGCCTGGAGCACCCACTGGCTGATCCAAAGCTGACTCTGCGGCGCTCCGGCACTGTTCCACTCCCTGGCGTGCCACACCCCTTTCCAGACCGATCCAGCTAAAAGAGAAGCAGGGAGAACGCCAGCATCCACGTGCCAAAACCCCGTCGGAAGATATATTCCTGTTTATGCTTTAAGCGAGGGGGAGCGCTACTTGCAGGCGAGGTTCCTCCTCTGCCCTAATACTCCTTACTGGGCCATCTGTGCACCCTCCTGGCGCACGGATCCCGCCTGCCTCTCCCCCGGCAGCGCGTCCGTCTCTGTCACCTGCAGATTCCGTTCTCCTTCTCCTTTCCTTCAGACTCCTTTTATGTCGGCTTTAATCAGCCCTTGCTCACACCTGAGCGCAGCAATTACGCAGCGCAATTAATGCACTCCGCCTCCTCAGACAACTACTTCAGTCCAGTGCGCATGGATTGTCACAAGGGAAAAACAAACCAAAACAACCCAACATGCAGGAAAAATTAAAAAGTCTAAAATAAAGGAAAACAATCATATAAAAAGAAACATCAAAACATGCAAAGCTCAAGAAGAAAATACAAAGAAAAACAAATCATATCTTCCTCTCCAAACATGCAAAGCATAAAACTAACATTTAAATTAAAGAAAAACATAAATCCTATTTTTCCCTGTGCAACACACTGACGTCACTGACGCAACAGTACATGACATATATGCCCGTGCGCATGCATGCATGCAACCCATACAGATATGTAAGCGATGATAACCCCCCCTGTTTCGGTGCCACCGTTCATAATAACCTTTGGCTACAAAAACTTTACATAAGGCGGGAATAAAAGAGCAGCAAACTGCAGCTTCTTTAGAAAAAAATACCACATCTAATTTTATCAGCCACAGTGCAGTGCAGGTGTACAGCCAGGGACATCACAGACATAAGGCAATAATTCAGGACCTTATTATTTCATGCAAACTCCCCTTGTCTTTGATCGACAAGCCCAGCTTTAAAAGCTTCATGGCAGTGGTAGAGGAGAAATATGTTGTGAATAATGTTGTAAATTGGCGCTAAATAAATAAACTGAATTGAATTGAAAATACTGCCTGCCAAGTCATTAAGTTACAAAAAGTTATTGCCACAATCTTTCTTTTATAAAAGTATTGTTATTGTCCTGCTAGTTGTTTAGGGTTTTTCTTTATCTCTTGTAGTTGCTAACCTCATATGTATAAATAAAAGGCAGGATTGTGATTGTTTTTTTCCCCACAGTCCTTATTTTCACTTAAAAATAAAAGAGCAGACATTTACTGCTAAAACTAGAAAAAGTTGTAACCACAAATGTCAGGTAAATACTTTAAGAAAATAGTTTTTTTTAAAGAAAAAAAAAACTAAAAATGCAAAATTTATCTGGAATTTTTTTTTGCGTGTGTGCTTTTTTAAATTGTATTTTTCATTTAGCAGTTCAAGATAATGATAATTCCATAGAGATAATAGCGACCTTTAAGCTATACCGTCTCAGTGACGGAGATGAAAACACAAGGAGAAACTAGCAAGCACAAAAATTATTGCACTTTTTTTAATTAATCAAGTGATTAGAATTTTTTGTGCGATTAATTGATTATTGCGACAGGCCTTCTCAAGACTTGAGACTTGACTTGGACTTGCAAAAACTGACTTGTGAACATGTCTGATACATGGCCCAGATCATCCCTCTCCTTAATACAGTGCAGTCGTTCTGTCCCATGTGCAGAAAAACACCCCCAAAGCATGATGCTACCACCCCCACGCTTCACAGTAGGGATGGTGTTCTTTTGATGGTACTCATCATTCTTCTTCCTCCAAACACAGTTAGTGGAGTTATGACCAAAAAATTCTACGTTGGTCTCATCTGACCACATGACTTTCTCCCATGACTCCTCTGGATCTAGTGTATTACCAATAGTAACCTTGGAAACGGTGGTCCCAGCTCTTTTCAGGTCATTGACCAGCTCCTCCTGGGCTGATTTCTCACCTTTCTTAGAATTATTGAGACCCCATGAGGTGAGATCTTGTATGGAGCCCCAGTTTGAGAAAGATTGACAGTCATGTTTAGCTTCTTCAGTTCTCTAATGATTGCTCAAACAGTGAACCTTTTCTCACTAAGTGCTTGGCAATTTCCCCGTAGCCCTTTCCAGCCTTGTGAAGGTGAACTATTTTGTCTCTAGTGTCTTTTGACAGCTCTTAGGTTTTGGCCATGTTAGTCGTTGGATTCTTACTGATTCTTTGGGGTGGACAGGTGTGCAGCTAACGACCTCAAACAGGTGCATCTAATTTAGGATACAGACCTTTGAGGGTCAGAATTCTAGCTGATAGACAGGTGTTTAAATGCTTATTTGCAGCTGTATCATTCAAATAAATAGTTAATAAATCATACATTGTGATTTCTGGATTTTTGTTTAGATTAGATTATGTCTCACAGTGGACATGCACCTACGATGACAATTTAAGATCCCTCCACGATTTCTAAGTAGGAGAACTTTAAATAGCAAGGTGTTCAAATACTTATATTATATACTTATATTATTTATATAAAAATAATACTCATTTTCCTCCACTGTAGATATACTAGAAAATCTAGCATTTGAATTGCATCATGTGTCTGTAAATGCACTTCTAATGAACAGCACATAGCAGTTGAGATATCCCTTTTTTGTGTTTAATTTTATTTTATTTGACAGATCAACACACCTAAGCATACAATTCTAATGTAGAATGGTCTTCAATATTGGTTTCAAATGAAAATCTCCCAAATTTGGCATCCATTTAGTATTTGACCCAGCTAAAGCAGGGCTTTCACTAACTTTGCACTCCAACAGCATGATGCTGCCTACACTGTGTTTCACCATAGGGACATCTGTATAGTTTTCCTGCAATTAAAGCTGTTATTTTAGGTTCAAATACGTGGAAAGCATTCATAAGTAGGACGCCCATAACTTTGTCATTTTGTACATTTTTCTTTAAAAAACGTCATTTCGAGCTGCCAAAAGAGTAAATTTTGCTGCGATAAACTTCAACAATGTTTGTTACCCAACATTAGCGGTGAAAATCGTAATTTTTTGTTAACTACTTACCGTTTTCTTTGCTTTTTTTCTCAGCCATTGCAAATACTCCGTTTAACTGACGTTAATAAAAGTTAGCTTAGCACCGAACAGAGGCAGAGTTAACCACGTATGCTGGTAAAATGAGTGAACACATGTAAATAAAACAAAACCTTTCCGGTCTCGTGCAGCGCTTTAAAGCACAAACGGTACAATAACAGCAACGTTATTCGCTGCTTCTTGGTTACAAACCGAACTAAACAAACTTCTATCGAAAGTTCCGCTTCTCTGCCATCCCGCCTTCATTGAATTACCAAGAGAAGCTTGGATTGTTATATTGGACATGCCGAGTGGGTGGTGCTTACCGAGTCTCTATACGAAACATTGGTCACACTCCGCTCGGGTGGGTGTGTCGTTCAAATAATCGAGCATACCCAAAAGAGATTTCAGGATATGACGTAGAAAAGTTGCCCGCCAGCTGGAGAGACATTTCCAAGTATACACACGCACTAAAAAGCAAACAAACAAAAAAGCTGGAACTGACATCAATAGTCTTTAAAAACATTTCTGGATGTAAGCGATATTTCTGTTCTGCAATCTGTAATGCATTTATACATTTCTTTGTTGTATAGAAACAGTTAATATAATATTTCAGAAGCGAAAGTTTCAAATATACACTAATATACATTTATGTAATATTCTAATTAGCAGTCAGCAATATGTGGGAATAATTAACAAACTTTAAAAATGGCTATAACTTTTGTTTAAGCTCTATAAGGCCAGAACACAGACTGCTGCTAAATAGCTTCTAAAACAAACTTCAAATAAAATGGATCTCCTTTATTTTGTGATCATGAAAAGTTAGTACAAAACCCTTTTCTCTTTTTATTTCATACAATGTAACTAAATAAAAAACATGAAAAATAAGCAATTTAATCACCTGGTTGCATAAGTATAAACACAATTTTACTAAAAAACTTTACTAAAACATGTTTTTTTTTCTTTAGCAGCGGTCAGTTAGCTGAACTTATCTTAAATATACTAATGATCCACTCTGCGTCACAAAAGTTCCCCACTTCTATTGGATTGTGAGGTTATATCTTGTCCATGCAGCTTTTCTGGAGACGTCTGTGGGTCTGTTTTTCCGAACTGTTGATATTCTCCTTGGTAAAATATTTTTTTAACCCTGCTTAAGAAAACAAAAAACAAAAAAACTATTGGGAATAATAATAAACATCCTTCTGAACTGAAAATAAACACCAATAATTACCAAAATAAACACAGTGTTACATTGAAAACAGGCCTAAAACTAACATCTGCTTACCGACATGATAAGGATTGTTCCATAAAATGTTCATTGAAATCTAAACTGCCAAGTATGATCAGCTTTCCACTTTGTTATTGGTCATTAGAAGTATTTTATTTTACTTGATTTAGTCATAGCCAGAGTGAACTTTGCCTTTCTCTGTTCTGTTTCTGCATTATCAACAGGTTGGAGGCAAAGTCCAGCTCCTGGGTCAAACACAGAGAGGAGCTCAGGCATTTATCATACCATAACAGCTGAAGAACACAGCAAAAAGCTAAGAAAGGAGCAAAGAGAGAAGAATGGAAACAACATCTTCACTCCTCAAGTAAGTTGACAGCTTCTTTTTACTTTTTTCTCATTGATTATTGCCAAATCAATAATGTTAGGCTGAGGGTTCTGATTTACTGTGGCTGCTTTTAAGGAGTGGCAGTCTGATCAAAAAAAAAAAATCAAAATTCAGAACCTAAGGAAAAAAAAAAACATGTTTAAATTCTTTTCTGGTTGATTTATTTCAGATCTGTGACCAAGCGGGTCTGGTCCCCACCTCAGCGACCTTTCAGAGTCTGCTGTAACAGAAGGGAGACCAGGAAAGGGATCACAGCAGGGACCCTGAAGGAGCTGAAAGAGAGGGTAAGAACAACAGCAATATCATAACAATGACAAAAATTAAGAGAAGAAAATGTTTAACACAACATAGTTGTGGATAGATAAAATTTACCCTCAGCCAACATGTCAGATTTGTAGATGTTAACTGTATATTACAGCTGAGAGGGATCCGGTGGAGAATTATGCTTGTTAACATGTTTCATCAACTGATCAAGCTTTGGTTTAAGCATCTGAGGCATTAAGAAAATTGAAGACATCCTAAAATCAAAGAGGAAAAAAGGATCACTCTGTAATTTTAAGTTTTTCTTGCTGCTTAATTTTAAGCACTTTAAGCTTTGAAACAGATTTCAAAGGTAAATAGTGCATAATTACCAAAGATGTTAAAGAAAAGTTTTATATTTATACTGTATACCTTCTGTTTTATTAATTGGGAGGTTAATTAAACACATCACAATATTATCTAAGTGTTTTGTCTTTAAGGTCCATTTTTCTATCTTTCCTAGTTACCAGCTTATTATTTTCCAGTTTGGTCCCATTGTTGTTGAGCCATATCTCACTAAATTTTAGATTGCTGAGTGAAAAAAAAAAAAAAATCAGCTGTAAGGACATGAAAACTTAGAGCAACTTCTAAACATGTTAAATCATTTCAAATATTTTAGTGCTTTCACCAAAATATTTAGCTCACATTTTAAGATTTATATAGATTCCTCACATAACAAATTAACATTTACTTTTTTTTTTACATAATTTCAGCACAATCCAATTCAATAAACTCTACATGTTGCAGATTCATATGTATAAGATTATTTATTAATTTCTTATTTATTTAAAATATATAATCAGATTTCAAATACATTTTCAAATACATAAAGTTTATTGTTTGAGTTGCACAGCTAACATTATTATTACACAATTCAAGCAAAAATCATAATGTACTCTTTATAAACTCAGTATTCATTCTGCGTAAGTATACTTTATTAATTCTAAATCCATAAACCTGACAGTTATGCATTTTTATTAAATAAACTATAGTTAAATTATGAGTATGAATCAGGTAATGTTTATCTAATAGGTTTTGTGTTGAAATTATAAAAAGGCAAGGCAAGGCAAATTTATTTGTATAGTACAATTCAGTACAAAGACAATGCAAAGTGCTTTACACGATTAAAATATAGGAAAATAAAACAGAATCAAAGCAAGTAGGAAAAAAATACGAAAATAAAAAAAAAAAATAAAAAAAATGCAGACTCCAGCAATGACGTCTTTACCAACTTCTGTCAACCCTGTTGACTTTATAGGTCCTGGACCTTTTTATTTCAAATACAACGTTCTTCCTAACCTAGAACATAGTATCCTCTATTAGGTATGCCAGGCTTTGCTGCTGACTATTTCTGCAGCCTCTGTGTACCTGGTGTGTGAGGATGATGGTACTGAGGTGGACTCTGACGAGTTCCTCATGACCTTGCCGGACAACACCACGCTCATGGCCCTAGAGCCCGGACAGACATGGAAACCTCAGGCGGTGAGTTGGACGCCATTCTGGAGTCTTTTAACGTTTCCTCTACCTGCACCTTCTCCCTGGGTTTGATTCATTCTTTCTATCTCTAAAGGGTTCAGTTGTGCTTAAAAACCACGACAAGCCTCGTACTGGTAAAGACATAGCGCGAGTCACCTTTGACCTTTACAAAATAAGCCCCAAGGATGTGTTTGGCTCCCTAAGTGTGAAGGCCACATACCAAGGTCTGTACTCGGTGAGCGCCGACTTTCAGTGTCTGGGGCCAAAGAAAGTCCTCCGGTAAGTGGATCTGGGTTATTTATTTAGGGGAAGCTCAAGATTTTCAGCTTAAAATTCAATTATTTATCATAACACCTTATGAAAAAAACATTTTTTGATGTCTGTGTTGCTAGTTATTTAAGCTGATAAGTTAGCTTGTTCAAGTCAGAGTGGTTTCAAATGGTTAAAAGAAAAATTCAAATGTTAAAACTGAAAAACTGGATTTAATATCAGCATGTTTTTACTCATTCAGCTCATCCTCAAATTGTTTTCTAAAATGCGACCTCCCTGGATAGGTTTCATGGAGCTTATATAAATCTTACGTCTTCATACAGAAGTGCACTATCTAAATCAGATAATTTTATGATGTTTTTTTTTTTTTATTAGGGAAGTCCTGCGCGTCGCCTCCGCCCTCCTTCAGGGTGCGGGGCACCTGCTTATCACCGCTGCATCTATGATCCGACGCGTCATCGAAGGCGCTGAGCTCTGGCAGCCGCAGAGGGCCGAGTACACAGCCAACTGGCATTAAATCCCCGGGCTGTGTTGTTGCCTCAACATGAAATGTTGCCTCTTTGACATATTGTGACTTTACTCTTACAATTAGGCCTTAAATTGGCAATAGTATTACAAATATAAGTCTCCTTTCTCCTTAATACAACCACGGAATGAATAGTAGTTTCTAGCTGTATATATTTGTATTTTTGATGTGGGAGTTGTTAATCAATTCTTCTGGTAGTTGGATATTAACAATATGTTAAGATTTTGTTTATGACGGCTTATAATGATTGTGATCATAGTGTCACAATGAAATGTGGGACTGAGCAGTGGACCAAAAAACATCTACAATTTTGAGGCCTGAATGTTTAGCAATAACTACTTTGACGGTATTAAGTAGTAAGCTGAATATGAAAACAAGTGTCTGTTAAAATTTGATTTATTTTTTTTTTGCTGCTGTGTTTTAAGCAACATATTTTATGTAGTATCCTTAAACCTTCCTGTTTTTTTGTTTGTATATTTTCTGTGAAGCCTTTTCTTCTGCAGGCTGAAAAATACCACGATCTCAATGAGCGAATAATCTGTGATATAAATATTTATATTGGGATTCTTTCAATAAAAATTGTAATAAATACATTTTAACAAAGAAAAATGGAACAATTTTAATATAAATTCATAATCATGTATACAATATGTTCATCATTTATTAAACCTACAATTAATTCAATTGTTTCAGTAATTCTGGACACAGGGTAGGCATACACTTAAAATGAGAATTGGGATTGGTCAGTTATCAACTGAAAAAGTAAAAAAAAATTATATATATATATATATATATATATATATATATATATATATATATATATTATTCCAGCATTTCTTTATCTATGCTGTTATCTGAACTCACTTAAAACACTTTTTAGATGAAGGACTGATACATAATTAAGCATTTCTGGCCAGTGTATCTAAATGCTATGTCCAGATATTTAGAAATAACGAATCAACATCATGGGAATGAGTTTCCAAAGTGCTTTTATTGAGCTGTTATAAAAACATTTCTACAGCAGTAAAAGGCTGACTGATGTAAAGCTGCATTCAAACTGCAAATGAGGATCTTTCAACACGATCAAACAGTGAAGTGTAACATTTGAAAGGAAAGAACAAAACAATGAAAATCCTTTTTCTAAAACTCGTCAGAAAAAAACTCACAAATTTTTTACAATCTTCTTATAAACTATTGTAACAAGTCTGCGTGGAGAGCGATCAGTTGCTACTCTGCTTCTCACTCAACTCCCTGAGCAGCTTTCTGTTCTGTTTCTTTAAAAATGTTTTGTTTTGCTGGTTCTTGATGTTAGCCACCACCTCCTTGTGTTGCTTCACTGTCATCCAGCTTGGCCAGTACTTTTTAACATAATATCGTGCGTCCACAAACCACTTGACCAATATTTCTCTCTGTATGCCGACCAGCTTTGCCAGCGAGCTGTACTGCTCAGCGGTTGGATACTGGCACTGCAGGAAGGCGTTCCTTAGCATCAGCAGCTGACCATCTGTCTTCAAATTGCTCTGAGACTCTGCTGCCTGGGTCGCCTCCTGTCTGGTCCCAGAGGTTCGAGCAGGATTCATGGTTTCTTCCTGTTGGTCTGACTGGCTCCCTGTTCCACTGGAGACTAGTTTGGTCTGTGCTCTTCTCTTCTTGGTGAGAACTGGTTCCATCTTGGCTCCATCAGTGATCCTCTCATCATCTTGTTTTTTACTTCTTTTCCTTCCCCTTTTCTTTTTTCTTGGTCCGTTCCGGTTCACCTCTCCTCCACACTCTCTTCCTTCGCTCTTCTGATCCTTGTTTTTCACTTCTTTGTCCATAAACCTGTCTCTGAGCTCCTGATCTTCTTCAGCATCATCATTGTTGGATATTAAATTGTTACAGACCTCTCTGATGTCCTCATAATCCCAGCTGATCCCACAGAGGAGCCTCTGGGCCATAAACCAAACCCTCACCTGGTCTGGATGGAGGGAGCAGCGCTGAGCTAGAGCAGCAGTCTGTTTGGATGTTAGATAGGGGGACCTGCTGAAGGCCTTGTTCAGCTCCTCCACCTTATCTGGCTGCATGTCCACCTCGTTTGCATGAACCCATATCACCCTTTTATCCTCACAGAGCACAGGGAGACATAAGCGGGCGCTCCATGGAAGCGATGGAGTCTGGTTGCCTTCAACAGCAGTGGGTGTCTCCTGTTTGGGTGTGCTCTTTGTTGTGTCAGCAAGGTGCCTCATCATAGAAAATGGCTACGAAACAAAGCAGATGAACAGAGAGGTTATAAAGAGTCAGAATATGAGCTGAATTTGATTTAGTCTAGTTATCTAAATGTCTCTCTTCATTGGACAGACTGTTAAATAATAAGGAAATAATTGTAGAGCCATTAGTATAGTGATTTAAAACTGGATGATGTACACCTACAGACATAAAGGGCTGGTTATACTCCCTCCAGCAGTGTGTGGCAGTGAGCTTGTTGCAGACACTTTTATATAAATTCCCAAGTGCGCCAAGTTATTCCACGCCACAACGCAAGAGGGACAATAAGGAACTAGCTGTGGGTCTAGATACGGCCGAGGCTGTTGGGAAGTGGGGGCGAAAAAGTGCGAAGATCCAGGTGGAAAAATGGTCCCAGCGTTCTCGCGCACCTCACCCTTCTAGCTGGTCCAACTTCACGAGTCGTTTTTCGCAATGGCGGTAATACAAATAACACAAGCCAGTAAGGTACCAAACAGGAAATGCGCATAGTGTAGAGCAGATGTAGATTTGACAAATCAGAGGCCTTCTGTCTGCGGTCATCAACAATTTGAGAGAGGTGCTGCAGAGTGTCTGCGGGAGGCGTGAGGGCACATTTGCATTCACTGACCTTTGTTTTTGGCATCAAATTGACTGTTTAAAACACAAAGGCAGAACTGCATCATATGTAAACCATCAACAAAATGTCAAAGACATGTAGAGAGCACTATTAGACATCCATGTGTATGGTTTATTAGCCAAAATAGTCAATGTCTGGATTAACCAACGTTATATGACATTTAAAAAAATATATACGCCAGTAACTGGGTGCAAATTTATTTTCTGAAAAATGACTGCTGCAGGCGTATTATTTGTTATTTTCAGGTGTTGCACTCTGCCAGGGCTCGATGTTAACCATTGCCCGATCTCCCAGGGCAAGTAGTTTTTATTGTCGGGAGAGTACAAATTTCATTGCATTTGCCCCCCGGCAAGTGCAATGATCGCAAGAAAAAAATATTTATCACTCAAAATTACTTTAAAATCACCAACAATCGATGAAAACGACCCAGAAGCGTTGCCGGCGCCATTTTTGTTGTTTTGTACACATTCTCGCGTGATTTGAAAAAGCCGCTAGATTTTCCGCCAGATGGCGTGATTTTTGTCCGAAATTGGCGTGAATCAGACACATTTTTTTCGACTTGGAAGTATAAAAAATAACAACAAGGCAAACAAAAAATGTAAGTACAGTAACACACCCACCACCTATTTTACCCTCCACCCATTTCACCCACCACCCAGATAACCCTAGATTAAAAATTATCCGTCAGGTATTAGGAAAATTGGCATAAGTTGCAGAAGCATGTTGCAGAAGCATACCAGCAAAACTGGTTCGCGACCAGACCAAAATGACATTTGATGTGTGCGGTTGCAGAAGTCTAATCTGCCCTTTAGCCGTTTCTTAGCTGAGGTTTGTTAGTTTTTGCAAGTTTGTTCTTCCCGGAGAGACTGGCATTTTTCATATTCGGCTGGATGTGACTCTTTTAGATATTGAAAAAGGTTAATGGTAGTGATGGGTCCAGCAACACCGATGCGGCCGTCGCATATATCGAGCTCTAGCAGCATAAAACCCTGTGTCGGTGCGCATTTCGTTTTAAGAAGGTCTCCTGACCGATACAGGAGCTGCTTTGAACCTACTGACACACTAAACTGGATTTAGGTAGAAGATGTCTTTCAGTCATCAATGCACACATTCAGCGACACACAGGAGCTCTTTCAAGCTGGGCACCGTTTCATTCACAACACCTGTCCCATCAACCAGGAATCAGAATCAGAAATACTTTAATAATCCCAGGGAGAAATTACTTTCATTATATGACTCCATCTGTAATACAGTGACTATAGGAACAGTTTGATGTAACACAATTTCATGCAATATATATAATTAGGGGTCCCTGCTCCATCTCACCATTAGTTTGGGGGTCTTTGCCCCGAAAACATTGAAGACCCCTGCTTTAGAGGCAAACTGTTAGAGATGGACGGAGGGCCAGTGAGGATCAGAGGAGCCTGCGGCCAGAGCGAGTGGTGGAGTGGGATGAGAGAAGGCTTTAGCTGGTCCGTCTCAGTGCTGGGTGTACGTTTCAGCCATACTCTCTAAGGCTAAATTAAAACGGCTGTTTTAAAAGCCCTTCACAAACCTAAATTTCCTCTATCTTCAATTTTGCCTCCTTACTAAAGCTGTGGTCAATTCATGGCACTTTCTCATCTCCTAATTTTTATACTTAAAGGAATAGAGGATGATCTTTTATTTCCGGGTGGATCCTCTCAATAAGTGGTCCTCCTAATTGTCAATCATTCTGGTGATATGTTTACATAAGGCCGTCCTCCGTGCTCGTCCCATTAGCTATTTTTTTCTGTGCATGCGCACTTTCAGGCGTATATCTGTGGTGAGCTACGGATTCAGACAGCCATTGAAAATGACTGTCATCTTTCTCACCGTGGTTCTTTGAAAATGGCCAAGGGTCATAAGAGAAAAAGTCTTATTGTTAATAATATGGGCCCACTGTCGCCCTAGGCTGTCGCTACCCGACAGCGTGACTGATAACAAAGATGGGGTAGGCACCGCGCAGTGCAGGAGAAGTTATGTGACCAACAGGGAGCAAAAAGTACTGTCTGAACGGTCAGTTAACTGAGTTCTCTATAAAGTCCACTATATAGTGCTCTCTCTATATAGTGATTGAGGGATATAGGGGTTAGTGCGGAAGTTCGGGCACAGTAAGCAAGTTTTAAACAGAGCGTGCATATGGAGAAATGGGCTCGTGCATGTTCTCGCACATGTGGAGGACGGGTCTTTTTAAAAAAATTAACGAAAATCCTCCACAATATCTTTAATAATACAATGTGAATGTACCTGAGACAACAGTATTGAATGATCTATGGATTTGATGCTCTAATCTAACGAACCATGCCATCACTTGGCAACATTATTTTATTTTATTTATTTGAAAGGGACAGCATGTATTAAAGAACAGCAGGATCTGTAAATACACTTGGATTTGGCTCAAGGCTAGTTTCCTTCCATAGTCCCGTAAGATAGGGGCAGCAGATACAAGGAAAAACATAAGGTACATGTAATAATATGTACAATACAGACCATAAATGAAACATACATGTAACAAGGACAAAAGACACACAAAAATCATAAAAACAATAGACAGTTTCAGAAGAAATACAATGCAATACCCACAGATGACGTAACACACAGTGAACATAACAGGTGATGCGGACGCTGCTGACGCCATTTTTGTAACATGACCGCCTCAGTGTTGTTGGAAAGAGTAGCATCATGTCGCTGATAATTAAACACTGTATCTTTAATCTTCTTTCCCCTTGTATTTCTAATTGGAGGCTCTGAGGAGGATTCACTAGAACTTAGGGTTGCTGTAGATCAATTCACTTGCACTGCAAGGTGAATCTTCCAAGTATAGCTCAACACAAAGGTTTTTTAGTGCATTTTGCCTACATGTCTATTTATTTTTGCTCTGGTCTGAACCTTTCACATCAATGTGAATGTGCAGTGTCTCTCCCACACTGTGCACATTTGATCACTGCTGCACTTTATGAATGGAAAAGTTCCTTTTTCAATGATAAGCTGCTGCGTTTACAGAGCTCATGCACTACCTCTATAAAATAAATGTAGTTTTGTATGCACCATGTATACAAAATGACAAAACAAAGTTAGTCTAAGTCTATTTATGTTATTAATATAGTTTGGTCTTTGGCCGTGCCAAGCTGTTGCTTTACTGCAAGGTATTGCTGAAATGTTGGGCTCTATTTAGTAGCTCTATTATCATCCTACTTTCTGGTGTTTGCCAGCAGATGGCGCTATTTCTGTTTGGGGTGCTGGAATTTTATTTAGGTTCAAACAGGTCTATAAAAACACTATCAGGGTTGATGTTTGTTGTATATAACCTTATTCCATAATAATCAATTGGTTCTTGAGGACTGCTTTTACCATAGGAGGACAGAAAGTGACGTCAGATATTATAATTTAAAACATTTTTGTTTTCATGTGATATGTGTGTAATGAAGACGGCTGGATTGACAGCTAAAAGGCTAATGGGTAAATGTAAAGTCATATTCAATGAAGTAAATCATTATTGATACATATTTATTTCAGTGACCAAATAAAGTAATTGAAAACCATAAAAGCTTTTATGAACAGCTACTGAAAAGACAACATTTAAGATGAAGATATGACTTAATGTTGTTAGGTTTATTCTGGTAAACAAGCTTCCAGTAAACTGTAAGACCACTGAATCCCTCAGATGCTTTATGTTTAGATTAAAAACATTCGTTATCAGTGGCCTTGACTGTGCTTTCTAAAGTTTGCAGTCCGACCGTCCTTTTTTTCACCAATCATTTCATCATTTTTATATAATCATCTGTTTTTAATTATTCACTTTTGTATTACCTCGAGACCAAAGCAATGTAAGCAATGTTATTTTCTTATGTACATCAGTTTAAACTATGCTGTTGCTGAACTGTGCTATACAGTTAAATTTGCATTGCCTTACTTCAGACCTATAAAAATAAAATAAGAGGTACCTTAAAACTGACAGACAAGCCTCATGGAAATTTGCAGATTATGACCATTAAACTTTGGGTAGTTGGACTGATGAATGGAGCCAATTTATCCAGGGGAGATTAAGGAACACACACATTAATTATATATATATATATATATATATATATGTGAGGTGTTAAATCTTTTTCCGTTTATTGATAGTAAAGATAAAATGTTTTAAGTTACTTACTTTCACTAAAGTTATACATAATCTAAAAATATAAAATTGTCTCAAAAGTAATAAAGGTCGAAAATATGGGAATATGTTTACGACGTTAACACTTTGTTTACGACATAAAACCTTTAATTTAGTTTTAAGCATGACTGTTCATCCCATAACCATAGTTTAAAAGAAAAATAATAACATGAACAAACAGGATATTCTTAATTATTGATAACTTTATAATAGGTGACGTCTTGTTAGCTTCTTAGATTCACCTACTTTAACATAGCTTTTAGCTAGTAGCAGTATCATTAGCACCAGTAATTAACGACTTTTAGGGGTTTTCTTGTTTTTTTAAAGCTTCGCTAATAGAAACATAGATTTTATCTCTCACCTTATTTGTTGTAGTTTGGAGTTCCTGTCTTTAACGGAGTCACGATGAAGTGTGAATGTGTTACTCCTGCTGGCTCGTAATCCCACCACATCCGTTAAAATGAACTAGTCTAATAATCCTTCCTCAGGAGCAGCAGAGAAATTCATACATTGACCAAGTGATCGTGATGAAAAAAGTTAATCTTAACATTTTTTTTAATCAAGATTATCTCAAACATCAATGCCACACCTAAAGTAAATATTAATTAACAACGTTGTTCAAATTATGAACTCTGTAGAGTTGGATTTTCTAAAAACTAAGTTTAGACTGAGTAAACTTTCACCCTCTTTTGCGTTGTCATATTTTTATGGAAATAAAACAATAAATTTATGGCCACTGAAAAAATAAAAAAAGGTTAACGGATTTTTAAATGTTATTTAAGTTTAATATAGGAAAAAAGTCAGAATTCTGACTTTAATCTCAAAATTATAACTTTTTTTTCTCACAATTCTGACTTTTTCTCAGAATTCTGACTTTAATCTCAGAATTCTGGCTTAATCTCAGAATTCTGACTTTGTCTCAGAATTCTGACTTTTTCCTCAAAATTCTGACTTTTTTCTTAAAATTCTGACTGAATTCTGACAGCTACCAAACATGTTAGCATCAAGCCATAGCCATGTCTGTTTTAAAGGCCAAACTAGCTTGGCTGTTTTAATCACCTTCTGCTCTTCCATTAATGAAAAAGCATCACCAGGGACCCCTTGGACATTTAAAAAAGACGCCTAATTCCGTCATTTTCTACCAATGTATCACTGGCCCTCTCAAACAACTCACATATCTTTGTCAGTGAAGCTGAGTGCTCCCACAGCTCTTCCTTCATGGTGCCCATCTACATTAAGATCCAAATTTTTGAAATTGAAGTCAGAATTCTGAGAAAAAGTCAGAGTTCAGAGAAAAAGTTCAGAATTCTGAGATTAAATTCAGAATTCTGACTTTTTTTCTCATATTAAACTGAAATAAAATGTAAAAATCTGTTAACTTTTTTTGTTTTTTTTCAGTGGCCCTAATCCTCTTCCGTATATTTTTTGACCTCATAATATAATAAATACTCCCAAAAAAATACTCCCAAACACATCGTAACCATTTCCTTCAGAAATTTACTGCAGCTCCACAAATATGGCCTTCTTGAATTTGTGGACATTGTAAAAAAAGCTTTTAAATGTGTCCTGAAAAAGTCCTGTTTCCAGTTTGTTAAAAGCAATAGATGACATATTGATTGGTACCTCAGCTCCTAATTTAACGTTTCATTACTGTTAATGGTCTTATAATGTGAAGATGGAGCTCATGCCAAATCAAATCAAAATCTTATGTTTTATTTATTTATTTTATTCTACTGTAAAACAGGCTGATGGTGGCATCATGCTTTGGGGGTTGTTTTCTTTACCACAAAACAGAAGGTAGGCGATAACAGGAAAAGATGAATGGAGCACAACACAAGGAAGTTCTTGAAATAAATATATATGAGGGTTTAAAATACTTCAGACTGGGAAAGAGGTTCATCTTCAATCCAGATGGCAAATTTAAACTGACTTAAAAAAAAAATGTATTATTTTTTTAAACTGTGAACCAATTTGAAATGCTTCAGATCAAAGCCTTAACATGTGGTAGAATGGCCCAGAGAAAGTGTACAAAGCTCCAAATCTTTTCTAAATCATTCTTTGATTGAGTTTTTGAGTTTTTTTAAAGAGTAAGAATGAAAAAAGAGCAAATGAGAGATGGCTCGCTGCAGTGTGCGTCTGATTGAGGCTGTGACTAATCTGAGGGACATTTTTCTGAGCAAAGTTCAGTCTCTGCTAGAATGGTGTCCATCAGAACCAGCAGGAGCAGCATGAAGGCAGCACAGAACGAGAATGACACCTTCAGGTTCCTGCAGATGTACTCTCAGGTGAACCAAGGCTGTGGGTCTGAGGAAAGTTTTGGAGCCTGGAAGCCATCAGGACAAACTAATTCTGGAGATAAGACAGAACAGGGAGAAGATGGTAATGCAAGCATCTGACTTTACACAATCATTGTTGGCCCTGATTGATCCTGAAAACCAGCAGGATCTCAGTGCTTCTTCAGAGCTGATCTTTGCACCCCAGGCCTCCAATGGCAGCGTGTCTCTGTCTAAAGACAGACAGACTGTTTCCTGTAACAGTTGGTTGGGTCAATTTTTTGCCATTCTGTTTATCCAGAGTACTCTCCCAATTCCCATCTATTAGAAATGGAGGCTCAGTCTTACTGATTTGACTGATTGGATGATTGGTTTGTGTAATAAAGATTGTGCGAAGAACCCAATGAATGGACCGGTCTATGGACTGAGCTGGGAAGGTTACAGCCTCAACTGGGTTACAACAAAAAATCATTACTGTCATGGTACCTCATGTAGTTCAAAACCCACTATTCCTGATGATACTGAAGATATTACAATGGGAAACCAAATTGACATTCACTCTTCAGTCCTCACATCCACGGACTCGGAAGATTCGGAAGAAGGATATAAAACCACCTGAAATGTTGGAGGTGATCTGGGATGTCAAAGCCTCCAAGCTCTCTTTTTTCAGGAGATTTGGACAATACCAGGGAGAGGAAATAATCATAATAATTGCGAGGGTTTGCTGGGAATGACTGGCAGAGTCCCCCGTGAGAAGGAGCTTTAGGTCCCAACTCTGTGAGAGCTTTGAACACGTTGCAGTGGGAGGTGGGGGACATTGAGTCTGAGTGGACAATGTTCCATGCCTCTTTTGTTGAGGTGGCTAGTCGGAGCTGTGGCTGCAAGGTTGTCGGTGCATGTTGCAGTGGCAACCCTCACACCAGCGGTGAGGGAAGTTGTCAAGCTGAAGAAGAAGCAATCCTATCATGCTTTATTGACCTGTGGGACTCCAGAAGCTGCTGATGAGTACCGGTAGTCTAAGCGGCAGGTGGCTCGGCTGGTCAAAACTCGGGTGTGGGAAGAGTTCAGAGAGGCCATGGAGAAAGACTTCCGTATGTGCCTTCTCTGGGTTGGGGAGGATGTACTGCCCCTAATGGAGGAGCTTAAGTATCTTGGGGTCTTGTTCACGAATGAGGGGAAGATGGAGCTGGAGAGGCTGATTAATGCGGTGTCTGCTGTGAAGTGGGCACTGTACAGGTCTGTTGTGGTGAAGAGAGAGCTGAGCAAAAAGGCAAAGCTCTTGATTTACCGGTTGATCTATGTTCCTACTCTCATCATGAGCTTTGGGTCATAACCAAAAGAATGAGATCCCAGATACAAGCAGCTGAAATTAGTTTTCTCCATAGTGTGTCTGGGCTCTCCCTTAGAGATAGGGTGAGGAGCTCAGTCATCCGGGGAAGAGTGGAGCCACTGCTCTTCCACATCCAGAGGAGCCAGTTTAGGTGGCTCGGGCATCTGGTTAGGATGCCTCCTGGATGTCTCCCTGGTGAGGTGTTCAAGGGATGTCCTACCGGCAGGAGGCCCAGGGGGTGACTCAGGACACGCTGGAGGGACTATGTTTCTCGGCTAGCCTGCGAGCGTTTGGGATTCCCCCGGAGGAGCTGGCCCAAGTGGCTTGGGAGAGGGACGCCTGGGTCTCCCTACTGAAGCTTCTACCCCCACGACCAGACCCCAGATATTGGATGGATGGATGGAAATAATCACAATAGAGGCAACACCCAACAACTTTGAGCTGGTGCCTTTTGTTCAGCTGGGGAAGGAAAATGCCCCAAACACCCCGAAGCAGCCATTGAAATGCCCTTCTTGCCGGTATTCCATTAATCACCCAACACAGTGTTCGAACTGTGGACAAATGTTTAGCGGCCACTTCATTATTTGTGTTATTTGTGAGCTTTGTTAAATGTTTATTATCTGCTGAACATTGCTTGTAGACCAATGGACAACTCCACTACTTCCAGAACTTCAGCCAGCTCCTTTGTTTTCTGTCTTTCATTACTGGACCAACTGAATAATCCAGGTGTGTCTACCCAATGTTGTCATGGTTACTGAGGTTGAACACTCCTGGATTATTTATTACATCCAGTAATGAAAGACAAGAAACATGGTGTCTAGTGAAATGGGTGTATAGCCCATTGGTAATCATAAAATTGACTTGTGCTTGAATAGAAATATTTTTTTCATAAGTACTTTGTTAAATAATCATAGTTAGATTTGGAAAAGTTTTGGTGTGTTTTACAATTTTCAAAGCCGTCAGTTTATTGTCATCAGTTTTAAAAATTAATTAATAACATTACTTTAGATCCGTTCAAATTATAAATTTAACATATTTTACATAAACACAATGTAGAATTAATAATAAGTACAAAAATATTGTACTTTATGTATAATGTATTGCTTATATCTGTAAATGGGTATAAAAACTACATCTCGATCTGTTGATTATTTTATTGATTAATCAGTTAATAATTGGATAGCAAAAGGTTCCTTAAAGAAGATTGTTCACAATATCAAACCAGGTGAAACCAAAACTTTCCACTATAGTAGTTCTGGATAGAGCATATTGAAAGCAGAAAAAGTTTTTACAATCCTAAATGCAAATGTTTTATATCTTTTATAATTTTGATATAAGTACTGCTCTAAGTGGGTTGCTCTGTTAGCTAAAGGCATGTTTTAGAGTCTCTATACTCCAGTTAAGGATTAATCAATTACTAAATTAGTTGACGATTATTTCAATAATCAATTATTCACATTGGTTGTTTCAGCTCTAACTGCATTATCTACATCTTTCTATGAAGCTGGCTGTTTTCAGGGAGAGCGACTTAATACCCCTGTCAGATACCATTCCCCCCTTCTTAACATTGGGGGAGCTGCATCTGATGGGCCTAAAAATCATATGAGATAGCATTCCCCATGCTTATCATGTGGGGAAAGGTATGTGATGGGCCTATAAACACTGTCAGATACCTTCCCTAGTGCTTAACATTACCTCTACTCATGGGTGTAAAGTTTTTGGCTACCCTAATCATTTTATTGATTTGAATACCCTTAACTACTTTTCACTGACTTACTGAAACACAAAATTGGTTTGGTAACTTCATTAAGATTTGAACTTCATAGTCAGGTGGATCCAATCATGAGAAAATGTATCTAAGGTGGCCAGTTGAAAGTTGTTCTCCTTTTTGAATCCCCTTTGAAGATTCATTATGGGAACCTCAAAAAACTCTCAAATGAAAACAAAGATTGTTCAATATAGTTGTTCAGGGGAAGGATACAAAAAGTTGTCTCAGAGAACTCAAAGTGTCAGTTTCCACTCTGAGGAATGTAGTAAGGATTTTTTATGGCTTTGTTTGTGTCATGATTGTTTTAAGAGATCTGACCCACATGCAAAGAACCACTCAGTGACCAGGGGAAAAAGTTTAACAAGTTTATTGAAAAGGATGGTTTCACAAAGTAGGAACTGGAACTCAGTGAACAGATGAACCGGAACTGGAAAGTCTGGAAGGAAGATCACAGTGATCAGTTCAGGGACCGTGGGAAAATTGACTGAAGCTTGAATACTGTTGGAGCGGGACTCACGTTTGAGGGGGTTCTTGTTTATCCTTGAATCCCGTCAGTGTGGGTTTATCCAGAGAAGAGGTAACTCGTTGGAGAGCGGACAGGGCTGTCATTTGGATTTCTGTAAGGGACTTGAACGGCTCATATGGATGTTTTCCCCTGCTCAGTGTGAACTCAGTTAATCCTTCCAGGGGGAGAAGGCCAGGCATCCAGTTACACATGAAGGCTTCCTGCCGAAGAAGAAAGACAAAAACAATATAAGACTCAGGTAACTCGTTGGAGAGCGGACTGGTTGACGTTCGACACTCGTTGGACCCGGAGGAGCTATGGAGCGGCCTGTCACTTGGATTACCTTGGGTTGTCAGGCTGTCACTTGGATTGCCGCCGGTCCGTGGTGTGACTGGTGGCCAGGAATCCAGGTACGACTGCACATAAGGAGAGAGGGAAAAGGTGAGATCACGGTTGGTTGGGAAAATGCAGAAGACTGAATGCTCTGTTCATACTTAAACTAGCTGCCAGAATTGCCAGAATTGGTGGGATGTGGTTCCACCTTGGCTGGTTGAATGTGGACGTGAAGTTGGAGGGTGGACAGGTAAGTTAATGGTAGCAAAGAGGGGCAGCGGAGCAGACTGTCAACAGGAGACTTTGATGAGGTCAGAGCTCAGAGGAGAGGAGTTGTGAAACTCTCGGTGTCTCGAGAGGTTTCTTCCAGGGCTGACTCGAAAAATTCCTGAGGATCTGAAGGTTTCCTGTAGAAGATTCACAAAAAACAAAGGGTAATAGCATGAATAAACTTGAAAAGTTCAGAGAATAACTCAGCAAAGCTCAGAGGGGATAGAGTACCAAAAACAGGCAAACACTCTGGCGAAGAGTTGATGACAGTCAGCTGCTCATATACTCCTTTGAGGTGATGGTGATTCGTTGCAGGTGTGGGTAGTCGAAACGTGAAAGCAAGTAAACAGATGGCACCATCAGGTGGACGAACAGTACAACTGAAAAGGGGAAAAAATAACCCCACAAACTGGAACCCAACAGGCTTAGAGTAGAACATTTCAACAAGTATTTCTTTTTTTAATATATATATAAATAAAAAAGGAACAATAACTATAAATTAGGGCTGCAACAACGAATCGATAAAATCGACTTTTAAAAGCGTTGGCAACGAATTTAATCATCGATTAGTTGTGTCGCTCGATTAATGCGTCATCCGGCGCCGCCGTCATCCGGGGAAAGAAAAAAAAATATGGCGGAGCGAGTCAGCGCCGCAGTTGCAGTGTTGTAAACTCACCGACTTTTCAGACCCCTCCAGCGACTATTTTTCAAAAAAGCGACTAGCGACAAATATGGCGACTTTTTACGGTGTCACTGGCGGCTTTTGCCTGCCTTGGGGCGCTCTCCCATCCCAACCCCTTTCTCCCTCTCCAACAGGAATCCCTCTCAGCGCTGCAGTCAGAGCCGCCGGATTTTAGTGAGGAGTTTACCCTCAGCGTCCAGACTGCAAATGAAGCGCGCATGCGCCGGGATTGACGGCGCAAATTGATCACAATAATTAAAATAGCCTGCGCTTTGTAAAGTGAAAAAAGTCGTAACAAGCAACTTTTGTAAAAACAAATGAACATGGCACGGAAGCACCACTGTTATGAGGCAGCACCTGAAAAGAAAACACGTTGGAGCCTTCAATGGCAGTGAAGAGAGCTGATCAGCAGGATGAGTAACCATGTTTGTTTTGTTTTAAAGTGGGGAAACGTTACGTTAGTTTCTCGGGTAGGTCATCTGATGCTTTCCTTACCTTGTTAGCAGGTTACAGACAGTGATAAGATTGGCTACTTATTTTACTTTTAATTTCATTTGAATTAGCTTAAGCAGCGTTTATATTTTCTTTATAAATAAATTAACTTGCAAATTATGAGGGCGAGGCTTTTAAAGTTTAAATCTTCTGGCAAAGATAAAGTAAAGAAGATCCTGCAATTTATGGAAGTAAAGCATAAAATCCAGCAAGATCAGTAATATGTCCATTAATTATCTGCCACATTCCCATGTAAATATCTGTCTTTGGAGGATGTGTTTTTTAGCCCCCCTAGTTCTCTCATTTTTATTCCAAATACAATTTATAATTTGAATCACAGGGCTATTTTTATCTCTATGGTTCAGTATTTTCTCAAGTAGCAACTTTAACTGCTATACTTTCCTGTCTTAAAAGGCAGAACTCTTCTAGTCTAAAAAAAAATAATTTGTTGAAATGGGGGGACCTATTGTTTGAACCCCTTAGGGGCTTTTAAAAACAAAAATGCCTGTCTTTTTTGCGCTTTATGAAACAAAGTACCCTATATTTTGTGGATGTACAGCTACATTTCTCATGTAGGTTTGGGTAGTTTTAACACAAACATTTATTTTTCATATTGCACCAGTACAGTTAATGAGCAACCTGTACTTGTGTGCTTGTTTGTTCTGTCTAAAATGTTTATTTTGGAATAAAGAGGTTAATATAAAAAATATTTTTTGTCCGATTCATCGATTAATCGAAAAAATAATCGGCCGATTCATCGATTTTTAAAATAATCGTTAGTTGCAGCCCTACTATAAATATATAGATTTTTTTTTTCATTTTCAGGAACAGTAAAAAAGTAAAAATAGTTTTTTGTGGGAAAGTCAGCCCCACAACATTAATCTAAACATTTTTTTCTTCATTTTGTTTTAAGGAACTTTAAAGGAAAGTAATATTAGCATTTTTTTTGTTATTTTTATTGTTTTTTTGTTGTAGAACATAGAAGAAGGAAAATGGAGCATCAGGAGGCATTTCATTTCTTAGAAGACTTGAATAATCTTCGCCAAAACCCTTTCTTCTTTTTCTTTGTTTCTTTTACGGGCTTTTCTTCCAGTTCTTCAGTAGATGCCAGCTGTTTCTCTACATCTTTCTTTTCTACATTTACCTCCTGAAACTCTTGATTTGTGGTCGTCAAGTCAGGTTTTCTAATTTCTTCTTCAAGTTGCTGTTTTCTTTCATCGTTCTTTTTCTTCTCATTGCAAAGTTCCTCCAGGAGTTTTTTCATCTCACCGTCTATCTTTACTCTGTGTTTGGCAAAGTCCTCCTTTTCTTTTTCCATATCACTCTTCTCAGCCTGGAGGTTTTTCTTTTCTTGCTCAAATTCTTTCTGTTCCTTTTCTAATCTCTCAACCTGAACCGTCAGTCTCATTTTCTCCATTTCAAGTGTTTTACTTTCCTCCTCAACATTCCTCTTTCTCTGTTCTAGCAGGTTCATTTGTTGATCTAACTGTTGTTTTCCTGCCTCCAAATCTCTCCTCTCTTCTTCCAGAACTTTGTTGAGATCTTCAATCTCCTGTTCTGCATTTTTCTTGGCATATTCTGCTATTCTTTTCTCCCTCCCAATATCTTTCACCATCACTTCCAGACGCTTAATTTCTGCCTGATGATTCCCCATCTCTTTAAGGTCCTTCTTAAGTTTTTTCTTTTCTTCTTTCAGTTTTTCAATGGCTTGTTTTACCTTGTTCTTAATTTCTTCTGTTTCATCCTTTTCTTGGCGCAGTTTCATCTGTTCCTCATTCAGGTCTTTAGTCTCCTGTTCAAAAAGTTGCTTTGCAGCCTCTAGTTGCTGCTTCTCTGCTGCCAGTTTTGCTTTTTCTTGAAGCAGCTCTCCTTTCTCTGCTTCTAATTGAACTTTTGCCTGATCAATCCCTGTTTTCTCCATCTTGAGCTCCTCTCTCAGGGCTTCCAATGTGCGTTTCTCCTCTATCAAAGCTTTATTTTCCAGGATTTTTCTCTTTTCCTCTTGAAACTCTTTCTTATCCATTAATTGAATTTTAGGTGTTTCAGCCTCTTTGTTCTTTGTGGTGGCTGATTCCTTAGTTTGAATCTCACGTCTGGCTTTTCTCATGAGCATGTCCTTCTCTGATAAGAGCTCAGAAACTCTTAATCTCAAACCTTCTGCGTATCCATGCAGAAACTGGTTTTCCCTGCAAACCGTCTGAAAATTACTTCTGCCAGTCTGAAGCTGCTGGTTGAGGTTTTCTATTTCAGCTTGCATCTCAGCCATACGAAGGCTCATAGCTTCTGCGTTTTTCCTAAGCTCAGCGTTCTCAGCCCGGGATTTATCGTGGAGCGTTTTTACAAAGATATATTCACCAATGAACTTCCTTTCCGTTATGCTAGATGGTGGAGTTATGGTGGTTTCTTTGTTCTCTGTGCTCATGCTACAGTCAGCCATTGTGCTTGGAAGGATTTAAGAAATACAACAAAATTCAACTTTACTGGAAAGTAAGCGATTGAAATCTGCTGCCAACAGCTTTCTATGGGTAAAGACGTAGGTATCTGAATGCTGAGCGGACTCAGTCTGACACAGTGCTAGCAATGTGGCTTTATAGAGTTCCACAGCTGGGTCTGTGACCTCACATTCTAAAAAAGAATGTTACTATGTCATAACACGCCCACATGCAGGTGGGCGGTTTGTGTTTCCATGGAAACAATATTTCCTATAAAATTACACTTTTACTAGACTAATCCTGTCCATTAATGCAAAATTATCTAATTCTGGGAACTACATTTTCTTTGCAACATTAATTTCCTGATATTTATTATATCTAGCTTTTGAATTTCAACCACAGATCATATTGTTGACTTAAAAAACAAAAAACTAATAAAAAAGAAACATCTATTGTGAGTAACTAATTCAAAGCATAAATGAAAATGTCTTTTTAAATAGATATTACTTTATTATATAACATATGGTATTAAAATTTGTAACTGGATCCTACCTACCTACCTACCTATCTGCCTGCCTACTTGAAATCAGAGTTTTCTTTGGTTACAGATAGAATAAAGTCATATTTTGAAAACAGAGTCATAATATTACCAGAACAATAATATGAAAGTAAAGTTATGATCTGACATGATGTGATCAGCTCCACATCACCCCACACAGTGTTCAAACTGTGGACAAATGTTTAGCCGCCACTTCATCATTTGTTATTTGTGAGCTTTGTTAAATGTTTATTATCGGCTGAAAGATTAATCTAAACATTTTTTTCTTCATTTTGTTTTAAGGAACTTTAAAGGAAAGTAATATTAGCATTTTTTTTGTTATTTTTATTGTTTTTTTGTTGTAGAACATAGAAGAAGGAAAATGGAGCATCAGGAGGCATTTCATTTCTTAGAAGACTTGAATAATCTTCGCCAAAACCCTTTCTTCTTTTTCTTTGTTTCTTTTACGGGCTTTTCTTCCAGTTCTTCAGTAGATGCCAGCTGTTTCTCTACATCTTTCTTTTCTACGTTTGCCTCCTGAACCTCTTGATTTGTGGTCGTCAAGTCAGGTTTTCTAATTTCTTCTTCAAGTTGCTGTTTTCTTTCACCGTTCTTTTTCTTCTCATTGCAAAGTTCCTCCAGGAGTTTTTTCATCTCACCGTCTATCTTTACTCTGTGTTTGGCAAAGTCCTCCTTTTCTTTTTCCATATCACTCTTCTCAGCCTGGAGGTTTTTCTTTTCTTGTTCAAATTCTTTCTGTTCCTTTTCTAATCTCTCAACCTGAACCGTCAGTCTCATTTTCTCCATTTCCAGTGTTTTACTTTCCTCCTCAACATTCCTCTTTCTCTGTTCTAGCAGGTTCATTTGTTGATCTAACTGTTGTTTTCCTGCCTCCAAATCTCTCCTCTCTTCTTCCAGAACTTTGTTGAGATCTTCAATCTCCTGTTCTGCATTTTTCTTGGCATATTCTGCAATTCTTTTCTCCCTCCCAATATCTTTCACCATCACTTCCAGACGCTTAATTTCTGCCTGATGATTCCCCATCTCTTTAAGGTCCTTCTTAAGTTTTTTCTTTTCTTCTTTCAGTTTTTCAATGGCTTGTTTTACCTTGTTCTTAATTTCTTCTGTTTCATCCTTTTCTTGGCGCAGTTTCATCTGTTCCTCATTCAGGTCTTTAGTCTCCTGTTCAAAAAGTTGCTTTGCAGCCTCTAGTTGCTGCTTCTCTGCTGCCAGTTTTGCTTTTTCTTGAAGCAGCTCTCCTTTCTCTGCTTCTAATTGAACTTTTGCCTGATCAATCCCTGTTTTCTCCATCTTGAGCTCCTCTCTCAGGGCTTCCAATGTGCGTTTCTCCTCTATCAAAGCTTTATTTTCCAGGATTTTTCTCTTTTCCTCTTGAAACTCTTTCTTATCCATTAATTGAATTTTAGGTGTTTCAGCCTCTTTGTTCTTTGTGGTGGCTGATTCCTTAGTTTGAATCTCACGTCTGGCTTTTCTCATGAGCATGTCCTTCTCTGATAAGAGCTCAGAAACTCTTAATCTCAAACCTTCTGCGTATCCATGCAGAAACTGGTTTTCCCTGCAAACCGTCTCAAAATTACTTCTGCCAGTCTGAAGCTGCTGGTTGAGGTTTTCTATTTCAGCTTGCATCTCAGCCATACGAAGGCTCATAGCTTCTGCGTTTTTCCTAAGCTCAGCGTTCTCAGCCCGGGATTTATCGTGGAGCGTTTTTACAAAGATATATTCACCAATGAACTTCCTTTCCGTTATGCTAGATGGTGGAGTTATGGTGGTTTCTTTGTTCTCTGTGCTCATGCTACAGTCAGCCATTGTGCTTGGAAGGATTTAAGAAATACAACAAAATTCAACTTTACTGGAAAGTAAGCGATTGAAATCTGCTGCCAACAGCTTTCTATGGGTAAAGACGTAGGTATCTGAATGCTGAGCGGACTCAGTCTGACACAGTGCTAGCAATGTGGCTTTATAGAGTTCCACAGCTGGGTCTGTGACCTCACATTCTAAAAAAGAATGTTACTATGTCATAACACGCCCACATGCAGGTGGGCGGTTTGTGTTTCCATGGAAACAATATTTCCTATAAAATTACACTTTTACTAGACTAATCCTGTCCATTAATGCAAAATTATCTCATTCTGGAAACTAAATTTTCTTTGCAACATTAATTTCCTGATATTTATTATATCTAGCTTTTGAATTTCAACCACAGATCATATTGTTGACTTAAAAAACAAAAAACTAATAAAAAAGAAACATCTATTGTGAGTAACTAATTCAAAGCATAAATGAAAATGTCTTTTTAAATAGATATTAGTTTATTATATAACATATGGTATTAAAATTTGTAACTGGATCCTACCTACCTACCTACCTATCTGCCTGCCTACTTGAAATCAGAGTTTTCTTTGGTTACAGATAGAATAAAGTCATATTTTGAAAACAGTCATAATATTACCAGAACAATAATATGAAAGTAAAGTTATGATCTGACATGATGTGATCAGCTCCACATGACTGAAGCCTCATCCTGAAATCAGCATGAGTGCAAAGGCTATTTCTTTCATCTCTTAGGCTTAAGATATCAGTGTTGTACAAAGAACACTTTATTATCCTAATATTATGTCTTTATTCTCATAATTAATGAAAGGTGTTAGTATGGCCCTAATACTCTACTCTGTACAAAAATAACAAAATACCATCAAAGGGGTAATGTAACAAAGTACTTTTATTGAACCTTTATAAAAACATTTGCGCAGCCGTCTCATGGATATATAAGTTGCACTTGAAAATATTTTTACATAAAGAAAGAGCTGAATGTAAAACCTCAAAAGACAAGAAAAAAACAAAGTTTAAAGATGCTTTAAGGATGTATTTTGAACTCTTTAGTAGAACAGGCTAATTAGAAGAATGAGCTGCTACTACTGCTGCACAGTAGCTTCTCTGCTGCATATTTAACTGCAAATCTTTGTTTTGCTGGTTCTTGATGTTAGCCACCACCTCCTTGTGTTGCTGCACTGTCATCCAGCTTGGCCGGTACTTTTTAACGTAATATCGTAGGTTTACAAACCACCTGATCAAACTTGCTCTGCGCATGCCGACCAGCTTTGCCAGTGAGCTGTACTGCTCAGCGGTTGGATACTGGCACTGCAGGAAGGCGTTCCTTCGCATCAGCAGCTGACCATCTGTCTTCAAATTGCTCTGAGACTCTGCTGCCTGGGTCGCCTCCTGTCTGGTCCCAGAGGTTCGAGCAGGATTCATGGTTTCTTCCTGTTGGTCTGACTGGCTCCCTGTTCCACTGGAGACTAGTTTGGTCTGTGCTCTTCTCTTCTTGGTGAGAACTGGTTCCATCTTGGCTCCATCAGTGATCCTCTCATCATCTTGTTTTTTACTTCTTTTCCTTCCCCTTTCCTGCTTTCTTGGTCCGTTCCGGTTCACCTCTCCTCCACACACTCCTCCTTCGCTCTTCTGATCCTTGGTTTTCACTTCTTTGTCAATAAACCTGTCTCTGAGCTCCTGATCTTCTTCAGCATCATCGTTGTTGGATATTAAATTGTTACAGACCTCTCTGATGTCCGCATAATCCCAGCTGATCCCACAGAGGAGCCTCTGGGCCATAAACCAAACCCTCACCTGGTCTGGATGGAGGGAGCAGCGCTGAGCTAGAGCAGCAGTCTGTTTGGGTGTTAGATAGGGGGACCTGCTGAAGGCCTTGTTCAGCTCCTCCACCTTATCTGGCTGCATGTCCACCTCGTTTGCATGAACCCATATCACCCTTTTATCCTCACAGAGCACAGGGAGACATAAGCGGGCGCTCCATGGAAGCAATGGAGTCTGGTTGCCTTCAACAGCAGTGGGTGTCTCCTGTTTGGGTGTGCTCTTTGTTGTGTCAGCAAGGTGCCTCATCATAGAAAATGGCTACGAAACAAAGCAGATGAACAGAGAGGTTATAAAGAGTCAGAATATGAGCTGAATTTGATTAATCAGAAAGACAATTAGTCAGAGCAACCTTTGACCAGTTGATTCTATTAACCGCAAGCAATGTTATCCATGTTTTAAAGAAGGTTACCTTTTTAAGAAAGTTATACAAAGTGTCTGTAGACAATTAAACTTTAGGACATTTTTCCCCGTTTACCTTTGTGTTCTTTAACCTTTTAATCTTTACTGCAACTAATGTAAAGTATGATAACTTCCACTTTCAAATATATTATTTTTTATTTGGAGCCATCCAGGATTCTAAAATTATACCTTTTTAGATGCAAAGAAACTGAAGCTAAGAAACTGTTTGTGTGCAGATGGATGGATGGAAGGATGGATGTATGAACGATGGATGGAGTGATGAAGGTGTGATGGATGGATTTGGTAGGGATGGATGGATGAAGGATGGAAGGATGGATAGATGGATAGATGCATGAATAGAAGGATGGATGGATAAATGGAAGGATGGATGAACGGAGGATGGGAAGGATGGGTAAGTGAAGGAGGGATGGATTGATGGATAGATGAGAAGGATGGGTGGATGAAGGAGGGATGGATGGATGAAGGATGGATGGATGAATAGAAGGATGGATGGATGGATGAAGGGAAAAGTGGATAGAAAGGGTTGATGAATAAAGGTGGGTGGATGGAGGAAGGATGGATGGAAGGGAGGATGGATGGATGAATGACGAATATATGAATATAAGAATGGATGAAGGATGGATGGTTGGATGAAATAATAGATGGATGGATGAAGGGTGGGTGGAAGGATGAATGGAAGGTGATGATTGAAGTTCGACGGGTGGATAGAAGGATGGATGCAAGGATGGATGGATGAATAGAAGGGTGGATGGATGAATGGAATTATGAATGAAAGGAGGGATGGATGAATGAAGGAGGGATGGATGAAGGATTGATGGATGGATGGATGGATAGAAGGATGATTGGAAGGATGGTTGGAAAAATTGATGCAAGGATAGATGGATGAAGGATGGATGGATGGATGGAGGAAGGATGGATGAAGGATAGATGGATGGATGGACGTATGGATGGATGGATAGAAGGAAGGAAGGATGGATGAATAGAAGGATGGATGGATATATGGAAGGATGGATTGATGAAGGAGGGATGATGTAGGGTTGATGGATGAAGGATTGATGCAGGATGGATGGAATGATGGATGAAGGGTGGACGGAAGGATGAATGGAATGTTGATTATTGAAGTTTGATGGGTGGATAGAAGGATGGATGCAAGGATGGATGGAAGAATGGATGAAGGATGGATGGTTGGATGAAAGAATAGACGGATGGATGAAGGATGGATGGATGAAGGGTGGATGGAAGGATGAATGGAAGGGTTTATGATTGAGGTTCGACGGGTGGATAGAAGGATGGAATCAAGGATGGATGGATGAATGGAATTATGAATGAAAGGAGGGATGGATGAATGAAGGAGGGATGGATGAAGGATAGATGGATGGATGGATAGATGGATGGATAGAAGGAGGATTGGAAGGATGGTTGGAAAAATTGATGCAAGGATAGATGGATGAAAGATGGATGGATGGAGGAAGGATGGATGAATAGATGTATGGATTGATTGATTGAGGAAGGATGGATGAATAGAAGGATGGATGGAAGGAGGAAGGATGGATGAATAGAAGGATGGATGGATATATGGAAGGATGGATTGATGAAGGAGGGATGATGAAGGATAGATGGATAGATGAAGGACGGATGCAGGACGGATGGATGGAAGGATAATGCAAGGATGGATTGATAAAGGATGGATGGAATGATGGATAGAAGGATGGATGGATGAAAAATGGAAGGATGGATGGATGAATGGAAGTATGGATAAAAAGAAGGATGGATGGATAAATGGAAGGGTGGATGATTGGAAGGATGGATGAAGGATAGATGGATGAAGGATTGATGCAAGGGTGGATGGATGAAGGATGGATGGAATAATTGATAGAAGGATGGATGCAAGCATGGATGAACGGTGGTTGGGTGAAAGATGGATAGATGGATGAAGGATAGATGTAAGAATGGATGGATGGAAGGGTGGATGGATGGACGGATGGATGCAAGGATGGATGGATGAAGGATGGATCAATAATGGATGGAAGGGAGAATGGATGTATGATGGATGGATATATAAATGGAAGGATGGATGAAGGGCCGCTAGAAGGAATTATGGATGGATGGATGAATGGATAAAAGCATTTATGGATGGAATGATGAAGGATGAATGGAAGGATGGATGGATGGAGGATGGGAAGGATGGGTGGATGAAGGAGGGATGGATCGATGAAAGATGAGAAGGATGGGTGGATGAAGGAGGGATGGATCGATGAAAGATGAGAAGGATGGGTGGATGAAGGAGGGATGGATCGATGAAAGATGAGAAGGATGGATGGATGAATGGAAGGATGGATGAAAGATGGATGGATGGAGGAAGGATGGATGAATAGATGTATGGATTGATTGATTGAGGAAGGATGGATGAATAGAAGGATGGATGGAAGGAGGAAGGATGGATGAATAGAAGGATGGATGGATATATGGAAGGATGGATTGATGAAGGAGGGATGATGAAGGATAGATGGATAGATGAAGGACGGATGCAGGACGGATGGATGGAAGGATAATGCAAGGATGGATTGATAAAGGATGGATGGAATGATGGATAGAAGGATGGATGGATGAAAAATGGAAGGATGGATGGATGAATGGAAGTATGGATAAAAAGAAGGATGGATGGATAAATGGAAGGGTGGATGATTGGAAGGATGGATGAAGGATAGATGGATGAAGGATTGATGCAAGGGTGGATGGATGAAGGATGGATGGAATAATTGATAGAAGGATGGATGCAAGCATGGATGAACGGTGGTTGGGTGAAAGATGGATAGATGGATGAAGGATAGATGTAAGAATGGATGGATGGAAGGGTGGATGGATGGACGGATGGATGCAAGGATGGATGGATGAAGGATGGATCAATAATGGATGGAAGGGAGAATGGATGTATGATGGATGGATATATAAATGGAAGGATGGATGAAGGGCCGCTAGAAGGAATTATGGATGGATGGATGAATGGATAAAAGCATTTATGGATGGAATGATGAAGGATGAATGGAAGGATGGATGGATGGAGGATGGGAAGGATGGGTGGATGAAGGAGGGATGGATCGATGAAAGATGAGAAGGATGGGTGGATGAAGGAGGGATGGATCGATGAAAGATGAGAAGGATGGGTGGATGAAGGAGGGATGGATCGATGAAAGATGAGAAGGATGGATGGATGAATGGAAGGATGGATGAAGGATGGATGGATGAATGGAAGGATGGATGAAGGATGGATGGATGAATGGAAGGATGGATGAAGGATGTATGTATAAATAGAAGGATGGATGGATGAAGGGAAAAATGGATAGAAAGGATTGATGGATAAAGGTGGGTGGATGGATGGAGGAAAGAAGGATGGAAGGGAGGATGGATGGATGAATGACAAATATATGAATGGAAGAATGGATGAAGGATGGATGGTTGGATGGATGGATGAAGGATGGATGTAAGAAATGATGGATGGAAGGATGGATGGATGGATGGACGGATGGATGCAAGGATGGATGGATGAAGGATGGATCAATAATGGATGGAAGGGAGGAAGAATGTATGACGGATGGATATATAAATGGAAGGAGAGAGGAAGGGCCACTGGATTAAGGAATTATGGATGGATGGATGGATGGATGGATAAAAGCATTTATGGATGGAATGATGAAGGATGAATGGAAGGATGGGTGGATCAAGGAGGATGGATGAATGGATTGATGGATGGTGGAAGGATGGATGAACAGAAGGATATATGGAAGGATGGATGGATGAAGGAGGGATGATGGAAGAGAGATGGATGAAGGATAGATGCAGGATGGATGGATGGAAGGATGATGCAAGGATGGATGGATGGATGAAGGATGGATAGAATGATCGATAGAAGGATGGATGGATGAAGAATGGAAGGGTGGATGGATGAATGGAAGTATGGATAAATAGAAGGATGGGTGGATGAATGGAATTATGGATGAAAGGAGGGATGGATGAATGAAGGAGGGATGGATGAAGGATAGATGGATGGATGGATAGATGGATGGATAGAAGGAGGATTGGAAGGATGGTTGGAAAAATTGATGCAAGGATAGATGGATGAAAGATGGATGGATGGATGGAGGAAGGATGGATGAATACATGTATGGATTGATTGATTGAGGAAGGATGGATGAATAGAAGGATGGATGGATGGATTGATGGAAGGAGGAAGGATGGATGAATAGAAGGATGGATGGATATATGGAAGGATGGATTGATGAAGGAGGGATGATGAAGGATAGATGGATAGATGAAGGACGGATGCAGGACGGATGGATGGAAGGATAATGCAAGGATGGATTGATAAAGGATGGATGGAATGATGGATAGAAGGATGGATGGATGAAAAATGGAAGGATTGATGGATGAATGGTAGTATGGATAAATAGAAGGATGGATGGATAAATGGAAGGGTGGATGAATGGAAGGATGGATGAAGGATAGATGGATGAAGGATTGATGCAAGGGTGGATGGATGAAGGATGGATGGAATAATTGATAGAAGGATGGATGCAAGCATGGATGAACGGTGGTTGGGTGAAAGATGGATAGATGGATGAAGGATAGATGTAAGAATGGATGGATGGAAGGGTGGATGGATGGACGGATGGATGCAAGGATGGATGGATGAAGGATGGATCAATAATGGATGGAAGGGAGAATGGATGTATGATGGATGGATATATAAATGGAAGGATGGATGAAGGGCCGCTAGAAGGAATTATGGATGGATGGATGAATGGATAAAAGCATTTATGGATGGAATGATGAAGGATGAATGGAAGGATGGATGGATGGAGGATGGGAAGGATGGGTGGATGAAGGAGGGATGGATCGATGAAAGATGAGAAGGATGGGTGGATGAAGGAGGGATGGATCGATGAAAGATGAGAAGGATGGGTGGATGAAGGAGGGATGGATCGATGAAAGATGAGAAGGATGGATGGATGAATGGAAGGATGGATGAAGGATGGATGGATGAATGGAAGGATGGATGAAGGATGGATGGATGAATGGAAGGATGGATGAAGGATATATGTGTAAATAGAAGGATGGATGGATGAAGGGAAAAATGGATAGAAAGGATTGATGGATAAAGGTGGGTGGATGGATGGAGGAAAGAAGGATGGAAGGGAGGATGGATGGATGAATGACAAATATATGAATGGAAGAATGGATGAAGGATGGATGGTTGGATGGATGGATGAAGGATGGATGTAAGAAATGATGGATGGAAGGATGGATGGATGGATGGACGGATGGATGCAAGGATGGATGGATGAAGGATGGATCAATAATGGATGGAAGGGAGGAAGAATGTATGACGGATGGATATATAAATGAAAGGAGAGAGGAAGGGCCACTGGATTAAGGAATTATGGATGGATGGATGGATAAAAGCATTTATGGATGGAATGATGAAGGATGAATGGAAGGATGGGTGGATCAAGGAGGATGGATGAATGGATTGATGGATGGTGGAAGGATGGATGAACAGAAGGATATATGGAAGGATGGATGGATGAAGGAGGGATGATGGAGGAGAGATGGATGAAGGATAGATGCAGGATGGATGGATGGAAGGATGATGCAAGGATGGATGGATGGATGAAGGATGGATAGAATGATCAATAGAAGGATGGTTGGATGTAGAATGGAAGGGTGGATGGATGAATGGAAGTATGGATAAATAGAAGGATGGGTGGATGAATGGGAGGATGGATGAATGGAAGGATGGAAGAAGGATGTATGTATGAATAGAAGGATGGATGGATGAAGGGAAAATGGATAGAAAGGGTTGACGAATAAAGGTGGGTGGATGGAGGAAGGATGGAAGGGAGGATGGATGGATGAATGACGTATATATGAATGAAAGAATGGATGAACGATGGATGGTTGGATGAAAGAATAGATGGATGGATGAAGGATGGACGGTTGGATGAAAGAATAGACGGATGGAGGAAGGATGGATGGATGTAGGGTGTATGGAAGGATGAATGGAATGTTGATTATTGAAGTTTGATGGGTGGATAGAAGGATGGATGCAAGGATGGATGTATGAATGGATGAATAGAAGGGTGGATAGATGAATGGAATTATGAATGAATGGAAGAATGGATGAAGGATGGATGGTTGGATGGAAGGATGGATGGATGAAGGATGGATGTAAGAAATGATGGATGGAAGGATGGATGGATGGACGGATGGATGCAAGGATGGATGGATGAAGGATGGATGGATGAAGGATGGATCAATAATGGATGGAAGGGAGGAAGAATGTATGACGGATGGATATATAAATGGAAGGAGAGATGAAGGGCCACTGGATTAAGGAATTATGGATGGATGGATGGATGAAGGATGGATGGATGAAGGATGGATCAATAATGGATGGAAGGGAGGAAGAATGTATGACGGATGGATATATAAATGGAAGGAGAGATGAAGGGCCACTGGATTAAGGAATTATGGATGGATGGATGGATGAAGGATGGATGGATGAAGGATGTATGTATAAATAGAAGGATGGATGGATGAAGGGAAAAATGGATGGTTGGATGAAAGAATAGACGGATGGATGAAGGATGGATGGATGAAGGGTGAATGGAATGTTGATTATTGAAGTTTGATGGGTGGATAGAAGGTTGGATAGATGAATGTAATTATGAAAGAAAGGATGGATGGATGGATTGAAGGGTGAATGGATGAATTGAATTATGAATGAAAGGAAGGATGGATGGATAGAAGGGTGGATGGATGAATGGAATTATGAATGAAAGGAAGGATGGATGGATAGATGGAAGGGTGGATGGATGAATGGAATTATGAATGAAAGGAAGGAAGGATGGATGGATGGATAGATAGAAGGGTGGATGGATGAATGGAATTATGGATGAAAGGAAGGATGGATGGATGAAGGAGGGATGGATGAAGGATAGATGGATGGATGGACGTATGGATAGAAGGATAATTGGAAAAATTGATGCAAGGATAGATGGATGAAAGATGGATGGATGGATGGATGGAGGAAGGATGGATGAATGGATTGATGGATGGTGGAAGGATGGATGAACAGAAGGATATATGGATATATGGAAGGGTTGATGGATGAAGGAGGGATGATGGGGAAGAGATGGATGAAGGATAGATGCAGGATGGATGGATGGAAGGATGATGCAAGGATGGATGGATGAAGGATGGATAGAATGATCGATAGAAGGATGGATGGATGCAAGGAAGGATGGATGAAGGATGGATGGATAGAATGATCGATAGAAGGATGGATGGATGAAGAATGGAAGGGTGGATGGATGCAAGGAAGGATGGATGAAGGATGGATGGATAGAATGATCGATAGAAGGATGGATGGATGAAGAATGGAAGGGTGGATGGATGAATGGAAGTATGGATAAATAGAAGGATGGGTGGATAAATGGAAGGATGGATGAATGCAAGGATGGATGAAGGAGGGATGGATGAAGGATAGCTGGATGATGGATCGATGGATGAAGGATGGATGAATAGAAGGTTAGATGGATATATGGAAGGATGGATGGATGAAGAAGGGATGATGGAGGATAGATGGATGAAGGATGGATGCAGGATGGATGGAATGATGGATAGAAGGATGGATGGAAGGATGGATGAAGGATGGAAGGATGAATGGAAGTATGGATAAATAGAAGGATGGGTGGATGAATGGGAGGATGGATGAATGGAAGGATGGAAGAAGGATGTATGTATGAATAGAAGGATGGATGGATGAAGGGAAAATGGATAGAAAGGGTTGATGAATAAAGGTGGGTGGATGGAGGAAGGATGAATGGAAGGGAGGATGGATGGATGAATGACTTATATATGAATGAAAGAATGGATGAAGGATGGATGGTTGGATGAAAGAATAGACGGATGGATGAAGGATGGACGGTTGGATGAAAGAATAGACGGATGGATCAAGGATGGATGGATGTAGGGTGGATGGAAGGATGAATGGAATGTTGATTATTGAAGTTTGATGGGTGGATAGAAGGATGGATGCGAGGATGGGTGGATGGATGTATGAATGGATGAATAGAAGGGTGGATAGATGAATGGAATTATGAATGAATGGAAGAATGGATGGATGCAAGGATGGATGGATGAAGGATGGATGGATGAAGGATGGATCAATAATGGATGGAAGGGAGGAAGAATGTATGACGGATGGATATATAAATGGAAGGAGAGATGAAGGGCCACTGGATTAAGGAATTATGGATGGATGGATGGATGGATGGATAAAAGCATTTATGGATGGAATGATGAAGGATGAATGGAAGGATGGGTGGATCAAGGAGAGATGGATTGATGAAAGATGAGAAAGATGGTCGGATAAAGGATGGGTGGATGAATGGAAGGATGGATGAAGGAGGGATGGATGAAGGATAGATAGTTGATGGATCGATGGATGAAGGATGGATGAATAGAAGGTTAGATGGATATATGGAAGGATGGATGGATGAAGAAGGGATGATGGAGGATAGATGGATGAAGGATGGATGCAGGATGGATGGATGGAATGATGGATAGAAGGATGGATGGAATGATGGATAGAAGGATGGATGGAAGGATGGATGGATGGATGAAGGATGGAAGGGTGGATGGATGAATGGAAGTATGGATAAATAGAAGGATGGATGGATGAATGGAAGGATGGATGAATGGAAGGATGGATGAAGGAGGGATGGATGGATGAAGGATGGAAGGGTGGATGGATGAATGGAAGTATGGATAAATAGAAGGATGGATGGATGAATGGAAGGATGGATGAATGGAAGGATGGAAGAAGGATGTATGTATGAATAGAAGGATGGATGGATGAAGGGAAAATGGATAGAAAGGGTTGACGAATAAAGGTGGGTGGATGGAGGAAGGATGGAAGGGAGGATGGATGGATGAATGACGTATATATGAATGAAAGAATGGATGAAGGATGGATGGTTGGATGAAAGAATAGACGGATGGGTGAAGGATGAATGGATGTAGGGTGGATGGAAGGATGAATGGAATGTTGATTATTGAAGTTTGATGGGTGGATAGAAGGATGGATGAATAGAAGGTTAGATGGATATATGGAAGGATGGATGGATGAAGAAGGGATGATGGAGGATAGATGGATGAAGGATGGATGCAGGATGGATGGATGGAATGATGGATAGAAGGATGGATGGAATGATGGATAGAAGGATGGATGGATGGATGAAGGATGGAAGGGTGGATGGATGAATGGAAGTATGGATAAATAGAAGGGTGGATGGATGAATGGAAGTATGGATAAATAGAAGGATGGATGGATGGATGATTGGAAGGATGGATGAATGGAAGGATGGAAGAAGGATGTATGTATGAATAGAAGGATGGATGGATGAAGGGAAAATGGATAGAAAGGGTTGACGAATAAAGGTGGGTGGATGGAGGAAGGATGGATGGAAGGGAGGATGGATGGATGAATGACGTATATATGAATGAAAGAATGGATGAAGGATGGATGGTTGGATGAAAGAATAGACGGATGGATGAAGGATGGATGGATGTAGGGTGGATGGAAGGATGAATGGAATGTTGATTATTGAAGTTTGATGGGTGGATAGAAGGATGGATGAAAGGATGGATGGATGGATGTATGAGTGGATGAATAGAAGGATGGAATTATGAATGGAATTATGAATGAATGGAAGAATGGATGAAGGATGGATGGTTGGATGGAAGGATGGATGATAGATGGATGATGGATGGAGGATGGATGGATGGATGAAGGAGGGATGGATGAAGGATAGATGGATGGACGTATGGATGGATGGATAGAAGGATGATTGGAATGATGGTCGGAAAAATTTATGCAAGGATAGATGGATGAAAGATGGATGGACGGATGGATGAAGGATGGATGGATGGAGGAAGGATGGATGAATGGATTGATGGATGGTGGAAGGATGGATGAACAGAAGGATATATGGATATATGGAAGGATGATGGATGAAGGAGGGATGATGGGGAGAGATGGATGATGGATAGATGCAGGATGGATGGATGGAAGGATGATGCAAGGATGGATGGATGAAGGATGGAAGGATGGATGGATGAATGGAAGGATGGATGGATGAAGAATGGAAGGGTGGGTGGATGAATGGAAGTATGGATAAATAGAAGGATGGGTGGATGAACGGAAGGATGGATTAATGGAAGGATGGATGAAGGAGGGATGGATGAAGGATAGATGGATGATGGATCGATGGATGAAGGATGGATGAATAGAAGGTTAGATGGATATATGGAAGGATGGATGGATAAAGAAGGGATGATGGAGGATAGATGGATGAAGGATGGATGCAGGATGGATGGATAGAAGGATGGATGGAAGGATGGATGGATGGATGAAGGATGGATGAAATGATGGATAGAAGGATGGATGGAAGGATGAAGGGTGGATGGATGAATGGAAGTATGGATAAATAGAAGGATGGATGGATGAATGGAAGGATGGATGAAGGAGGGATGGATGAAGGATAGATGGATGAAGGATTGATGCAAGGATGGATGGAATGATGGATAGAAGGATGGATGGATGAAGGATGGAAGGGTGAATGGATGAATGGGAGTATGGATAAATAGAAGGATGGATGGATGAATGGAAGTATGGATAAATAGAAGAATGGATGGATGAATGGAAGGATGGATGAAGGAGGGATGGATGAAGGATAGATGGATGAAGGATTGATGCAAGGATGGATGGATGAAGGATTGATGCAAGGATGGATGGATGAAGGATTGATGGAATAATTGATAGAAGGGTGGAAGCAAGGATGGATGAACGGTGGTTGGATCAAAGATGGATAGATGGATGCAAGAATGGATGGCTGGAAGGATGGATGCAAGGATGGATGGATGGATGCAAGGATGGATGGATGAAGGATGGATTGATGAAGGATGGATCAATGATGGATGGAAGGGAGGATGGATGTATGACGGATGGATATATCAGTGGAAGGATGGAGGAAGGGCCAGTGGATGAAGGAATTATGGATGGATGGATGGATGAATGAATAAAAGGATTTATGGATGGAATGATGAAGGATGAATGGAAGGATGGATGGATGGATTAAATGTATGGTTGAAGGACAGATAGAAGGATGTATGGATGAAGGGTGGATGGAAAAATAAAGGATGGATGGGAGGATGGATAAATGGAAGGATGGATGGATGGATGAAGGATGGAAGGAATGATGGATGAATTATTCTACAAGTAGCTCGGAATAATCTAATCCAGGTTAGACGTGTCTAGGTGTTGTAGTATTAGAGCCAGTACACTTCTAGTGTGACATGTAGACTAAAAAAAGTGTTAAAAACGGACCTTATTGAAGTTTTCACAAATCCCAGACCTGGTTTTAATTATTCAACAAGTAATTTAGAATAATCTAGTCCAGGTTAGATGTGTCTAGGTGAAACAAAATTAGTAATTTCTAATGACTAATAACGCTAATAAATCATTTCCTCTGTTTACAGCTAATCTGTTAGCATGTTAGCTTAACACACTTTAATAAAGTTTTAGCTAGCGGTTTAGTTAGCCCTTTAAAGAAACATTGTTTAGATTTTGTCTTTCTCTTAGTGTAATCTGTTCATATTTAAACAAAATATATTTATACTTACCTAGTTTCAACTCAGTACTTAGAGCTGGTTTTTAAGCCTCCAATTGCAGCATGTCTCTGTCGACAAACAGAAGAATGGTTTTCTACAACAGCAGTCTGGGTCAATGTTTTGCCATTCTATTAATACATAGCACCGTCAATTCCCACCTATTCTATTCCTACCGATTGTGTGATAAAGAACCCAATTAATGGACCGGTCTATGTAAGCCTACAAACCTAGAGGCTAGCTTTGTAAGCTTATTAGGGATACCTTCCCTCTCTCTTGACTGTAACCCTATGTGGCCTGGCCAAAACTGTGGAAGTAGGCACCCTGCATCTACATAGCTCCATTAGTGCCGTATCACAAACTCACCTCTATGCTGTTTAATTAAATGTTGCTGTTGGTTTTAAAGGATGATGTTTTTTATTTTTTTATTATTTTTAATTTTTTTAAGGCTTAATTCCTTGTTTAAATGAAAATTCATCAATTTAGTGTAGTATCCATGGTGTTGTGTTCCTTCTTTTAGTAGTTTTACTGGATTTTGGTAGAGTTATTAAAAAAACAATGATTAGCTTGTAACAGATAATTTAATACTTTTTAAATTTAACCTTCATTAAGTATGGTTGTTTCACATCTTGCGTTTCAATACACGATTTCCACTTAAGAAAACCATCAAAAACAACCACAGACACAATGAAGGTGTTAGGTTTCTGTTTTCTGTCATGTTTTTCTTTTAAGTATCCAGTTTTGCTTTTCTCCTTGTTTCCTAGTTTTTATGGTTTAATTCTTAGTTTATTGTGTTCTTAGTTTTTTTCTCAGTTACTGTCCTAGTCTTGGTTCTATTATATTTTCTTTTGAGTGTTTAGTCTTACTTTTCTTCATGTTTTATAGTCCTAGTGGTTTAATTATTATTTTGTTATTTCCAGTCTTCCAGGTTTTTCATTTGTTGCCCTCTGCTGCCCTCTTGTGTTCTCCGTTCTCCCTAGCTCTTATTTTATTTCTTCTGTCCTCAATGTTTTCAATCTTCTCATTAGCCCTCTCTTTGTCTTTGTCTCCTTTAAAATATATATATATATATATACAAAACATCTTTAGTACAAAATAAGATACAGTTAATAAATAGCTCTTTAATAGATCAACTCTTTGGCTTTTCGCTAATCTGTTACCTTGTTAGTTACTTTAATAAAGTTTTAGCTGGAAATTTATTATTTTTTTTAAATGTATTTTCTTGCGTTATCTATCCATTTTTAAACATTAGCTAACAAAAACACATCCAGTTTATCTTACCTAGGTTTTTTTGGTTATATTCTTTGACTCCAATGGATTAAAAATAAAGTATGTGTCAGAACTCAGAACTGAGGACCCAGAATTTCAGGAAGACAGACTGATATAATTTACAAAAGCGTTTATTGACAACATGTCAAATCTGCGAGTCAGCAGCTAGGATGAAAAAGGCCAAAATCAGATGATATCCCACAGCACGTGGTGGAGGCCGCCCACAGAGTTCCGGGAGCCAAAGCCCAGAAGGCTGCTGGATTGGCTGACGAGCAGAGGAGAGCAGACGAGGGTAAGCAGGAGTTTCCGGAAGGCGAAGCCAAATCTGGTGTCGATAAGGTAAAAAGGAGTCCAGGCCAGAAGATCAGAGATTCGAAGGGAAATCCTAGTCAGAGTTAGGAGACAGATCCAGGGTGACAAGCAGACGGAAAAAAGGGACAGGCAAGCTCAGAGGTCCAAAGGCAGAACTAGTCAGGATAAGGCAATCAGAACAACACACAGGGTACGTTTGAGAACTCTCACCAAAAGCTCAAATCTGGCACTGATGACTGGGGGCAAGCAGCCTAAATAGAGTCAGAAGCAGGTGGATGAAATGAACAGTAATGAGAAACTGGGCATAGCTAGGCAGGTGAATGGAATAAACCATTAAGCCAATCATCAGTGCCAATATGACATTATTAACATTTGACTCTTTACACCTGCTAATCTTCTGGCTCATATACCCCACCTTACGCATTTAGATAAACATCTACAAATTGGATATTCCTTCCAGATGCAAAATCGAGATTAATATAGTGACCAAGCTATTTTATGCAAACAATTATAAAAGTAAATTGATTCAATTGTCATGATCTGGCCTGTTTGCTCTCCCTTAATTAGTCATTCCTTTCACCTGTCGTTTTTCCCTCTCTGCCTCAATTATAATTTATTCCTCTCACCTGTTTCCTCTGGTTTAAATTCAGTTCAGCCTGAGCATTCAGGGCCAGATCATTGCTTGTCTTTCTGTTAGTCTGTCTGTTTAGTTTTTTGTCATGGTTCCTGTCCTGGATCCTAGCAGCCAGTGGAAAGAGGGTTTCAGTGTTTGTCTCGTCTCCTGATTGTCCACTGTTCCTCCCCCGCGGAGTCCTCTGGGTTTTTGGCTCTTTATGGGGGGAGGTTCCGTTTTTATCTCAGTAAGCCTGGCTCCAGGAGGAGACCAGTTTAAAGTCCAGCTTCAAGTTCCGGTTCCTAAGTCCTGTCTCGGCTACCCTCTTCCACTGTGCCTGCCTGTCTGCACCTGATCCTGTCTGCTCCTGTGCATGACCACCTGGTCATGCTTCTGGTCCCAGTGAGACTCTGAACCCTCCTGGGAGCCTGGGGATGCCTGGCAGTCTGGATCCTGCCACCTGTTTCTGTTCCTGCCTGATCTGAATCCTGCCTGTTTCTGTCTGTTCCTGTCTGTTCTGAATCCCTCACCAGGACCTGCTTCCAGCATGACCTCTGGGACTGCAGCACTTGGGACACTCGTGGTCTGGACTGTTAAACCAGGTAAGTGACCAACACAGATAATCTTATATCAGTTGATTGTGGTCACTAACCTGTGTTTCCTCCCTAGAGTGCCTGAGATTGGGCTGTGCCCCGCCCCCCCGCCTGCAGTGTCCGCGAGCCACAGCCCCGCTTTTGTTTTGTTTTATTTAATAAACGTTTGAACTTTCCTACTGACTGTCTCTCCTTCAATACTGGGTCCATCTGTCCTCGTTTCATGACATCAATTGAGTAATTTAAAAACCAAAGGGAAAAAAACAATTAAATTATATGTAATTTCCTTGTAGCTTATCTCAAAGATTTATGGCAAATTTAAATATGAAATATGAAATCTCTACGGTTGTGTATTCAAAAGTTTAGTTTAGTTTGAAATTTTATATGTCAAGACAGAAATCACTTTAGCGATGCAAGCTTAATATAGAAAAAATCATCCCCCTTATGCTTTATCCTATTTTGTAAGCCGCTAATGTCATTTTAACACATGTATGTTGTAAAGTGCTATATAAATTTACTTTGATTTGATCGTATTTTATGATCGTCAAACATTTGGAAATAAGCCAATTTACTCAGCTTCTCTAAAGTACGCTGCAACCATTTAATCTAAAGTCTTGAAGCTTACTTGAGCTCCAAAAGTATGCCCATCAAGGAAAGCAATAAGATATTGTTTGAAGGATTTCCAACGGATATTGTTTGAGGATAAACATTAGAAATCCTGCTTTTAATTTGTCATAAGAAATGTAGAGCTCACAACAAACAATAGGAAGCACTCTGATCACCACACCTATAATTTACTGCTCCTGCATATCAACCTAAACATACAATCCTCGTTGTGAAACTTCTTGTCACAATATTGTTTTCTTTGCAGGAAGGAGAAAGTAGGTTTTAAAAGGGGAAGATGATTGGATGCATAAATACAGGGAAGTTGTTGAAATAAATAAATAAGGGGGTGTAAATCACTTGAGGCTGGAACAAAGGTTTCTACCAGTTTCGATAGCGGATAAAAAAAAAAATCTAAAATGTGAACCAGAGAGGAATGGTTCAGATCAAAACTTAATCTTGTGTTAGAATGACACATTAAAGCTACAGTGTGTAATTTTCAGCGACATCTAGCGTCCAGACTGCAGACCACAGCAACATGAACATCTCCCCCCCACCGCTTCTCCACCCCAACAGTACGGCGAGCGTTACGGGACAAAATGTCTTCCACGACGTCCGCATCACCTACCTTCTCAAGTGATGAGGTTTGTTTACATAGATAATTTTAATACTGCCATCTATTGTTCAGTACCGTCTCAGTTCATCTCTCTCAACTTGCCGTAGTTACTTTCGAGCGTAATGGGCGATCTCACAATCGCTAGTTTGTTGGCTCTGCGCTGCCGTAGCGCAAAGATGTCTGCCTCCATGGCTGCGAGACCCGCTCCTATGTAATTATAAATAACGAATTCTAAGGCAACGCAAATATTAAGGTTAAGAGGCTGAGCTCGTAGATGATGATAAATAACATAGTTATGTATAATATATTACATTTCTGACTGTATATCCCTGTAATCATTACACACTGTAGCTTTAAAGCTTATACCTAAGTGAGAAACTTGCGGTCTGACAGGCCATGAGGGAAACAGACTATAGAGATATGATTGCAAAAAGACAAGCTTTAAAAAAAATTGACTAAGGGGGACTCAATTTCATACCAGACATCTTAATAACAAGAAACAGATGTAATTGAAAATGACATTAAAACCAAGTTATTTGTTCTTGTTTCTTTTTTTTTTTTTTTTTTACCTAAACGCGTCTCATTATTGATAACTGAGCTGGATGATATTACTCTCTAAGAGATTGCTTTTTCAATTGATTGTAAAGCTTAACTGTTCATTTTCTTTTATTTTTATAATGTATAGTCTTATTGTCTAAGTCATGTCTTGTGATTGCTTTTTGTCCTACAGTCACGCCCAAATTTTCGTACTGTTGGTGCAAGGTAGTTGTTTGTTATCCAGTCAGGCGTTTTTCTTTGAACATGATAGTGACTCTTTTGTGCCCTTGTACTGTTGTAAAGCAATAATTTCCCAACAGTCAGTGTGGGTGGGTTATTTGTCAAGAAATAAAAGCACTGGCACATAGATCTCAGACTGTCACAGCACCTTTGAGGAGGTAGACTTAAGAACGTTTGCTGTTGGAGCTTTAAAAATAAGCAAGGAGAAAAACACGAGAGCACTACCCTTTAAGAATCTGGGCATTTGAGAAGATGTCTGAAGACGTTCAGAGGCATTCAGCCAGCATTCTGTGCGACATGTGTACAGAGGAGGACAGGAAACCAGCACGGAAGACCTGCATGAAATGTGAGATCTCCATGTGTGTCCAGCACCTGCAGGCCCACCTGACCACCCCTGTGTTACTGCAGACTCATCCTCTGACTGAGCCCATGGCTTTAGATGGAAACACCAAATGTCCTCTGCATGGGAAGCTTCTGGAGTACTACTGCCTGGATGATAAGAGCTGTGTGTGCGTTTCCTGTGCCATTGAAGATCAGCACCGACTACACAACATGAAGACCTTCTCCACGGCCCACAAAGAGCTCCTGGAGAAGCTGAAAGCTGAGCAGGAGGCCTTACAGGTGAAAACTGAGGATGACAACATGAGTCTGGAGAAGTGGGAGAAGAGTGAACGAGAGAAGCTGGCTCGCTGCAGCGTGCGTCTGATTGAGGCCGTGACTAATCTGAGGGACATTTCTCTGAGCAGTGTCCAAAGTTCAGTCTCTGCTAGAATGGGGTCCATCAGAACCAGCAGGAGCAGCATGGAGGTAGCCCAGAACGAGAAGGACACCTTCAGGTTCCTGCAGATGTACTCTCAGGTGAACCAGGATGTGGAGAAAGCCAAGGCTGTGGATCTGAGGAAAGGTTTGGAGCCTGGAAGCCATCGAGATAAACTGCTTCTGGAGATAAGACAGAACGGGGAGAAGATGGAGAAGCAAGCATCTGACTTTACACAATCATTGTTGGCCCTGATTGATCCTGAAAACCATCAGGATCTCAGTGGTTCCTCAGAGCTGATCTTTGTACCCCAGACCTCCAGTTCCAGCGTGTCACTGTCTAAAGACAAAAGGATGGTTTTTCATAACAGTTGGTTGGGTCAATGTTTTGCCATTCTGTTGATCCAGAGTACTCAGCCAATTCCCAATTATCAGAGATGGATGCTCAGTCTTGCTGATGAAGCTGAATGGATGATCGGTTTGTGTGATAAAGAGTGTGCGAAGAACCCAATGAATGGACCGGTCTATGGACTGAGCTGGGAAGGTAACCGCCTCAGCTGGGTTACAACAAAATATTACGAAGATCCTGATGCTGCATTTATTTCTTCCTCCTTTGAGAAAAGAAAAACTATTAACACCACAAAAGGAAAGAAACTTACAGTTTGTTCCACATTACTCACATCTGAGGACATGAATGGAGATGAGGAGAATGAATGCCCTGAAATGGTGGAAGTGGTTTGGAACTTTGTGGCCTCCAGGCTCAGCTTCTTCAGCAGAAGTGGACAGTACCAGAGAAAGAAAATACTCACAATTGAGACAACTCTGAAGAACTGGGAGATGGTCCCTTTTGTTCGTCTTGGGAAGGAAAATGCCCAAAACTCCTCCCAGCAGCAATTAAAATGTTCTTGTGGAAGATCATCTTCATCTTATCAGACAAATTGTGGCTACTGTGGAAAAATGTTCACTGACCTGTTCATTACAGAAGTTGTCTGTGAGCTTTGCTAAATATTTGTATTTATCTTTGCTTCAGTGGTTTAGTTCAGAGAAGTTGTTTGATACATTTTCATAAAAATCTTGTTAAACATAATCAAAGTCAAATGAATGAAATCTTTACATTTTTATTATACATGCTTCTGACTGTCATGAGTGCATTATCATTTTGATAAATCAATATCAAATTACTTTTTGATTTGTGCAACCACATAATGTTGCAAATACTTCTTAAAAGCACTTTGAGATTTGATGTCAAATGTAAAGTGTGTTATAAATAAAATTCATTATTATTATTATTATTAAAATGTTTTGCTCACGTCTAGGGTAGTTGAAGGAATCTATGGTAGTTGAAGGAATGAATGTATGTATTTACTTCATATTTTACTTTACAAATTGCAACTGCTGTAATAAACAATAAAGTTAGATAATATTCCTTTGCTTGCATATATTGTTAGAGTTAAAAGTAGTTTTGCAACAATACCGATACTGCACTAAAATGGCGGTATCGGTATCGGCGAGTACAGAAAAACAGGCCATCGATACCATTTTGAGAGCCAAAAGTTCACTCAGCTATTGTCACCCATTCCAGGTAGGCAATAAAAAGTTCTACTGGATTCACTTTGTATTAGTCGTTTTTCCTGCTTCACAAAGGTAGGCAGCAGCTTGACAAAGCCATGATGGCAATTATTTTACATCCAAGTAGTATGCAGTTCTTCATATATACACACACACATCAATTTGAAACAGACGGTATCGGTATGGCATTGGTATCGGCTGATACTGCACAGCCAGGTATCGGGTATTGGTATAGGGGCCAAAAAATGGCATCGGTGCAACTCTAGTAAAGAATGTAAGGTTCTTTTCATATTTATTTTATGTCTTTTAGATTAAAGAAAAATGTTTCACTTGATCAAAAAAGAAAATCAAACCAAGGTAGAAGATCTCTCAAAGGTAGCTGTTCTGAGTGATAAAAGCTGGACTGTTTTATTGTCCTCTTAGCTGATTTTACAGGTTTCATCATACAAGGCAGACTCTTTTTAGTGTTCACATGTAAAATAAGTGCAGAATAAGTTTTTAGAGAAAATAATAGATTTATAGGGGATATTTATTTAATTCTTTTTTTGACCAAGACTAAAATATACTGAACCCTAGTATTATAACATATAAGATATTATGCTTGGTGTTGGAAGATAAAATGTATATAACTAATTCTAAATCATGACACTACTACAGACAACTGAATTTAAATTTTCAGCAATGGGATGGGTTTCAGCATGCATTCTAAGGTCCTACAACCATTTTCTACAGAAAAATAAAATGATTTTCTTATCCTTGAGTGGAATAGAAAGAGGCTGCAGTATGACTGCTGGCATATAAACAAATATTTGAGGAGGTGCCAAATAAGATAAGGTGGGTCAGTTGACTCTGCAGTGCACAAAGAGCCATTTAGCAACTCAAACAAAAGAAAAAAAGTATTAAATGTGGAACATATATCTGTTAACAAGTTATGAACAGGGGCTCCTATCGAACTGCCCATTTAAGGTAGGTTATAACAATGGACGGTCACATTTGGCTTTGACCTATGAGGTCTGAGGTATGTTTCTAGTTTTGCGTTAGTGCTACTAATAGTAAACATGAGGGTGTTCTATATATAGTGTCATGATGGGTTTCAGAGATTTTGCCCACATGCAGATACAACTCAGAGGCGGATGAAAAGGTTAACAGTTTATTGAATAGTGACACTCAGAGAGACAAAAACCAAAGATTCTCAGCTTGGGGAATATCCAGCGGTCAGGTGAACCGGAACCTGAAATACTAAAGGGAGATCAGAGTGATAAGTTCTAGGTCCATGGGAATTTTCAGATCAATACTGAAAATAAAGCCAGGGAAGGACTCACTGTAGTTACTCCTTGGTTCCTGTTTGTGGGAACTGTACAGATAAGGAGGTACTTGGCTGGAGGGCAGACAGGCAGACTTGTAGTGGTCCAGAGGAGCAGCGGAGCGGACTGTCAACGAGCTTTCCTGAAGTGGACTGCAAACTGAAGCGGTGAATGATTTCCTTAATCTCAGAGAGACGAATAATGCGAGAGACGAATGCTGGTGAACCGGAACTGGAAGTGAGAAGGGAAGTTCAGTGTTTAGTTCAGGCTCAGTGGGAAACTTGAGCGAAGACTTGTAAAAACAGAGACTGAAACGGGACTCACGTTTCCAAGGAAAAGGTGTCCTTACCAGAATCCAGTCGGTGTGGGTTGTTCCAGAACTTAGTTGACTCGTTGGAGGGTGGACAGGGTTTACTCGGGTTTGGTTGGTTCCTGAGGAGCGATGGAGCTGACTGCCGCTTAAATTTCCAGAAGTACTTGAACGGTTCGTGTGAAGCTCAGACAATCTTCAGGGGGAGGAGGCCCAAACATCCAGTTTGCAGGATGACTTCCTGCCGAGAGGCAAAGACAAAAACAATATGGTTAGGGCTCAGTGAGACAAAGACTCAGTTAGACTCTGCTAAACTCAGCTTGGCTAGAGTACCCAAAACTGGCAAACACTCTGGCATCGAGGTAGTGGCAGTCAGCAGCTTAAGAGTCCTCAGATAATGAGGCAACCATCCGCAGGTGTGTGGAAGGGCCAACGAGAACCAGGCGCTACCTGGTGGTGGAGGGAGAAAACACAAACACACAACCCACACAAACTGGATTCCTAACAGACATAAAATATATGAATTCCATAAAATCAGTTATTGCTCAGTGTATTAAATACATTATATTTTCCCATGACTAATTTTAAATATTATGCAAAGCTGGCTGAATTGGTTGTAACATGTAGCCCCTTTCTAAAGTTCCTTAACCACGTCCTCAAAGAGAACAAATAATATTTCGGTAAGCCTGGACTTTGGAATAGAAAGACACTAAAGCCTGACTGCCGGTTTATAAGCAAACATTTGAGCATGTAGAAAAAAAGGCAGGGTTAGTTAGTTAGGTTATGAATTCTCTCTTTATGGGGAGCCATTAGGCAACTCAAATTAAATATTTGATGTTAATAAATGTGCTGCCTGCAAACTTTGGACTCACAAACCTGTCATCCCAACAAATTTTTAACATTTTAACATTATCTTCCCAGCATGTGTTAAGATCCAACTCATCAATGAAGTAGGTTGTAGCCAAGGCTCATCATGTAGTTGAGGATTTTTTTGTAAACATGAGGATATTTTAGATGAAAGTTGGAGGCCTATAGCTCAAATAATCTGTGGGTTAAATGGGTTGAATGAGCGTTGTTTCTATGTGTAGACTTTTATTCCAAATGATAGAAATAAAATAGGATAGACCCTTTTCTCCTGAGCCAATGTCACCCAAATGTGTTATTTTAGCGTGCCAAGAAGTTTTTTTTTTATTTGGATGTATTAGTGACACACTGGCAAAATGGATTATTTATCATTGGCAAAGTGGGTAATAATTATTACTTTTGCAACTTCTTGATACAAAACAATGCTTTTTAATAATAATTTTACCAAGGTTATCAATATTATAATTTTTAAAGACACAAGTGGGTAGTACAATTCCATTGCTACTCTAACACCTTAACAAGAAACCGGAGCATGGTGTGAATTGGCTTACAACTGTCATGGTTTTGGTTTTGTTTAAGTTTTATTTTGAGTTTTCATTGGTGTTATTTTGATTCTTGTGTTCTAGATATTTTTGAATGCATTTGAGTTCCTGGATATTTTCTGTTTGCCGTCTTGTGTCAGTCTCCTTTTCCCTAGATCCCTCCCTGCCTCTGTTCACACCTGCTCCCAATCTGCTAATTAGCCTGGTCTTTGTTTCTCTCTCCCATATTTTCTCCTCCTGCTCTGTCACTCTTTGCTGGTTTGTCATCATTTCTTTGCTCCCTTGTTTTGAGTGTTCCTGGCCTTCAGTATTTTTTGGATTTTTGTGGATTTATGTTTTGGATTTTTGCTTCTGTTGGACTTTTGGTAAATTAAACATTCAGGTAACCACCTTAAGTGTTGTGTCTGCATTTGGGTCCTGTCAAACCTCCTCCACTGTGACAACAACAGATTCGTGTCCTGTTTTGATTGCACAGAAAAGGGTGTCTACAAAATATTTACCTAGGTTACCTAAGTACAAATAAATGTCGCACTTACACTTTCTTCCACTTTATAATCCTGTATTTCTATGTGTTTCTCTATCACATGAAATCCAAAATAAATGTCTTCAAAGTTTGTGGCTGTAACATATTACATAATTAAAGAGTTGGAGGTCCTTTCATGGTTTTGCTATGATTTCTACTGGCTGTTTAATGAAATGTTTCTGCATATGACTGGGTCACATTTGACAAATAAAATGTCACACTTATATTGTTAGCACCCTTATAACATAAGGAATAAGTGAAATTAATGAGTAATATATTACTGAGAATAAAATAACAAGAACATACCCAAAAGGATTTTGTAGAAAAACAGCATTAACAAACCATGTCAACCTGCATTCATTGCAACTACAGGATCATTCACTGGTAAAGTACTGGTCAAACAAATGTGCTTGCCAACACACTCTTGTAAATGATTAAAAACGCCTGGCAGAATAAACAAACCATTCATCTAACAAAAAAATCCAGTCTCCACCCACTTAGAGTCATAGTGGGTGTATATTCAAGCCACAAAGGACTGCTGTGATGAGCTGGCAGATAAACCAAGACAGATCCCAGACTTGCAAACATCGAGCACATATCTCTTTATTGAAAAATTTAACTCACTGGTATTTTTACATTCCACCAGAGGAAAAAGGAGATTGCCTTCTTCTTTATACTCTGAACAACATCTCAGGAGCTTAAAACAGGAGGTCCAGCTTTTGAGAAGATGTCTGACAACATTCAGAAGGATTCAGCCAGCATTCTGTGTGACATGTGTACAGAGGAGGACAGGAAACCAGCACGGAAGACCTGCATGAAATGTGAGATCTCCATGTGTGTCCAGCACCTGCAGGCCCACCTGACCACCCCTGTGTTACTGCAGACTCATCCTCTGACTGAGCCCATGGCTTTAGATGGAAACATCAAATGTCCTCTGCATGGGAAGCTTCTGGAGTACTACTGCCTGGATGATAAGAGCTGTGTGTGCGTTTCCTGTGCCATTGAAGATCAACACCAACTACACAACATGAAGACCTTCTCCACGGCCCACAAAGAGCTCCTGGAGAAGCTGAAAGCTGAACAGGAGGCCTTACAGGTGAAAACTGAGGATGACAACATGAGTCTGGAGAAGTGGGAGAAGAGTGAACGAGAGAAGCTGGCTCGCTGCAGCGTGCGTCTGATTGAGGCCGTGACTAATCTGAGGGACATTTCTCTGAGCAGCGTCCAAAGTTCAGTTTCTCCTAGAATGGTGTCCATCAGAACCAGCAGGAGCAGCATGGAGGCAGCCCAGAACGAGAAGGACACCTTCAGGTTCCTGCAGATGTACTCTCAGGTGAACCAGGATGTGGAGAAAGCCAAGGCTGTGGATCTGAGGAAAGGTTTGGAGCCTGGAAGCCATCGAGATAAACTGCTTCTGGAGATAAGACAGAACGGGGAGAAGATGGAGAAGCAAGCATCTGACTTTACACAATCATTGTTGGCCCTGATTGATCCTGAAAACCATCAGGATCTCAGTGGTTCCTCAGAGCTGATCTTTGCCCCCCAAGCCTCCAACTGCAGCGTGTCGCTGTCTAAACACAGACGGACTGTTTTCTATAACAGGTGGTTGGGTCAATGTTTTGCCATTCTGTTGATCCAGAGTACTCAGCCAATTCCCACCTATCAGAGATGGATGCTCAGTCTTGCTGATGAGGCTGATTGGATGATCGGTTTGTGTGATAAAGAGTGTGCGAAGAACCCAATGAATGGACCGGTCTATGGACTGAGCTGGGAAGGTAACCGCCTCAGCTGGGTTACAACAAAATATTACGAAGATCCTGATGCTGCATTTATTTCTTCCTCCTCTGAGAAAAGGAAAACTATTAACACCACAAAAGGAAAGAAACTTACAGTTTGTTCCACATTACTCACATCTGAGGACATGAATGGAGATGCCCGGAGCCGCAATCGGCGGGCTCCTCTGTTCCTGACCCGGAGCCGCAATCGGCGGGCTCCTCTGTTCCTGACCCGGAGCCGCAATCGGCAGGCTCCTCTGTTCCTGACCCGGAGCTGCAATCAGTGGCTTCCTCTGTTCCTGATTCGGAGCCGCAATCGGCGGGCTCCTCCGTTCCTGATTCGTAGCCGCAATCGGCGAGCTCCTCTGTTCCTGATTCGGAGCCGCAATCGGCGGGCTCCTTTGTTCCTGATTCGGAGCCGCAGTCGGTGGTCTCCTCAGTTCCTGTTCCTGAGCCGCAATGGGCAGTCAAGTCCAAGCCTGTTCCTGAGCCGCAGTCCGCGGCCCTGTCTGAGCCTGTTGCAGAGCAGCAGAAGCGGAGGCGGCGTCCTCCTCGGTGCATCCTGCTGAAGCGGAGGCGGCGTCCTCCTCGGTGCATCCTGCTGAGGCGGAGACGGCTTCCTCCTCCTAGGTTCCTGCAGCATTAGAGACGCCGGCCTCCAGAGCGTCTCTCTCAGCTCCGGCCCCACGGCCGGCCTCCAGAGACTTTTCGTTGCCCTCGCCCACCCTGGGTGGGTTGTTTTGGTTTTCGGACTCTGATCTGTTTTCGTGCCTGCCTCCCTGGTTCCCCCTCCGTCCACTTAGTGGAGAAATGACCAGATGGCACGATGGAGGGAGCTGAAAACATGTCTCATGTCTTCATTGAGTTTGTTTGATCTGAAGCAGAACAATCGGACCAGTGAATTGAAGTAAACTATTTTTCCAGAATAAATCCTACATAAAATTTAATTCCTTTGACACACAATAAGCAAAAACTGGTTGAAAAGACATTGAAAAGATGACATGATTTATGTCCAGAGGACATCGACATTTTGTTTAAAAGTGAAAAATTAAAAGCCGTAATTTTTAGATAGTTGAAAAGATGTTAAAAACACAGTTTTGGGAGGGTTTGGAGGATGGAGAGACAGATCATTCAACATATGGTAAGGAACACAACGGAGGCACCATGGGGGATTTGATGTTCCAGAGAGTAACAAAGAAGAGATGGAGCTGTCAGCCAGAGTCTTGATAAAAGAGTTTATATGGGGGTTTGTGCAGAGGATTTCTTGGAGTCCAAAAAGTTGTGCCCTGGAGCGAAGTCTGAGAGATGATCAGACTTTCCTTTGGAGCAAAAACCAGTGATGTTCAGCTGGAGTCAGCCTGCTGAACACAGCTTCGGCATTTTTGAGCGGAAGTGTCACTGAGAAGTGTTTGGAGCACACGGTTGAGTGAGCTCTGCAAGCATGGCCTCGTTAAGTCACACATTGGGTTGGGCTTTGTAGGAAACTGAAATAATCTGGGTTTTCAAAATTACTTGTCAAGAATTTCAATCAGAATCAAACTGTGGATTTTGAAAGGAGATTTCTAGTGACAGTATTATTGCCATTTAAAACTTAAATTCCAGTCAGGGGAAGAAATGTCATGTTTAGTTTACACTTTATTTAGAAATGCCAGCTGCATATACATAGATCTAAAATAGACAGAGACACACTCACACGGCGGCTCATTGGACCATTATCTGGAGGAGTATTTGAGCAGTTTCTCTGAGACTCATGTTCTTTTTGTCTTTGTTCTTCGGCAGGAAGCATTCCTGTTTACCTGGAGAACTGCACTGGAAAAACGATCTAGAAATAAGTAAAAAATTCTTAAATGAAGTGTAATTACCCTTAACTTTAGTAGGTAAATGAGGTAGTTTGCCAATGGAACGAGCATTTTTACTCTTAAAATAAGATAATTTGATGACATTCACTTGAAATGAGACAATCCAATTGAGTTTTCTTATTCTAAATGTAAATAGTCTTGTTAACTTGGCAACATTTCTCGTTTACCTCCTCAATTCAAGAATAAATGCACTTATTTTAAGAAAGAATTACTTATCTAGCTATCAATTTTTTCTAGTGTGGACCTTCTCTACGGAAGCGTATTGCATTCACCAAAGGAAAAAAAAATCTGACAGCTTATCTCATAATTACGAGATATTATCTAATAATTACGAGATCTTTTCTCATAATTACAAGATATTATCTCATAATCTCGTAATTATGAGATCGTATCTATATATTTGGTTATGCTTACTTGAGCCCGTAATGTAGAATCTCTCACAAAACTGGTTCATGATTACCTATTAAGAATATCTGCATCTGTTCCACTGAACAGTTCTCTGTACCCAGGTCTAACATGATATGCATTGGAGTTCCGCTCCTTTTTTTCACTTCATCAATAAAGTACCCATCTATAATCCTGGGGTTACTACTTGTGGAGTAAGCATGCAGCGATATGACCATACGCGGAAATCCGTCAATAGCTCTAATAATACAGAGTCTGTATGGTTTTAGTTTTTCATATGAATCGACATGCTGCATGAAGTTGGGACCTGGTCGTTTTAAACGATTCTGAAGCTGTCACGATCTGACGATGGTTTGGTTTTTCCCTTTCCTCCTTGCTCCCCTGTCTAATTGTTCCTGCGACCAATCATTTCCACCTGGTTATTCAACTATTTATGTTGTGTGCTTGCCTTCCGTCAGCACCAGGTTATTCGAGCAGTTTGGTAAGATAAACTAGCTGTCATGGTTTTGTTTATGTTGTGCTTTACTTTGCTCCTTGTTTCCTAGTTTTATTGGTTTATTTCCTATTTTCTTGTAGTTTCTAGATTTATGTTAGTTTTCAGATTTTTCTGTTGTTTTCCTCTGTTGCCCTCTTGTGTGTGTTCCTTTCCCCTTATCTCCTCTCACACCTGCTCCTTGTCAGCTCGTTAGCCCTGCCATTGTCTCAGTCAGCTACATATACTCTCCTTCTGCAGTCACTCCTTGTTGGTTCCTTGTTGTTGCTGGTCCTGTCGTCACTGTTGTCTTCTCACCTCGTCTCTCCCTGGCTCCTTTTGCTTGTTTTCCCCTGATGTCTCCATGGTTCTGGTCTGTTTAACATTTTAAGTTGGATTTTTGGAATTTGCCCCCTATTGTTTTTGTTACCATTAAAACTACAAGAATTCACCTCTGCCTCTGTATTTGGGTCCTCTAAACCACAACCTAGACATGACACTAGCAATCTGTATCTTGTTGTGTTTTCCTGATTGTAACCCGTTTCTGCCCTATGGATCCAGAGTTTTTCTTTGCCTGTCTGCTCTGTTAGTCTGATCTGTTCTGGAGTGATTCGTGGATTCTACTGGCTTCTCTACCTGGACCTGTCCGCAGCTGATGAGCAGCTCTGCGCTCCTGTTTGTTTTAATAAACGCTTTGAACTTTCCCACTGCCTGTCTCGCCTCCAATTATGGATCCAACGTTCTGAGGTCATTACAGAAGCCTCAGCTCTCCTTGTGGATTTAGGATTTTGAGAAAGTATCAATGGACAGTTCTATGTGACACCACCAAGCAGCTTAAATGCTTTTCAGATTCATTTACAAACATAAAGCAGCCGGTGCTGGTTTAATTGCTCATGCAGTCAGAGTGGGCTTCTTCACCTAAAAACATTCTAAGGACTTACTTTACAATGCTGACAAATTAAAATTAATTCAGTCCACATTAAGTAAACTCAGGCCCCGTCCACACGAAGTCAAAACGAACATGAAACGCTGATATTTTCCAAAACGTTTGCCGTAAAGACGGAGACGTAAAATAAATGTGATCGTCCACACGAATGCATGAAAACGCTGCAAAATGTATGCCAGGCCTGTAAGTGGCGCTGTGGTGCCAAAGCAAAAATAGGCAACGAAATGTTGGGCATGCGTACTAATATTTATACATGGTTGCCCTGCGGGTCCATTTTCGTGGTTTAGTCAGATTCAGGTGCTGAACTATGTGGTCGATATTGCTCTGTTCTTCCTGGAGATATTCCAGAAGAAGAAGATTCTGTTGTAAGCCCGACAGCAGGGTGAGTAGCATGAGCAGCAACCATTCAACACAGTACGGCGCCATTGTTGTTGTGATACTGTGTCGCGCATGCGTGTTTAGAGGCGACGCTATGACGCATGCGTGTAAAAAAAAAATGCGGTTAGAGCGTAAAGATGGAAACGCGAAAACGGCGTTTCAAAATCTTCCCACTCTGAAGGCTGAATAAAAAAAAGATCGTTTACAGACCCCGAAACGCCGGCTTTGTGTGGATGAGAGGCTGGTTTGGTGAAAAATTTGTGCGTTTAGGCCAGGGTTCGTCTTCGTGTGGACGGGGCCTCAGCATTTCCCAGTGTCACATACTAGAGCCCTGCACTCCTGCGGGAGTCCCGCAATGCAAATCAGGGCGGCGCAGGACAAATATTCAAAGGTCATTGCGGGTGGGGGCGGGAGCGGTGATAAGCTACAGTCCTGCGACTGTAGTCGCAGTCCTGCAGTAAAATAAAGTAATAAATTATCAGTCTATGTCTATCGTAAATATACATCACAACCCACTCATTGTTCACGTTTCATGTAGTGGAGATCAGCAATGACTGTCCTTCCTGATCCCCTGAATATCACATATTATCTCACAATTATGACATCTTATCTTGTAATTATGAGATAAGATCTCATAATATTAAGATCAGGATCTCATAATTATGAGATAAAGAACTCAGAATTATGATGTTGTGCCATATGCCATGATCATACTTTTTGGACATTGGGAACCAGTGTCCATATTTCATCTTGATAGGATGACCAGAGGAGAACAAGCAGCTTTGGTGAATAACAGCTGGGGGACTTCTGCAGCCCCCCCCCTTTCAGCCAAAGCAGTCACAGGCAAGTCACATGGAAACCAGCAGAGGTGTGAAAACCTACCCCCCTCTCTGTGGTCCGCTGTGGGGGAGATGCGGGCCCCAGGGGAACCAGATGCCCAGAACCATCAAGGATAAATCAGAACCTTTCAGAACCAAACTGCTGCAAACAGACCTTTTGCAACACATTTCTCTTGAGTTTCAGAACTTATAGAGCCAAACTGGATGAAGACCATGCCCTGGGTTTGAGACTGAGGGGACCCCTGCTGTGAGACTGAGACAAAGAACCCCTGACTGCAGAGCTGCAAGTGGATGATGAACTCAAGCTTTCCAAATGAACATGGAAAAAGGTTTGCAGGTCTGGCATGATTAGGGATAGAACAAACAATATGTATTTTGATGATGCTAATCATATCACGTGTTTACTGCTGAGTAAAGACGACGCTAATTGATGCTAAAGAATGAACTGCATGCTACGCTATAATACAGGAATATGTGTTGAGCTGTTGCTAAAGCTTAGACAAGCTTTATTCACTAAGGGTTTAAACACTGATATAACATTAGTGTTCATGTGTTCCTCAAATGCTCATTACATTTCCATTAGCAAGTCTGACCAAGAGTCATTTAGTGGAATCCTGATGTCTATTCGCTGCCAACTATTTAAGAGGGTAAAGAATCATTTAACTAAAGGTTTTTTGGTTCTTGATTGAGCAAATCATTTAATAAAACATTATTTGGCCAAATGATGTTTTATTCACCTCATGGATTTGCATTGTGAATTGGTCTGAAAACATTCCAATTTCTTTAAAATTAGTGAAAAGCTAATTTGATCATATCCAAAATTCTTCCAGATAAACTTTGTTTTCAAACACAGAATCAATCTTAAACTCTAATATGTTTTTCAACCATCTTCCCCTTCCTTTTTGTACATAGTAGTTAGTTTAGTTTAGTTGAGTTTTACTAGTCTTAGTTGAGAGTGTTAAACTGAAATATGTTTGACTTGGAGCTGAATGAATTTTCTTAATAAACTCTTATATTTTGAACAGAAGTTGTGGTGAATTTATTCCATGTATGTGCAGAATTAACTGTTTGACCACGATTAGTGCTCGAATCACTCTTTCATCTATTGTTCTAACACACAGTTAGCATGGCGGTGTGTCATAAACAGTATATAACAGCAGAAATAATATCTGATTAAATAAGATATTTTACCACCCCTACAGGGGAGGGCAATAAACATCTTAAAGTATCAGAAACATAAATTCCCAGCGGGCTGGGAATAGAAAAGAACATAAAATCACAACGAGATAATATCTCGTAATTATGAGAAAAGATTTTGTAATTACGAGATAAGCTGTCAGATTTTTTTTTCTTTGGTGAATGCAATACACTTCCGTACTTCTCCACCTGGAAGGAAAGCCTGAGTTCACACTGAGAAGGGGAAAACCTCCACATGATCCGTTCAAGTTCCAATCGGAACTCCGAGTGACTGTCCGCTCCATTACTTCTCCGGGTCCAACGTTTGTCTACCTGTCCGCTCCGCAACGTGTTCCCTATTCTCTGGATAATCCAACACAGACTGGATTCAAGGATTGACAAAAGCCCCCTCAAACGTGAGTCCCTCTCCTGCATAAACTTAACAACCAAAATTCCCACGGTCCCTGAACTGATCTTTGTGATCTTCCCTTCTCACTCCCAGTTCCGGTTCACCAGTTCACTGAGCTCAAGACTCAATGCCAGTTCTCATTTATTACCAATAAACCTGTAGAACTTTACCCCTGGTTCTCTGAATTGTTTCTCTGCATGTGGGTCAGATTCCTTAAACCGATCATGACAGTAATTTGATATGTAAAAAATGGATCAACTTTGTCACCCTATGTTAGAACTCTACAGGGTCATTCAGTCATAAAGTACTGCTCAACCGAAGGTGTTTGTTGCTACATTCTTTAAATATAAAAAATAATAAAAATGCTGATCTCCTCCCTTTCTCCGTCATAATAGGTGTGCCTTCAAACCACAAAAGACTTCCGTGTTGGTCTAGCTGACAATCCAAGATCAGTTTTTGGGACTAAATTTCAAGTTAGCAAAAGGAAAAGGGTTTTCTCTTCAATCTCATTTGAATCAGAACAACATCTCAGGAGCTTAAAACAGGAGGTCCAGCTTTTGAGAAGATGTCTGACAACATTCAGAGGCATTCAGCCAGCATTCTGTGTGACATGTGTACAGAGGAGGACAGGAAACCAGCACGGAAGACCTGCATGAAATGTGAGATCTCCATGTGTGTCCAGCACCTGCAGGCCCACCTGACCACCCCTGTGTTACTGCAGACTCATCCTCTGACTGAGCCCATGGCTTTAGATGGAAACATCAAATGTCCTCTGCATGGGAAGCTTCTGGAGTACTACTGCCTGGATGATAAGAGCTGTGTGTGCGTTTCCTGTGCCATTGAAGATCAGCACCGACTACACAACATGAAGACCTTCTCCACGGCCCACAAAGAGCTCCTGGAGAAGCTGAAAGCTGAACAGGAGGCCTTACAGGTGAAAACTGAGGATGACAACATGAGTCTGGAGAAGTGGGAGAAGAGTGAACGAGAGAAGCTGGCTCGCTGCAGCGTGCGTCTGATTGAGGCCGTGACTAATCTGAGGGACATTTCTCTGAGCAGTGTCCAAAGTTCAGTCTCTGCTAGAATGGTGTCCATCAGAACCAGCAGGAGCAGCATGGAGGTAGCCCAGAACGAGAAGGACACCTTCAGGTTCCTGCAGATGTACTCTCAGGTGAACCAGGATGTGGAGAAAGCCAAGGCTGTGGATCTGAGGAAAGGTTTGGAGCCTGGAAGCCATCGAGATAAACTGCTTCTGGAGATAAGACAGAACGGGGAGAAGATGGAGAAGCAAGCATCTGACTTTACACAATCATTGTTGGCCCTGATTGATCCTGAAAACCATCAGGATCTCAGTGGTTCCTCAGAGCTGATCTTTGTACCCCAGACCTCCAGTTCCAGCGTGTCGCTGTCTAAAGACAAAAGGATGGTTTTCTACCACAGGTGGCTGGGTCAATGTTCTGCAACTCTTCTAATCCAGAGCACCATGGCAGATCCTGCCTATCACAGATGGATGCTCATTCTTACTGATGAAACTGATTGGATGATCGGTTTGTGTAATAAACAGTCTGCAAAGAACCCAATGAAAGGACCAGCCTATGGACTGAGCTGGGAAGGTAACTGCGTGAGCTGTGTTTCAACAAAATATACGTGGCGATCAAGATGCCCCACTTAGTTCAAAATCCTCTGGTGAAAGAAAAGGGGAGCAAAGATTCCTTGATTTTTTTAGTCCTCAGTCTCCATTCCTAACATCTAAAAACAAAATTGGAGAGGACATACCGCGACCTGAAATAGTGGAGGTGTTGTGGGATGTCAATGCCTCCACACTCTCCTTTTTCAGTAGAACTGGACGATACCAGAGGGAACATATGTTCCTTATTGGGGTCACACCAAACTGGGAACTGGTCCCCTTTGTTTGGCTAGGAAAGGGCAACGGCAAATACATTGATCAGCAGCAAATGACATTCAGTTTTGGGCAGCCTGTGTTTACAGGGGCTTTTAACGCCAGCCACCCCCACCGTGGAGAAATGGCTGGCTCTCTGCAGATTACCGAAGTTGTTTGTAAGCTTTTCTAAATGTTCGTAATTTATGGCTACATGGTTAATTCTGAATATATTTTGAGAGCTAATCTGATGGATTGGCTCTCAAAATAATTTTCACTGCAGTCTATTACGTTAGATAAATAATCTATGATTTGCATGGAGCATCATTAAACAGAAAATACATCTTTATTCTATCAATTTATTTTCCTCCAACATATTGGTAAAAGGCTTGTAAGCTATTTCTTTCACAGACAATGTAAATTCTTACATAAAGAATAAAGCCAAACAAATACTGAACGTTTAAATGTTTTATTGACTCTATGAAATAATACAAATTTTATTTAAGATCTTGGCAACAGATTTAAAATACAAACTCTTGCATAATAGCAGAAAAAGAGAACATTTTGAAATAAGAACTGCCTGAACTGTGTCAAAATTTATAGCTCAAGGCGCTGAAGTTGAAATTCTTACTATAGAGCCTAAAACAAAAAAAAAAAAAAAAAAATTATTGGTACGATCAGGAGCTGAACTAGATACATATTTTTTTATTGATTGGTCCTTCTGCTCCTGATCTAACACTTATTTATATATACTATTAATGGTCCAATAATATAACAATTAGCACACAAAAATGCTATTTTAAAGTGCGCAGCATGGCTGTTGAAATGATACATCTTCTAACAATAGTTCCTTTTTCTAATTTGCTAATAAATTTGTATATAATATAAAACATTTTACAATAAATTAAGACATTTGCTTCAAAATGATTAACTGGGGGAGAAGGCTTGTAGCAGAACTTCGGCACAGTGAACAGGACAATGTCAGGCTTATTGTTTATGAACAGATCAAAAGTTGTATTAATAGAAGAAACTACAAGGAATGATAAGCTGAGGAATCAAAGCTCGAGCTTTTTTTTCCAGATATCTGTCACTCCTGGAACGTCTTGAGATTGTTTTAAGTCTAAACAGAGATAATATATGAGGAAAACGTTTCTTAAGATGTGATAGTGAAGTAAAAGCAGACATAAGGACAGTATTTCAGAGGTGCTGCCTATGGGCTGAATCAGAAACTGTTGCTGGATGTTCAGCTGTTGCCAAAGACGGTGTTGAGCTGCTGGGTGACTCGGATGAAGGTCGTCCTGCGGCTCAGCTCCTTCAGCTTCCCCGCCCCCACGTAGGTGCAGGTTGAACGGACGCCTCCCAGGACGTCCCGTATCGTTTCGTCCACCGGGCCTTTGAAGGGAACTTCCACCGTCTTTCCCTCCGATGCTCTACAACAGTGAACGCATCATCATGATAATCAGTCAGATACAGATTAAGTTAGTTTATTTAAAGAGACAAAGCCTGTTTCTCAGCTGATACCCCACCTGTAATCTGCTACCCCTCCAGCATGCTTCTTCATCGCCGTGTCGGAGCTCATCCCATAGAACAGCTTATATTTCTTGCCGTTCTTTTCGATGATTTCCCCGCCGCTCTCTGTGTGGCCTGCCAGCATCCCCCCCAGCATCACAAAGTCGGCTCCGGCGCCTGAGGGGACCCAGAGGAAGCAGTTAGATCCCTGATTTAAAGGGACGGAAACCTGACTCCTTATAAAGGCAGCTAGAGAATATAAAATATTTTAAGTCTCGTATAGGAGAGATTCATGTAAGAAAAACAGCAATGCTGCAACACAGTACATGAAAAAAAAAACTATATTTGCTATAATAAATAGACACGCATCAAAAACCTTCTAGTTATAAGTCAAAATAACTCCTTTCGGATATTTTTAAAATACATTTCAGATTTGTTTTCCATGGTCTGTTTTATTTATTTCTGGACGTTTTTCTTTTTTATGTTGCGTAAACAAAATTGACTGACTTACTACTTCCTATGTTCATTTTAAGACATTAAAATTTACCAAAAGCCTTTGAGACATCTCCTGGACAGGTACATCCTCCATCCTGCAGGACAGAAAAGCGACAACATGCATCATCATATGAGGAAGATTACATTGTAGAGAACAGCCAATGGGGGGGGGGAGATTATGCAATACCTGAAAACAAGCAAAAGACTAAAAATGCTTCAATGAATTTTCTAATAAGAGGACAGAAAGAAGAAGTTCAGTTACACTGATCATGGGGCCCAGAATCACATTTAGTTTGGCCTTAAGGAACGAACAGAGACAATCTGGGCTCTGTTTAAAGAGCAGATCTGAACCCTTTAACCTCCAATCCAACCTATTTTAATCAGGATTTGCTTAAGAAAAACATCCAAAACACCTTTTCTTCATCTGTTTCTTTTCTAAATAACCAGAAACATAATTTTGTGGCCTTTTTCTTTTTCTTGCAAACAATAAAACACAACCATGCAAAAAAAAATGAACCAGAAAGTACAGCAGTGTAATCCCAAATAGCTAATAAGTAAAGATGAAAGTTTCTATGAAAACAGTTCAGCACACCGGCAAAAGTGTAAATCATTATGTCAGACTTACTTTCACTAAACTAAACCACAGAGTTTTCCTTTAATCAAACCCACAACTAGAGCCCTAATGGTTGCTTAGCTTCACAAACATGGCTTGATGAGATGTCATGAAGCTTTTTCACACTGACACCTAGTGGACATTTAAAATCACTGCAGGTGACCTATTTGACAGAGCAAACTAACCTGATTTGATGAGTTAATATATAATATAATTTAAGTCATTGTATGTTATACTGTATTATTCTATATCTTATTTTAAATTAAAAATATAAATGTGTTATTTGTGGATGCAGGTAAAAAATAATGCAAAAATATAACGTGCTATATTAAGTGTAACTGTAGTGTGTGAAAATGTACTTGTGCACTGGGATTTTAATATATATATATTATCTTCAAAGTAAAGTAAGACCAGTAAATTAAATCAATTGAAAGATAATTTAAATTCAGATAAATCAAGTCATAGCTGAGAGGAACATGATGACACCAGAAGAGGAAAAGAGATGGAAATGGACCCATGTGGCTGGAACCTCTTTTTAGCCTTGAGGCTGCTCCATTTTTCTTGATGATAAAATGCAAAACATTGGAGATTCTTTTAGCAGATGCATCCCGCTGACAGTTTAACACGTCAGAGTCAGTTAGAAACAGCTACTTTATCGGTCATCGATACGGCTCTACTCTATGAGCTCCACACATCACCCATGTATCGGTGTTGCTGGACCCATCACTAGGTTCAAACAACAGTCTAGTTTATGAGTTCAAATCCAAACAGACAAACCAAACTCATAAAACATCATAGTTCCACAAGTTGCTCTAAATGCTGGTATATTATCTTATTTTTTGCCTGTTAGAGCTCTGCTTCCTCTATTGATCATTTTTGATTTACAGCTTTATAACAGCAAATATTTTTTAATTTTAGGAGGAACTTCCTGGAAAGTTTCCACGCTGTCAGCTCAGTTTACAGCAGGCTGTTCAGAGCCGCGTTAATCCTAAACTAAAGTGGTATCAGGCTGCAGCTAAAGGTAGAAACAAGGATATCAGAAGGATAAAAAATACAAGCTGACTTTATTGGTTTACCTTTTGATTCACTTCCAGGATTATTAGCATCTTCATCTGCAAGCTACGTGCGCAATCGGCAATATTTGCTTCCTCTACCTTGCAAAAGATATCCAAACCTACCAGATGGTTATTAACAAGGCCATTCCATAATAGTAGAAAAAAATAATCCTGCATTTGTTTGGTGTGAAACCCTCCTCATTATAACTACAATCTAAGTGTTTAGGTTTGGTTCCTTCACACAAAAAAAAGTTAAACAATTTTTCAAGGCTAAGAATTTAGCTCACATCTGCAATGTTTCCTTTATAAAAAAAATGAAAATAAAAGTTTCTTTCTATCATCTCATGGTTACTTTTCTGACCACTTTCAGTCCCATGTTGCCATCAGTTTTAAGTGATTAAAAAACAGCAAATAAGAGAAGTAACTGAGTTAATTCAGTTTGTTCAAAAATCCAAATGTAATTACTGCATCGATCCAGAAAACTCACGGATATAATGTGGCCTCCCAGGCCGTGGGCTGCATCTGCACATTCAATGACAGCGCTGAGCTGCGGGTAGCCAACCCCGGTCTTCTTACGGGTGGTGCACACAGAGCCTGAACAGGAAGACACAGAGAGTCAGAGACGTCTGCAGCCGAACAGGAAACAGCAGCTCCTTGACATCGTTAATTTGTTCCAATTCCATGCAATGAGGAGATTTTTATTAGATTTTAAATGCTCTACTAATTCCATGTCAAAGACCACCAAAGTCCAGGTTCTGTGCAGCACACAGACTTTCATAGCTGGTAATGATTAACCAAGGAGGCTTTGAAATGGTGGAATGGAATGAGGATCACCTGGTCCGATGCCCACTTTAATGATATCAGCTCCAGCAAGAATCAGTTCTTCAACCATCTCTCCTGTTACCACGTTTCCTGCCTGATCAGCAGATAAAATAAAAATGAAAAAATAAAAGTGTTTTTCCTCCAGAAAGCATCACTATAAGAGTCGGACCTTAGGCGTTTCAGACATTTACTGACCATGATGGTGTGCGAAGGAAACTTCTGCCGGACGTCTTTGACGAAGTGAACAAAGTGCTCAGAGTAGCCGTTTGCCACGTCTACACAGATGTACTTGAGCTGCGGCACAGCCTCCACCACCGCAGAGATCTTCTCAAAGTCGCCCTCTCCGGTCCCCGTGCTGACGGCGACACTCTGGGGACGAAACAAGCAGAACACATTCTCAAACAGGAGACATTAAAGACAGACTGAGGGTGTGAGATGAGCTATAAGTGAATGACTTTAATACCTCCAGGCACTCAGGGTGTTTTGAGGCAAACTCTGACCACTCATCCAGAGAGTAATGTTTGTGGATGGTAGTGAAGAGAGCAAACTAGAGGACAAGAAAACTAAAATTAAACAACGGACCAATATAAAGCATTTAAAAATTACTATCACTTATCACTATTAGCTGTTAATCAAAATGGGGGAAAAAACAACATTAGAACCTTCTGTTTTATCAAAGCAACTCAATAAATACCCTTTAACTATCTGGTGTTGTACCAATAAATAATAATAATAAAGAAACTGTGCATGATATGGCATTGTTTAACATTTTGATCTACCTGGTGAAGAGCCATGGCCATCTCAAAGGTCCCCACGGTGTCCATGTTGGCGGCGATGATGGGAATCCCTCTATAGCTTCCCTTGGAGTTCCTGAAGGTGAAGCTCCTCATCAGGTCCACCTAGATTTGAAAAGCCAGCAACATCTTAGTGATGGAGAAGTTTTAAAGACTAAAATAGAGGTTAGTCCAAAGAATCAGTCAATATTTAGGTGTTATTGAGAAAGAAAAAAACATAAACGTGTTCTAAAAATCAAGGAAGAAATTAAGGAAAATAAATACAACAAACTAAACCATCCAGTACACTCTTTTTTTTCTAAAGATATCAATAAAATGGATAAAGTCCTGCATTTTTGTAAAGAGGAAATAACATGTTTAATCAGTTAAATAACTGATTGTTTTGGTGTCTGGATCAGCTGCACTGGCTCAGTCATCTTAAGGGCAATAATCTTGTCCAGTTTTCATAGATACATTCAACACTGCAAGTATGAAGAAGCTTTAGGTTGTAAAACAGTATCTAAAGCTCTGAACATCTCAATCGGACATCAAACTACAGAAAGGAAAGTATTAATCAGGGATAAAAGTTAAAGGACAAAGGTAACTGGAGGAGCTACCGTCATCATGGGCTTCACAAAGCTAATCTTTAAGGAAGAGTGGAGAAAAAGTCACTCAATAACCAGCGCAGATTGTGACAGGAGACTAAGCAAACACATGGATTAGATTGTTTTACACTAAGTTATTTATAGAAGCTCTACCTTTGGCTGGAAAAATAAAAGTGTAACATTAAATTGGAACAAGCCTATAAAACTAGCCATTTCAGAGATGGGCAACCTGGCACTGATTAAAGAATGTCCACTTCGACAGATTCCTTTTGGTCACCAGACAAGACATAAACCAATTCACTTTTTTGGATTGCATACTAAAAACAAACAAACAAAAACATTTTCAGAGGTTTAAATTATCTCACCAATCTAAATATAAGCACAGTGGTGTCATCATCATGCTGTGGGAATCCTTTTCTTTTACATTTTATTTGCTCAAATTTAAGCAATTTTATTTAGGGAATATCTGTGTAACGTGCATAACAATGGCATTTTGTTCTATCTCTAAAATATGAGGATAAAATACAGCACAGATTATGGAGGGTACTGAAAGAATCCACAGCTGGACGGACCCACCTCACTCCTGGACTTGAGTGTGCTTCTTTTGGGCCGCAGGAGAACATCCTTGAAGTCCAGCTTGATGTCATTCTCAATGCGAGGCATTTTAAAGCAGGATCAAATTACAAATAAATAAATAAATAAATAAAATTGGTCCTTGAAGGAAAGTCTGGAAAAAAGGACAAGAGGTCAAGTGTCACGGTGGAGTCATATTTACAACCCATCTTTTCGCACAACTTGTCAATAACATATTCAATAAACTATTATAAGGTTTAAAGGTCCCAGAAATTTGAACATACAAGAGACAAAAAGTTAATATATTGCTTGCTTATTTAAACAAAGAAGAGTTATTAAGTTGGAGAACAATGTAATTAAAGTAAGCTAGCTCTTTCCTCATGACAGATGGTGCAGAAAGGGCAGACCCCAGTTGTCAAAATTCAAGGTTACAATAGTGTTCACCATTACACCTCATTATACGTTATTTGGAACAAAACAACAAAACAGCCACAGGAAGCAACGAAGCAACGGTTGGATTTTAAACTGAGAAGTGCAACAAATTTAGGAAAAGAAAGCCTTTACCGTTAGGAAAGTATGATGGTTGCTAAATGCGCTGCTCTCCACCTCCTCCGCTTCCTGTCGCCTCTATAAGCGCGGGAAGTTTTAGACCGTCGGACACAAAGAACTACAAAGGCGAGAGTCGCTTTACGTCACACGGCGCTAGTGTCGTAAATACTTTGTAAGGCAGTTGGATACTTTTATTTTCGCTTTTCCTTCGTTTTAACTTGTGTGGTTACTTGTGTGGATATTAGCGAGTAGCATACATCTTCTTTGTTTTTTTATTAATATTATTATTATTTTTTTATACAAAAAAGAAGAATTATAAGTTAAGCGGAACATTTCTTGCTCTAACAAGCCAGTCCGGAGGATTTAACAAAAAACACAGGAAGCAACCGCTGGACTCCTAGAACAAATGCTTCTCCGACTTATAAGCTAAAATATATTTTTTATTTAAACTCATAGCAATAATCACTCCAGATAGCATCATCTTTATCATAGTGTTACAACTGATTTGACATTTATTTAAATAGATTGCCCACCATGTTGATTAAAGTGAAGGTAAGTTACATAAAGCAGTGATGACAGCCTATTGTTTTCATACACTCACTGAGTCAGTCATAACTTGCTTATCATCTCTAAGTCTATAAACTGTTTTTATTACAGACTCTCACTGGCAAGGAAATAGAGATTGACATAGAACCTACAGATAAGGTGTTTAATTATGGTTTACATCCTCTTTTTTCCTTTCACAGCCAAAAAACTTGTGTTTTTACCTGTTTTAGAGCATTTAGACCTAACTGATTGCAATGTATTACAATCCAGGTGGAGCGGATTAAAGAAAGAGTGGAAGAGAAAGAGGGGATCCCTCCCCAACAACAGAGGTTGATCTACAGTGGGAAACAAATGTAAGATCATATGTTTTTTTTTCTAAACGGACAGTAGTTTTAGGGGTTTCAATGAAAGGGGTTGTGTTTTCCTATTAGGTAGTGATTTAGTAGTTTTTAGCATCAACATATTCTCCCTGAAGTGAAAAACAATGTGTAGGCCTAATAAGCCACCTCATGATGCTGCACATCATTATTGTGAGAAGTAATCATGATTTGAAAGAAAGTTTTAATTGACATAATCAATTATTCCTCAAATAAGTGCAGACAGAGACTGCTTGAGCACCACAGGAAAGCACCAGTTCAATTCGGTTTATTTATATAGCGCCAGTTCACCACACATGTCATCTCAGGGCACATTATAATTCAACCAGATCATGCAGTCAAATTGATTTCTTTCATCTAAGGAAACAGAGTTGATTACATCGACTCGACTCAAAGGCAAACCCTCACACCAAACATGCTTGTAGCAACAGTGGAAAGGAAAAACTCCCAGGTTAGATCCACATGTTCTATTGCCTGTCATGAGCTGTGCTGTGTGTTATTCAGCTTCTGTTTTTATCTAGGTTGATGTTGTACATCTTAAAATATCCTTATTTTAATATCACTGTGGATAAATCTGCAATGCATAGAATGTAATGCTTTAATTGTAATTGCTGCCATAAATTGTAGCTAATTCTGTTTAGGTTCATCCAGGTTCACTGTCAGTAAATTAATTAGATTTTGTGTTGTTAAATGCAGCAGATATATTATTTAATGCAGTGTCGTAGAAGGGTATTATGTTTTCCCATTATAGTTGTTAAGATACTACGACTGAGATGTACCTGAGTCAAAAAGTAGGTGTTCTGAGATTTATGTTTGCAATAAACCTAAAAAAGATACAATAACAGCATTTATTTATTGCAAGTAGACTTGTCACAATAATACATTTTCCCAGGAATTATTGAGACAAACAATGATATGACATTTGGTTTGAAGCCAAAGTTCTCCCACACTGCAGGTGTCGGGTTCAGACTTGACCCGATTCCATCTCTGGTATTTCCAAATCTCAGCTTGTTTTTTTTTTTTTTGGAAAACTCCTCCTCAGTCAATAGGTTCTCATGCAACACTCACTATGCTGCAGAAATGTTAAGGGGGGGAGTGACTGTAAATAACCTTTTGTTATTTACAGTCTTTAGCAGAACACAAATTATTGGGCTCACTTAAATGTATCATGCGATTCATTTTTAACTTGTGATTAACAAATTTATTTTTTTATTGTGACAATCTTGATTGCAAGTCATATTGTCGTCACTAATTCGTTTAAATTGTCACATGGCATGTTTTCCAGCTTTTATTGCTCTACCTTTTTTTTTCTTGCATAGGAACGATGAGAAAACAGCCGCAGACTATAAGATCCAGGGCGGCTCTGTTCTGCACCTGGTACTGGCCCTGAGAGGAGGACGCCGGCTATGCTTCACCTTTTAGCCTCAATTAAACAAGCTAAAACTGAAAAGATGCCTTCAAAGATCGCACTGTTAGCTGAAGCAGCTGAACAACCACCTGTTGACACTTAAAGGCACCAAAAAGTCGTTAACTGAGTTGAATCAGTTTTTTTTTTTCCGTTTTTGTTGCTTTCCATCTCCAAAGCTACGTATGTACACAGAAAATAAATCACCAAAGCTTTGGATCAACACATGGCTGAGTTGAAGTTAAGAAAAAAGTGATATTTAATCATTCTTCTGTCACTTTGTGCAAATAGTTTTATGTTCTTAAAGACATGCTGGAGAAAAATTTTTTCTGCACCTAAAATAAACGTGACAAAACTATAATATAAAGGTCTTTTTTTGTATCAATGTAACACACAGGGTGTGATTGAATCCAGCTGTTTATGAAGCACTGATGTAGCAGAGTGAGACTGAGGAGCGTTTAAAAAAACAGTGTTTAGATATAAAACAAGACTAACCTTAAAATAAACCAAAACCTTTGATTCTGGCTTTTGGTTCAGCTTTATTTTCCTTTTTTTTTGCTAAACGCTTGATAAGATAAATAAGATGCAAAAAAAGAAAAAAACTTAAAGCATTCATTTTCTTTTCCTAAATATGGAACTCATTGGAGAAAAGAGGAGTGAAGAACATTATTATAATGTTTGTGTTTCAGTAAAAATGTCATGAATAAATTGAACATCTTCATGGATTAATCATTATGAATCATTATGTTTAACTATAGCTGTCAGCGGCTGAATCTCTCCCTGCTTGTGTTTGGTCTCTGTTAAAATGTTTCCCTTTATGTTCATTGAAATAAAACAGCTTCTGGAAAGTCTTTAGGTTTGATCTGTTCTTTACAATTAAAGTGAAAGTAGAATATGATAGTTTTACCCTTACTGGTGACTGGAGAGTGACTCTAACATGTAGCATGGAGGACATCCCTCATTAGTGTGGAAGATGCTACTGACAGAACACTCCATGTTAGCTGTTTTCTCCTTAGGAGACCCAGTTTAATCATTTTTTGTGCACTAGAGGTGTCCCGATACAACTTTTGAATTTTTGATAAAACACTGATCTTGCAGCTTCAAGTGCTGATTGATACCCTGTATGTTATCATTAGCAATCACATAGATTTTTATTCTGTTTTAACGTGCTGATTAAATAAACCTATTCTGACCAAATGAGTTTACTCATGCATCAAACAAGTGTCCTTTTTTTTTTTTTTTTGCTAACAATATCTTGTATAACGTGTTAAAGACAGTCAGTTATCATCATCCCGTAGTCTTACAGGGAATGCTATCACATGGTGTTGTATTGGCTTAAGCTACTATATTTCTTCTTATATCCTAATTCTGAAAGAAAAGTCAGGATCTGCATTGTCTTGGTAAAGCTTGAAATTATAGATTGGACCACAAAACAGCGACTGGTGCTTCTATATTGATGGAAAAAGAAAAGATGGAACAAAAACAAAACTTGGATCGACTTGTGTAGATCTTTTTTTTTATTTCTGTCAAACATCGACCACTGTTATGTACATGAACATTTTAAAACATATTTGATATTCCTCACATGATCGACCGACTGCAAACAGTAAGAGGCAGCAGAAGCTGGAAAACTTTGTACTGTATAACATTGTGGTCACAGTGCTATGTATGCAGTAAGGTGTTTCACTACTAACTACACACCGACTTGACAGGAAACACTGGTAACTGTCCACCCCAGTGAAAGCATGCGTTTTTTTTTTTAATTCAAAAGTCATAAAAGTTGCAGCTTATCAGGGAACAACGGACAATAAAAACCCTTCGGAGTGTTAAGGCTGTATTTATGTGTTTCAGTTTCACCATTTTGATTGTAGTCTAGTCAAGTAAAGTTGCAGCATCGGATTTTTAAGATAGGAATGTTTTCTGGACTCATTTTTTCACATTATATGTTGGATCAAGTTTCTTCACAAAGCTGGAAAACACACTACGACTTCAAAGATAATCATTTATACTCTTTTAAAGTTTTAATTGTTCTTATGTTTTCTGGCTTGTGAAGGAGCCGTCTGCTGCAGGAAGTGTTGTACAGACTGTGCACTTCCTGTCCTCTTGACATGTTGCTACAGCAAATGATTATAGTTCATTTATGTGTTAGTCTACTTTAAAGAAAAGTGATCAAACTTGGATCAGAACAACAAACAGTTAAGTTTTGATCAACAAACATTCAGTGATGTTAAATTATATGTGAGATTTGATAACTTTTGTGATTCTTTACCTCCTAATGGATATAAAATAGGGGTATAAATTAGAAAAGGGGCTGGAGCTAAATAATGTTTGAAGAAAATTACCACAGTAAAGTGGACTGGCTAATAAGAGGTGAGCTACGCTTACATATTCAAACAATCAGTGGATTTTATTACTTTAGGGAAATTATAATACAATCTATGAAATCATCATATACTGTAAATGCACAATAACCGTGCAGGTCCAACAAAAACACACATCATTGTACATCTACAGCACCCTGCTACCCCTACATTTTAACAAGACATACAGGAATGGCCAAACTTTTTTTTTTTATCAACCGCTTTCATCTTTTTTACTTTACATGTAGATGTAGGATCAAAATAATTTTAAAATAAATATCTAAAAGCAAAGATTCAGAGCATCATTAAACTGGATTCCATTCAGACATGCTAAATTTCATGGCAGTGTATGTGGGAAATGCCCTGAGACACAAAGACTGAATAGTTAGTCTGTGTGTGTGCAGCAGTGTTGGTTCCTTTAAAATCCAGCATGTTGGATACACAGACAACCCATAAGGGTTCATTCACAGGGTGCAGCTTTAGGGTTTTGCTGGTGTCTGTGGGAATATTACACCGAAAAAAGGGGCCTCTAGCTGTGCGAATAAAGAAAAAGAAACATTTTGTGTAAAGCTCTTATTTGTGCATCAAAATTAAGCATAGAAGGGTATTAAAACAAAGATGTAAACTATAAAAAAAAAATTCAATGTTGGCATGTGATTTGCACGCAGAAAGGCAAGTTTAGCAGAAATTAACTACTTTCTCTCCACATAGGAACATGATTTTTCAAAAATAATTATTTGCTTAGTGTCTCTTTTAGGTTCTAGAATAATAATAATAAAAAAAGAAACCTACAGGGATTTTTCCGTATCCATCAAAAAAAGGCTAGAATTGCACTAAAGCACACAATACTGTTATCCGATTAAGGCAGGTAATAAAATATTTGCACCTTTTGTCAGCAAAATAACCAATCCAACGTCACTTTTACAATCAACACATATTTTCAGTATGAGGAATAGAATTAAGGTGAAATGAACATTAGGGAAACATAATATCAAGAATATTACAGTTTACATAGTAAAAAAAAAAGCCAAAACATGATTAGACACTAAGTGTAATCTATGAGCAATAATAACAATTACAAAACAATGAGGCATCATGGAGTCATTAAAAAAAACATGAAATGATCTGAAGTAGATTTCTTTGTGTTTTGACAATCAGTAACGCAGCTTTGTTGTGTTTAACGTGAAGCGAAGCAAAATTTATAAAGGTGACAAAAGATAAAGCAAAAAGACACGTCCACCACAGAGTCTCTGGAAATAAAAAAAAATGATACAAAAAGTTTAAATGTGTCTGTAGAGGTGAGGAAATGGAAGGTGCTAGCCGCTTTTTATTGCACTTCTGATGGAGCTCAGGCCGAACCAGCCCAGGTGGGATATTTGGTACAAATTCTAGTTAATTAAAAAGACACACTTAGAGAAAAAGTGTTGATCAGTAAACAAACTGTGGATTGTGTCTGCACTTTTAGAGCACACCCACATGGGTGTGTCTGTTTGCAGATTTTTTCTATAAGGGGCTAGCTAGGAGTAAAAAAAAAAAGAAAACAAAAAAAAATCAGCTTCAAAAGTCCTCTGCTTTATGGTTTTCTCCCTCGTCTTTCGACAGAGGAGACCTGGCCTCCTGCATTTCCTCGCCCTCCTCGCCTCCATTGCTGCTGCTGCTGGACTCGGCTGGATAAACAACGACGCACATCTTCTGGCCCAAGTACGTCATTTTATCTGCAAGTAAAAGAGGAAGAAAATAGATAATGAGAAAAAGCTGAGAAATTTCTGTACGGATCCGAAAGTCCTCACAGAGACATCTACCCAATGATAAACTCCTTTATTATTTTAAAATATGAGCCAATAGGGCTTTCAGACCAAGTGAAAGGTGCTGGATTTTGAAGATTGGACTAAAGTATTTTTCACATTTTGAGAAAAGTTATGATAAACAGTAAAGTTGATTTATTCGAAATAAAAATAAATAGCAAACTTTTTAGTTGACAAAAATATATTTTTATAGTATATATGCATAACAAAAAGTGTATTTAGTTGACTAAAATTTTTTTAGATTAGCAGTTTCCACATAATATCAGTGAAGTTCTTTCTGGTTTGCAGTCTAGTACAATTGGGTGAACCGTGGTGAAGGTCCCCAGGTCCACTGTGGAGGTCCACAGCTCTTCCTGATTTCTAGGTTTATTTAGATTTTTCTATCATTATATCAAATGAAGCAGAGGGTTTTAGACCTTCTTAAGCTTTCTAAACTTATTTAAGCCTATTATAATTATTGTATTTCCAAAAAAGTAAAAAAACAAACCACTGGACTATGTTTCCAAGTTTGAAGACGTTTCGCTTCCCATCCAGGAAGCTTTTTCAATTCAAAATGTCAAACGAATGCTCATTCCTAAGGGATCCATTTGCATGTTTTTTAAGCCAAAACAAGGCTTTGTTTGGCCTTGAACTCGACGGTATGTCTATTTAGAATTGAAAAAGCTTCCTGGATTCGAAGTGAAACAACTGCAAACATAGAAACAAAGTCCAGTGGATGACAGAGAATCTTCCCCAACATTATTATTATATGTTTTTATCAGCATTGGTTTGCCAGTTTGTCTTTTTTTAAATAACTAAAAAGGACAGATTTTGATTAAATTTTCAGTGAAGGTGCATATTTTGACTTGCAACAAATTCTTAAATTTTGGTGATGATTTGGATCACCATCTGGATTCAGGAAAACCTTTGAAATAAACACAAGTATTAACTCAAGGTGGAAGTAACCATATGTTGGAGGAAATGAGCTACTTGGTGGAGATCTGCGCTCTCCGAGGGCTTTTTCTAGTTTTTGATTTCAAAGTACATAATATACAACTTTAATAAATCCGCATTGTATTGAAGTATTTTGTTTTAATATTATAATAATCAGAATAGAAAATAATAATTTCACCTTTCAGGGAATGTGGAACAACCTGGGGAATCTGAGAGGGAGTGCTGAGTAAGGACTGTGTTGCCTGCAGTATTGTGCATGAATGCGTTCAATAAATGGGGTTCGCTAAATACGTTCATATTTTTAGTGAACGGTGAACTGACATATTATTTTTGAAGTAATGATCGTGAGCAAGAAAGACAGCTCACATTCGCATTCAATTGATAACGACACTCTTCACTGCATAACGTCAGGTTTTACGGCACTTATAACAGCAAAAAGCATGACAGACCAGCATGTCTACTGCTAATAAAACCCAATTCAAACTCATACGCTGGTATTTCTGATGCCAGTTTTGCAGAGCGCTTGGCAGAGTTTTATGAACTAACAAAGGAAGACTGAGAAAAAAACTCAAGTTTCTATGCAAACTGTGCCCACCAGGATTTAAAAAACAAATACGTATGTCAGCCATGTCTACTTAAAATTTAAAGCAACACATCAAGTTAAAGCATCCAAGCTATCTTGGAAAATATCTGCTACTGAATCAGTATCATAAGAAATCATTTTTGATACAGATCTTTTCAGGATAACCTGAAAGTACCTTTGTGTTTCAGAGTTTCTGTGTAATTCGGATTTACTGCACATTCAGTGCACCTTGACTGCATTGAGTATTTTCCATCTCTTTCTATATGCTATAATTGCACATTTAAATGGTGAGATACAAGGTTCTATTGTTTAGGATTGTGGCTTAATTTACCAAATGAACTTGAATTAGTTAATTTACAGGTTTGTAAATTGAACTTTGAGCTTTTTTTTTTAACTATAAGCTGGCACATTGGTAGCCTGTGTGGGTTTTCCTACAAAAGAAAGACCTTCAGCAGCCTTAAATGCTTGTTGAGAATATTGCACACTTTCACATTTGTCAGAATTCACCATGATCGAACATTTCTAGTAGACCAGTATTGTAAAAAGTTGGTATACCTTGATGCAACACATCTATCAACTAACAGAGTCCAACAGAGAAATTTTTCTTGTGATAATGGCACTTACCAACAAAAGCATTAAAGCACTGTGGTTTTTTGTCCCAGTAGACACCGAGGAAATAGACTGGAACTCCGGTGAGCATGATTGCAAGTCCGATGCCGCACACCACGGGCTCAGAGTACAAGGAGAAGATGAGCAGGAAGGCCCAGAAGATGAGGTAAATAACTGGCCATATCAGGCTGATCTGAAGAGAAAAAACATTTCTAGATTTTAAAAACTCACAGAGACCGTCTAACACTGCTATATCATTGTCTATGTTTATGTTTGATAAGAACATTTCCTCTTATGTTCAAATTTAGTTTACTAAGCTGCCTTCAGGTGTGAAAATGAACCTACCTTGATTGGCCGATGCATGTTAGGCTGTTTGATTCGAAGCACGATCTGCCCGGCGACAGTGACTCCATAAAAGAGGTAGTTGATAAAGCCCACATAATTGATGAGGGTGTACATGTCACTGGTGCACAGCATTAGCAGGGTGGACAGGCACTGGGAGAGAGAAGAGACAGAACAGGTCTGGTTGTCTGCTGTCGAAAGAACAGTGAAGAAGATGAGAGCAGTACTCACGGTGAAGGCCAAAGCAGGGATTGGGGTGCAGCGTTTTACATGGATCATGGCCAAAAGGCTTGGGAGGTGTCCCTCTCTGGCCCCAGCAAAGAACAACCTTTTCACGAATAAACGGGGAGACGACATAAATCTAAAATACAGCCACAATTTATTGACTTCTACTGAAACAGCATTTCATTTTACTAGGCCTTTGAAAGAGCACTTTATTAACTTATTCTTCTATCTTACATATCTTTTAACCAAACTGACTGTATTGTCTAAAGTACCTTGAGATGACATGTAAATAAACTGAATTGAAGAGTCCATTAAAACTTACACCAAAGTTAAAGATTTAAGGGTGATATATACTTTGAAACCAGGTCCTCTGCGTAGGTGTCACAGTGAACTCAAAGATGTCCCTGCCCCCTTCCGCAGACACTCTACTGCACCTCTCCCAAATTGTAACTGACCGCAGACAGTGCCGCAGAATGGAGGCAGGCTTGTTTTGTTTTTATGAGCGTAATTGCGGAAAACAACTCGTGATAATGTCTGCATCAAGCTCACTGCAACACACTGCTGCAGGGGGTATAACCAGCCCTTTAGTCAACAGGTAACATAGTCATCAATAGCTCGCAGTACCATGAAAAAGATTTCTTGTTTTTCCTGTCGAATGCGTCATTTTTTAATCCTCTCATGCATGAATTATTATAAAGTCAGTCAGGATTTTTTTTATAGCTTTAATAAATTCTTAGGAATGTAAAACAAAGTTTTAAAAAAATTTCTACCTTTATTCTATAAAGAAATATTTATCTGTCCACTCAAGTGTACTTTATGCATGTTATACTGTAAGAAAATCATTATACTAATAAAGTAGTTGCATAGATATACTTGTAATTTAGTTTTAGAGATGTAATACATTATTCCGTTGGAACGTTGGTTCTTCTACTCTCATGCAACTTGTGTTTTGTCTTTTTCTCTGTGTGTCTTGGTTTCACTGACCTGTTTATATATATATATATATATATATATATATAGCCAAAGATTTTACTCAAGTAAGAGTGGTGATACTTCGTTATTACCTTATATTACTAGAGTATAAGTAAAAGAAACTAATGGTTATATGGTAAAACTACTCCTAAAGTTACGTTTGTATCAAAAAGTTACTCAAGTTAATGTAACTACCATAACTAGAAGCCACCTCTGTCCTTAAAGGACAGAAATAGATAGTATGTCATCAAGTCCACTGACCGTGAAGAGGTAAAGAGGGAACCATTTACTCCTCCGAAGGTGGAGAGAGCCACAGAGATGGGCATGATCCAAGCCATAACTCCCAGCAGCTTCTCACCAAACGTCTGACAAGGAGGAGCAGAGTGTTGGGGTTAAGGGGTTCAGTCACTGATCTGACACATGCAGTGACTAAAGAAGAGCACTAGGAGGCAGGAGCGACTAAAATAATCAGAAACAGTGGTGCAGGCTGAGCTGAGACACAGGACTCACCACGGCAACAGCATTTGAGGCCAGCAGTTCCTGGGGACTCATGGCCGTGACATAGGCGATGTTGGCGAAGACGTAGACGAAGGTGACAAGAGGGATGGAGATGAAGATGGCCCGTGGAAGATTCCTGGAGGAAAACACAGAATGAGTCGAAGGTGGGGAAAGTACAGAACAAATGTACATTGTTCAGTATCTACAGTACTGCCAAACACCTGCAATGGACAGATTTCTTCTGACTGAGACTGGATTACTGTCAGGTAGCTTTAACTAAACGTGGAAAGGCTTAAACTGGGAAGCCTTGTCGGAATGTGACCGCTAATCTCCCCAAAAACAGCAAAAGCGGCTTCATATTACTCCCTTTCAAGTTGGGGAAAAAAAAAAGGAGATTTCTAAACATTACATGAAAAAATATTCTGATGAATAAAAGGAAGAAAGCATACACGTAAGGATCAACCAGCTCCTCTGTGACGTAGTTGAGGAAATTCCAGCCTCCATAGGCGAAGGAGCCTTGTAAGAACGCCAAGGCTATCAAACCCACATCATAGTCCTGGAAAGGCTCAAAGGCATTAGCCGGCTCCAGCCAGTAGTACTCTCCTACAGGTGGAGCGGGACAAGAAAATCAAAACATCCTTCAATATTTTGTAATACGAAGCCCAAGAAAAACTCAACCATATCTGTGTTAAAAACACAATGACTCATACCCTAATTACATGTAGGGTATGTTGTTGACCATTTATTCATGGTTATATAAACTTGTCTTGCTGAAGGGGTAAACAGGCTGTTTTTTATTACTGTTCAGGCTTGTTTTCAGGAAATCCAGCTGAAAGCTATCCCTTAACAAGATCAGTGTGTGTGCAAAAGTAGGCTGTATAACAATTCCTCATGAGGTATTCCTCAGACAACAAAGGCAAAACATAACAATCAGTATTTTCTTGCACTGAAATACCTTTAAAAAAGAATGTTTTGGATCAATTAAAGTAAATATCTGCAGAAACAGAACATAACTGTGAAACAAAAGCAAAATTCACCAATGGTTTAATTTATTTTAAATAGTAAATTGCATTTAAAGCTACAGTGTGTAATTTTCAGCGACATCTAACGTCCAGACTGCAGACCGCAGCAACATGAACATCTCCCCCCCACCGCTTCTCCCCCCCAACAGTACGGCGAGCGTTACGGGACAAAATGTCTTCCACGACGTCCGCATCACCTACCTTCTCAAGTGATGAGGTTTGTTTACATAGATAATTTTACAGATAGTATTTCATTAGTCTGTGTAGGGTATAGATTTCATGTAGACTTAAGATAATAAATATCGAGCGTAATGGGCGATCTCGCAATCGCTAGTTTGTTGGCTCTGCGCTGCCGTAGCACAAAGATGTCTGCCTCCATGGCTGCGAGACCCGCTCCTATGTAATTATAAATAACGAATTCTAAGGCAACGCAAATATTAAGGTTAAGAGGCTGAGCTCGTAGATGATGATAAATAACATAGTTATGTACAATATATTACATTTCTGACTGTATATCCCTGTAATTATTACACACTGTAGCTTTAACTCAATGCTTTTTTGTACTACGTTTCACTACAATCACAGCAGGAAGTCATATTTTGTGTATATCTACCAGCGTTGTACATCTGGAGAGTAAACATTGCAAACTATATCAAGTTTAATCAAACTGGAAGTAGAGCATAATTGTTTTGAACTTTTGGCAATTTTAAGATAAATATGTTAAAAATTGGGGTTGTGGTTGAAATGCATGGTCACCTTCATGTTGGAAGGTGAACCAACATGTTTCATGTCTTGTTCAGGTTTTCTCTAAGAATTATACTTGTTATGGAAAACACAATAAGAACTACTTGGTGAGAAATGATTGAAAAGTATTTTGATGTAACTCTGTGGTTTTGTTACTTATCAATCATTATAAGGTTGCTTCACCAAGTTCAAATCTCTGGAGATGTTGAAACATAGCTTTATTCCCTACTTGATGTTTATCCTACTCACCAATGTTCAGCTCCTTGTCTTATTTATGCTCTTTTTAATACATAGATAAAAAAAGAAGAAAACCACACGGCATGAGGGAGATGCAGGCATTTGCAGACATCAGCTTCCAGGTCTAAAATAGGTATGAAAATGAATACCTCTTCTAGGAAACTGTGACCGGCTCTTCTAACCCTACTTAGAAAAACCTCCACAGCTAAATGCTGCAACTACCATGTGTACACATGGTGTACATGAGGTGATGCTGAGTTCACAGTGAATGCAGTTTGAGCACCAGGAGCAGCCGGTTGATAGCATCAAGGTGCTTTAAATGTCCTGCAGCGGATTTTCAAGCAGCTGGAGCAGACAACATTTTAAGCATTCAAGCCTGTGAGGCACATCACAGGCGTCTGAGGCGCTTTAGAAGAAAACAGTGATAAACAGCTCTGGAAGTGATCCTCATCAACACAAAGCTCTTGGAGTATGTGGTGAATACCTCTACTAAGTATCTGGTAAATACAGTAACAGCACAAAGGGATCAAACGACGCCGTTCTCTAGCTTTATTTAGGAAATAAATCCAAGTCACTCTTTTAAAGTTATCTGCCATTGTGCAAGATACTGGCATAGAGAGGAGGCTAGCTCCTTCCAACGCGCTACAAACTTTGCCGGTACGCCACCAGAGCATCTTTGATGCATCTGACTCTAATGTGGACCAGCATCAAAGATGAGGCAGCAGATGCTTCATTGCCTCTCAAAGAGTGTTTGGAAAGAATGCATCATGATGCTCCCATATGCAGGTCAAAATTGAAAATCTGTCCCAATCTGACTAGACCATCTTTTGTTTCCTTCTTTTGGTTTGTGGCAAACTGCAAGCAGAGTTTTTTTTTTTTTTTTTTCAGAAAGGTTAGACATAAGGGCAGCGGAATTGCATTATTTGCTTTCTGCAACAACCTATTGTTGTCCTCAAAGAACCGATAGCTAATGCTGAGATGAAGGTACACACAGGTGGGCTGTATTTACTAGAGAGGTAACTACCAAATACAACTTGTTCTGCTGGACCAGTGACTCCAATGAATGAACCAAGTCTTTAGGATACCATCAGGTTCTTTCTAATGAACCACTCCTTTATTCAGGTGTGTTGGGCCATCTTGGTTCTTGAGGACTAAAGCGGACTGTCTCTGATATAGGGTATAAATGCACTCCCAGCTTGTTATATTTCTATTTCCCATTAAAAACAAAGTATAATTTTCCCTCTAATTTAAAGTGTGTGAATACTTGTGTAAGGCATTGTACTCTCCCTCATTTGAGTCCTTAAATTTTCCTACAAATATACAAAAGAATATCTCTTAATGAACTTTCAACCCTTTCAAATGGCTCATTCTGTTGTTTTAGGGGCCTATGTCCGGTGTCCTTAGAGTTTCTGGCTCCTATCCATGTTTGCAGCACAAACAGCCACACTTGTGCTAACATTAGCTGTATGGGTTTTAACCTAAAGGACCCGAGCAACCCGTCAACCCCGTTTTGATCCAGAAGGAGTGTATACCATCCGCAGTCACTCGGCGTGTCCCCACGGACCGCGGGCACGTGTTGCATGTTTCAGATTTTTTAGAAATAATTTATGTCATGCTAGCACACTGTGGCTGCAGGTCCTCTGGGGAGAACAGATGGCAGCAGTAAACTCACCCTTGCAGATCTGGACAATTCCCATGATGATGATTAAAGCTAAAGCCAGCAGCTTGCCAGCAGTAAAGATGTCCTGCACTCTGGTGGCCCACCTCACGCTGGAGCAGTTCACCCAGGTCAGCAGCACTAAATGGAAAGAAAGAAGCAAAAATCACTGGTTGTGCAAGAATTGTTGAAAGAACTACAGATGTTTTTGACAGAGTGACGTTCACATCCATTTGAACCTGAAGTAAAAATCCATTTCGACAGTCTGCTGTAAAATGTTTTCTCTCCTCTTTTTTATCCTTCACACTATGAACATCATTTCTCGCAGCTCCAGTTGTGTAACCCCTGCAAAGATTTATTCTCTTATATGACCAGCAGGTTGGCCATCAGTACAGATCAACATCACTGAAAGGACAGGTTATCCTATCTTCCCAAGACTGGGTTAAGAGAAGAGGGCCTCTGTGCCCTATACTCTAAGAAAGTCGTCATGGATCATTAGAATCCACCAACACATCATCACAGATCCTCCACCATACAGTACCTAACAGTGGGCATGAGGGGGTCATTTATTTATATAATCAGACCCACCTGGAGTTTTTGCTACCTAAAACATATATTTATGCTCATCTAGTCAGGGAATGCAATTCCAGTATATGCAGCAGCAGATCCAAAGTTTTATGTTTTTTATGTATTTATGTAAATGTTATATTCTAGTTATGTTCAATAACTGTGGTGCTAGTGATTCTGTTAAAGGCTGTAGGCTTTTTCCTCCTCAAAACTTAAAAAAATTTTTTTTTAATGTTTTTAAATATCAGAATTATGGGCTTAAATTGTAAGGAAACCGGACTTAGCTGAAGTCCAATTGCCTTACAATTGAACCATGTTTTGTGGTTGGATTATAATATGACAATAATAAATGTATAAATTTTATGGTTGTTGTTTTGAACTTGAAATCGAAACAACTGAGGAGGGAGGCTTATGTCAGACACATAAGCTGTGTTATTGGGAATTGGTTACAGACCAGTTACTACCCTCCAAAAAATGAATAAAAAATTCTAAAATCAAGTGTATTTACCCTTAATTTGAGTAAGTAAATAAGATGATCTGCCAATCGAATAAGTATTTTTACCCTCAAAAGAAGATAATTAGATGTTATGCACTTGAAATAGGAGACTGCATCTGTTTTTTCTTATTTTAAATGCAAATTGTTGTATTTCATTGGAAAAGAGCTTCACACACCTGCTCAATAAATAAGAATTTGCTTATTTTAGGTAAAATTCATATACTTAGATTTTCATGCATGCTTTGGTTGCAAATCTTTTATTGCTGAATGAAACACACAATACTTGTGTTGATAGTATACCTGGCTTTAAAGGTGTAGTGGAGGATGTTCTTCTCCAGGTGGATCATCTAAATAAGTGGTCCCCTTCATTGTCAGTCATTCTAGTGATATGTTTACGTAAGGCCGTCCTACGTGCTTATCCTGAGTTACCTATCTTTTTTCTGTGCATGCACACTTTCAGGCATATATCTGTGGTAAGCTGTGGTTTCAGACAGTCGATGAAACTCACATTTTTTACCAAGGTTCATTTAAAAAGGCAGAGGGTCGTAAGAGAAAAAGTGTCTACGAAGTGTATGAGAGAGGCCTCAGAAGAGAGAAACAAGACCAGAGTCATTTTGGGAGATTCTTTCACACGATGGCGTACACTGAAAGCACAGGTCGGGCGTCCCACTGATGTCTCGGTTGCAAAGTCTCTACTCAATAGGTAAAGTTTGGCATGCTATTTGGAGAAATCCATTTTGCATCACTGCTAGTAAAAGTTATTTACCTCTATATTGTAACTTTCCAGGGAAGAAAAGGTTATTTATTTGGCTCGTGCACGCTCTCGCATGCGTTTAAATAGGCGTTCCCTCTCAGGAGCAGGTTCAGGGTTGGGCATGTGTGTTTTTTTTTTTTGTAAAATGGAGAGGGTGGGCCTTTTAAAATATTTGCAAAAATCCTCCACTATATTTTTAATTTTACTAACGTTTCAAGGAGCAGAGGCTTTAATAGAGTTCGTAAACGAGTTTTGCGTTGCTCAATAGACTGCATAAAATTCTAAATATAGCCGATGTTGTATTTAGGTTATCTACACAAAACAATGTTTCATTTATTTGCTTTGTAAAAATCATTCTCTGCTTTATACGGAGAAACAACTCCACAGCAGTCTAACTGGGTTCTGAGTACAAATTTCTATCCTGTATTTACAGCTGTTCTTTAAAATTGACATACCCTTCTGTCAAAGATAGGCTTTGTGTATGCACATAATAGAACTGTAATGGAAGTGTTACCCTAACACTTCCATTGCAGACAGAACAAAATCAGCTGCTAGTAGAATAAATTTAAATTGACAAAAGTAATAATAAATAAAAATAGAAATCCTGACACTGATTCTTTATATACAAACATATGCATATATTGATAAATAAAACAAGTGACACTTTGAGACATTTTTCTGAAATCAGGTGTTTTCTGTAATGTTCAGGAAATGTTTAATCAAACTTCTGCACCTGTCTAAATGTAGGTTGGTTCTCTGTTCACGAGAAAAGCACCTTAATTTTTGTCTGGGACAGTTTTTTAGAATCATTTTTTAAATAAAAAATCAAAATAAATATTTTACTTTAGAGAATGATAATGAATGATTTAGTATTTTTAAATTTATAATTACTTTTTTCAGTTTTGTGTTATTTGAATTATTGATGTGAATTTATAATTTTCTGTAATGGCATGGTCTGTAAACGTTCAAGCAAAACCCTGGCTGTGTCCGATGCAAAATTGGATTTGTTGTAAGCTGCTGAGTTAAACAGGCCATTGGATTCGAGCCAACAGGGTGCCATTAAATAAGAGGGCCTGCTCAGATTAACTTCATTACATTAAACAACTCTGAAGCTGACGCTACAGGGATCGAAAGACAGATTCACATGGGAGGACATGCACGCTCCAATGGCATACGAACAACGCTCGGTGTCGGGTGCAAAATGACAGGGGGCAGAGTGGGCTGTGGGCATTCGCCATGTTTGTGCGGGGGAGACATTTGCAGCCAGCTGGGGGGGGTGAGATGCACAGCGGGGACTTTAAATGTTAGGGTATTTTCCTCTCCAAACAAAATTACAGCTGTGGTTAAAGGGGGAGGGGGGCTGTTTAAACAAGGGAAGTGAGCCTAGCCTATTATGGGTAAGACTCAGGCAGGCACTGGGAAATGAAACAAAGTTTACTAATTGTCAAGCAGGCCTAATTAAAGTAATTACAGGTTTAACCTTTTGATGCAAATTTGTAAACAAAGTTGTTGCTTTATTGCTGCAGTAAAATTATCTTCCAGGTACCCATCTACTCCCCCTTTGACTGGATTATAAACCTGAGGATGGCGTGTCCAAATCATGATGCTGTGTAGGAGAAAAAGAAAATGGTGCTTTTTGCACAGCTAACTTTAAACCAGCTGCAAAAGTACAAAAAAATGAAAGTTGAGGCAGAATTAGTCTCTGCAACATGTCAAAGAATTAAGATGTACCAGTAAGACCACATAGGAGAAGAGAATAAGTCCCAGATCTTGATCTTACTCAGATGACCAACATGAAACCCCTCAAACATCTCGTAGCTGAAGGTAAACTGACCTCAGATCAATGTCAGAGGCTAGTAGATAGGTACAAGATGCCTCTCATCAAACTCAATTTAAACTTTTTCCTTGTTTTTGCTTAATACATTTATATAATGACTAAAACAAAGTAAATCTATGGTGTTTACCGTTTTTTTAGTAAAGGACTAATTCAAAAAAAGGTTTAGATGTCTATTAGAAATGACTAATATGGTGGCTGAGTTTTATTATATGATGTAGAGACAGGAGCTGCAAAATGATCACGATATCAATTTTTTTGTTTCTGGTATTTTAATGACTAAAAGTAGAAATTGAATCAGACAATGCAGAAAACCACTCAAAGACACAACTGAAAAAACTGCAGACAAATTAAAGCATAAAAAAGACATCTCACCTCTTTCTGCTAGTTTGATAATGATAATTTCAATAAATTCCAAATATGATTGTGTACTAATCTGATTTTCCTTAATCTAAAATCCATATGAATTTACACAATATTTTTTGATATGTATTTTAGTTATTTTCATTCAATTAAATGTTTCATAATTAAAATAATAAAACAAGGGTGACAGTGGCGTTGGATGTTGGAGTTTGCCCTGAAATTGAAGGGTTGACAGTTCAAGCCGCGACTCCGACTTTCATTGTCGTTGTGTCCTTGGGCAAGACACTTCACCTGCATTGTCTACTGATAGTGGTCAGGGCCCAGTGGCGCCAGTGTACGGCAGCCCCGCTTCTGTCAGTGAGCCCCAGGGCAGCTGTGGCTACAATGTAGCTTGCCACCAACAGTGTGTGAGTGTGTGTGTGAATGGGTGAATTAATGTAGTGTAAAGCGCTTTGGTCAAGTCTCCTGACTTGAATAAAGCCGCTATATAAGTACAGGCCATTTACCATTTACCAATATATGATGTTAGATACCAAACCCTTGAAGATGGAAAGTGGAAAACAGTTTGGGATTACCAGCAGCTGTAATCCCACATAAACTGTTTGCTATTGGAGCCTTTCATTAAGTTTTAAAAGCACAGGAGCCATATTGTATTGGAAGTGTCAGTGTTAGTGAGAAAGCATCCAACATTCATGGTTGGAAGGACTTCCTGTTTATTTTGCAGCTTGGGATTCTTATTTTTAAACAAAACCACAAATAGGTAAAAATACTGTTTATATGTTTTGACCACAAAAAACAGATAAAAACTAGCCTTTTCAAGCTGTTTTAAAAGAAACACAGTGAGAAATTTGAAAAGCAGCATTTGAAAAAATATTTCTTGTTATTAGAGGTTTAAGAACCACCACTAATAACTAATAACACACTACTAAAAAGCCCCCAAAAAAGGCTGCCCTTAAATCTTAAAAGACCTGTTTCTGACAAACAAGACTGATTTTTATTATAAACAGCTAAACAGGATCTGTCTCACATATAACCTGTAAAAATACCAACCTGACTTTAGAGGTCCCTGAGGGCAATTCCTTATGAAACTGTAAACATTTATGTGAGTAAAACAGGTAGAAAATAGGACAAGGCAATTATCTATATGTAGGTCAATGTGTCATAAGAGTAAAGGAAGTAAAAAATGTTCAGACAAGGTTGATTCTGAGGCGGGCGGTTCTTCCTGGTGTAAACAGCCAGTAGGAGACACACTTTCTCTGTTTGTGGGTTTTATCAGGTTTTTAATAGCTAAGAACGGCTTAGCTATTAAAAATGGCTATGTTTAGAAATAAAGTTTGCTAATTTTACGCTGGTTATAACACGTATCTACAATCTAGGATGTGCAGTTTTAAAAAAAAATTGCATCACAAATTACATAACAGCCAAAAAGTTAGCATTTTATCTCACTGTACTCTCTCTCACTCTTTCTCTCTCTTTACACACACACACACACACACACACACACATACACACACACACACACACACACACACACACACACACACACACACACACACAGACACATATATATATATATATATATATATATATATTTTACACGCAATATCTTCTCTTTTGATACATACTTACATTCTTGACATAATGCTTCTGACCAACTTAATGAAATAACTCTCAAATATGGGGACTAGGGGCATATCTCATCACAAGTGGGCACTGTCACTACCTGATCCGTCCCTGAAGCACGATCCATTCTGCGCTTGCGCTATGATTTCATTTGTGAATGCGCATCCCGATATACATCCAGGTCGTCTTCGATTTTATTTTGTTAAAAAGACCTAAATGACGTTTTACCTCCCCAAAAATAGTAAACGTACTAAAATATAATGTGTTAAAGGTTAATAATGTATTTCCTGAGAAAATAAATGCCTTAAAATCCTTTCTGTTTTATCACTCGTCTCTGTTCGATCTGTACCGGAAATGGGATCCTACGCTATCTCCGGTGGCTAACTTTTTCAGCTTTGGATTTAAACATAAATCTAGTCTTTTTGAGTTTTGTTTTTTCGTTTTGTTTTAACCTTATGCTATATAGTGCGTAATCTAAAGAAAGAAACAACTAAAATGCAGATAAACATGGTTTAACCATATTTTGCCAGACTGCTCTGAACATATGAGTGCCACAGTGGGAACCTTCTTGCTGCCTTGCCGGGGTCTTTCTGCATGGAGTTTGCATGTTCTCCCTGAGCATGTGTGGGTTCTCTCCGCGTACTCCGGCTTCCTCCCACAGTCCAAAAACATGATTGTTATGGCTTCTCTAAATTGTCCTTAGGTGTGAGTGTGTGCATGAATGGTTGTTTGTCTCTGTGTTGCCCTGTGATGGACTGGCGACCTGTCCAGGGTGTACCTTGCCCATTGACTGGAAATAGGCACCAGCACCCCTCGTGACCCCACTCGGGACAAGTGTGTAAGAAAATGGATGGATGGATGCTCTGAACATGTCTGATGATGACGACAGAGAAGCAATTTAATGATGAAAATGTAAAAAGCATAAAGGCATAAATCATTTCTTAAAGCTACAGTGTGTAATAATTACAGGGATATACAGTCAGAAATGTAATATATTATATATAACTATGTTATTTATCATCATCTACGAGCTCAGCCTCTTAACCTTAATATTTGCGTTGCCTTAGAATTCGTCATTTATAATTACATAGGAGCGGGTCTCGCAGCCATGGAGGCAGACATCTTTGCGCTACGGCAGCGCAGAGCCAACAAACTAGTGATTGCGAGATCGCCAAAACGTCACAACGATGTAGAAAAGTAACGGGTATATTTATTATCTTAAGTCTACATGAAATCTATACCCTACACAGACTAATGAAATACTTTCTGTAAAATTATCTATGTAAACAAACCTCATCACTTGAGAAGGTAGGTGATGCGGACGTCGTGGAAGACATTTTGTCCCGTAACGCTCGCCGTACTGTTGGGGGGGAGAAGCGGTGGGGGGGAGATGTTCATGTTGCTGCAGACTGCAGTCTGACCGCTAGATGTCGCTAAAAGTTACACACTGTAGCTTTAAAGATGTGGGTTAGCATTCTTTAATAAGTTAAGGATAGAAATAATTAGTTTTAGTACAAAAATTACATTATTTATGGACACCCGATGTAATATCTGTTTACACATGCGCAGGACGGATCGTGCTCCCGGGACGGATAGGGTAGTGACAGGCACTTAATTAAGCAGAGAAGTACAGAATAAGGTAAGAGTGAGTATGCTTTCTCAAAAAAAAAACCTGTACTAAAACCTTGATAATTTTTTTAAACATCAAAAAGAAAAAACAGGGGCTTGGCAAAGGAGCTGGGTCGGAGTGTGAAACAGTATGTAGACCTCAGTATTCCTCGCAACCAGTTTGGCTTCAGGTGGCACCATGACTGGATGGATGGATGGATGGAAGGATGGATAGACTGACAAAAAACTTTGATTAAATAACAATATTCTAGTTCTAGCCATACCTCACCTGCAACAGAAAGGTGTATGCTTTTCCTCTGGATGTCAGCCCCCATATATGGTATAGAAATCCCTTTTAGATATAGATTTGAATACTTGGGACCACACTTTTAAAGTTGCTTTCCTGTTTTATTTCTAATAGTTCTGCCATGTATCCCTGCATTTTCAAATGAATGTGGACATTTGTTAGAGTTATGTTTAAATACTGATCCAATTCCTGATGATACTTAAAGCTTTTGCTTATTTGTGTTCTGTTTTGGGTTTTTTGTGCCAACTGGTTCCCCAAACCCTGATAATTGATAGCAAAACTTAATTAAAAATGAACAATAACATCCACTGTCCTCACCCTCACCTTATATTATTACCTTATATGACAGCTCTTAGAGAACTTTCCATTGAATGGTCAACATCTGGAAAACACCTAATATGGCTAAACGAGACATAAAATAAGCTTCTATACCTGCTTATCTTGTTGAGTTAAAATAAGTTTAGCTTTTTTGTTACTGCTTAAGTTAAATAGAAGTCAGAAACAAACAAAATAACACATAATGAGTCCTTCAGCTTGAAAACAAGTGGTGACATCTGTGCCAGTATTAAAATTACAGCTCCAGTTTATCCAGTTGCACTCACTCTTGTTTTTGGGTCAATCAAATGGCAAAATTGTTTGAGTTAACATGCTGGAACCAGAATCTTGTTTAACTGTTATTATAAATGCACTCACAATAATCCAAATCCAAAATATTAAGAATAAATAAACAAAAAAGCTCCTATACTAAATACGTGTGGAAATCACACCAAAGCCTACATGCATTGCTTTGAAGCATTCATGCATGTCTCTCTGCGTCTGAAAGCTGCCTGCAGTATTTGACTCCAGTCTGTAAACTGCTGAGGATTTTCAATCAACCAAGTCAACATTTCTGAAATCTCTGAATTTGTCCTTAGATATTGACCACTGGCTCTGGTCTTGCTTTCTTTTATTTATATTTGTGTTCCTCTTATGTTAAAAGAAAAAGAAAATATTTCATATGGCAAAAACTGATCTTAAAACAAGTAAACATTTCTTAAATAAGTGAGTATACCTTTAATGTGAGCAGATAAATAAGATATTCTGACAGGGAAACATATTGAAATATTTTTGCCTTTAAAATAAGATTATTAGATAAGATGCACCTAGAAATAAGAAAGTAGGGTGTATTTTTCTTATTTTAAATGTAAATGATATTTTTCCAATGGGAAATTGTCTCACTTGCCTCCTTGAATAAAGGGGGAACAAACATGTTTTGAGTTGCATTATACAGACCCTTAAAAAAAAAAAAAGAATGTTGGATTATTCCAGTTAAAAGTCAGTTAAAGTGGGAATTAGAGCAAAAGGTCTCCTGGAGATTTTAAAATCCAGGGGTTCACTTAAGAAACAGGAAAAACCCCAGATATGGCAATAAATTATTCCTAATGCTTTGGTTCACCATCTATTTAATGTTTTTTGGCTTAGAACTGTTTGAGGATAACAAAGTTTGTTAGAAAAATGCTTTTAGTTGTTAGCTTAGGCACTTTTCATTGATTTAGGCAAATACGTTGGAACAAATTGTCCCGTGTTAGTGGTGGTTCTTGGATAAATGAAAAACCCTTTAACCAATGCTCTCTCCTTACATTACATAACAGTCCAAGCTTAAGAAAATGGGAGTCCTGCAATGTTATTATTGAGGATACCTAAAGGTAGGAGATTCTATCTAAAAAAAAAGCAAGAACAGCACAGAATAAGTTATGGTTTAATATGAGTCGTGCGGTACCATCTCCGCCCCTTCTTCTAATGACACCCTGGGTAACCACCCGTACACCCCTTATAGAAGTGGACAATACTCCTCTTCATTTACAGAGGTGCATCTAGATTGGCAAACAGCTTGTATGGGATCCAGCTGTGTGCCTAAGCATATAGAACATGCTACTTACAGAGACAGACAGCAGCGAGGAGCCTCAGGCCATTCTCTGGTGGGAAACAGGTGGGGAACAGAGGCTGCAGAACGTAGTTGGAGAACGTCAGCGCGATTACAGCCTGGTTGGTTGGATAGATGACCAACACAGCAATCCATAGCCGCAGGAACCTAAAGACAAACAGTGATAAGGACACTTGCCATATCCAGCTCAAGGATGCTGTTTTATATCTTAAGGTAATTGCCTTGTCTTTAATATACTACATTCACTGTGATCACAAACAAATGAAGCATATAATAATAAAGAAAACATGTAAAATTTAGGATAATTTATAACAAAAAAGAAATATTCAATTGAATGAGTTCCTGCAATAGAAAAAGTTTATATATAAGAGCTCCCAGAAGAAAAACAATGGGGAAATCCCATGTTGTAACATAGTAAGCTGCTTGTTTTTTGACCTACTTGTGAGCAAAGACTTCCTTTCCATATTTATTTTCTGCTGGTGCTGCCGAAACAGCATTGTTTTCAGGGTTTACTTCAGGACATGTAGGCTTCCCCTTTTCCCTCCACTTACACACATATAAGACACATCATCACTGCATGTAATAGTCTCATCTAAGGCAGATAATAAAAGGTATAATTAAAACCCAAACAGCTAAGGGGATAAACAAAACTATATGGTACCCAGAAAAAAAACAACCAGCTGACTTTGGCGTTAAAGGCTGAATATTGATTCAAACTAGTTAACATTACCAGAAGATAAGAATAAAAGAAAAGCTAATCTAAAGAACAAAGAAAAGGAAACCAGCAGTGACGCTCAGGCTGATTAATGGTGCAGGACAGAACAGAAGAAGAGGCTTCTGAGGTTATAACAGTTCAATAGGACAAACCAGGAATCCAGTATTTCCATACAATTCCTTCAAAGCTTCTAATGGGATGATTATATACCAGACTGTAAAAGTGTGACTTTAGTCCACTGGAATGTTCTCATGAACGTAGTTTACAGACTGGTGCAGACCAAAGACACGAATACTGTGACATACAGTTTATCTCATGGTGCATTTTGTAGGGTTTACATCATTTGCTTCGAATAGTTTGGCAAAGATCTTTTCATCTTTATGTTTTTTATTTTGTATTTTTCTTTTCAATCTTAAGTGGTTAAAAGCGATAGACTGGCCACCTATTCAGAGTGTCGCCTGTAGACTCCTTCAGATAGGCACCAGCCATGATGAATAAGGGGACTAAAGAAAGAAGAAGAGGAATAAAAGCTTTTGGGGCATTTTGTATTCATTTTTAACCATGCATCTATTTTTGGGTTAAAAGAATTAGAAAAAAAAAAAAAAAAAAAACTGAAACTAGGGATGAATATTTTTTTTCATTGACTTATATCTGCACTCAATTATGCTATAGAATCAAACCCGTCCGGCATTGAAGATTGTTTCATAACCTCATGCTCGAACCTTCGCTTTAATATCTTTAACATTTCAAGGTAACTATTATGCTATTATGCTGACATCGGTTAATTGTTTTGTTTTAATTTTATGGTGGGCTTGGCGGTTTGTAAATATTTCAAATCCATATGTTATTTCCCCCTCTCTTTATAATTATGTGCTAATTTGTGTTGGTCTGTTACATAAAACCAGAATAATACACAATGAGCTTTGTTTTTCTGATGTAAACAATATGGAAAAGTTAAGGAGGTATGAATCCTCCTGCAGGGCGCTGGGCTTGTGGACAATCAGGAGATATTTTGAGATTTATTTTATATAATTATTATTATTCATTTACATCCTACAAAGCAAATCCTGAACACGCACTTCCTTCACATTGACACTGATATAAAACATGTCTCTGTCTCTGGTGTGACACAACAATGGCTCTTTGATTTCTGAACTAATACCCTTTCATTTGTCTACTTCTATAAACTAGCTTCGCCCAGCTGAAGCAACAAGGGGCCGTAATAACCGTTCTCAGCCGTTTCATTTATTGACTTACATGAACATGGAGACACACTTTCAACCCTACACATGCTGTACATGAACACATGGGGACAAAAGCCACAACACAACAATCAGCATCGGAACGCCGTTTATTTATATGGAAGCATCTGAAACCACAAACTACAAAGTCTCTGGATGTAAATGCTCATTGATGTGTATTGATTGTTGCTGTAACAAAGACGCGCAGACAACCTGTGGCTGTTTTGTCTGCTTAAATTCCTCCCTGATAATATGTGATGGCTAGGAATCAAACAATGCGTGTTTACAGTCGGGTCCAAGGCGAACGGCATGTGAAATCTACACCAAGAAGCCACATTGTTTTCTGTGATATTGTTTGTTTTTGCTACTTTGTACGGTTCCCAAGCTTTTAAAGGCTTTCAGGATGGACATAAAGAGGCTGTGGTCTGGACGTCACCAGAAAAATGTGGAATCAAACTCTATTTAACATCCTTCCCTCAGGTTTGGTCCTCAGGTGCAGGAACTTAACACTTTAATTACAGCCGTTTAGCCCTTTTAAAATGAACTCTGGTTCACAAAAAAAGGTTTGAGTTGCATTGTTGGATGCAGAGACTTTTTAAGATGTCTTAATTTTGCCTGAAATAATAACCAGAAAATATTAATAAAGAGGATTACATTTTTTTTCTACTTTTATTAGCCAGTTTTGATGTTTTTCTCCAGGTTAAAAAATAAACTCATTAACTGGTTCAGACCAAAATAGGTTTAAAAAAATGACTATATGTTTCTCTGATCCGAAACACATGATTAAGATAGCAGGATTACCTCTTTGATGTATTATTTAACTGTTCACCCGATGGCCCCCAGGCCCTCTGACTTACTCTAACGTTGTCCTGATGCTAAAAAAGATTCAAAGCTTTTTTTAAATTTTTTTTTACATTTCCTGCCAACAGAATAGAGATATAAATAAATATGCTCAAACTATATTTTAATTATCTCTAAAGGACGCATCTAATAGTTTTATAAGTGTTTCAATTTGAGAGCCTACATTTCATATTCCTATAAAGCAATGAAAAATAGACTCTTAATTAAGCCATAACCAGGAATCTGAATAATAAAAGTGCTGCTTTGGGTGCAACTGGCATAATTTCTCCTTTTGTTTATCTTCCAGCACCTCCTTACAAATGTTTTACCATGGATGCTGAACAGCCCTAGTTACTGAAGCCAACTAAACCTGTGTAAAACATGCAGAACTGAAGTTTTTGCAAAGTTTGTTTCTGCATTGTCTCTGTTTTTTTTCAGCTCTTTATGACTGCATTGCATCCTGACAGCTTTCAGGGGAAAACTAAACCAGGGATGTTAATCCATTTTGATGTACCTATATTTCCTTGAAGGCACAGTCTTATCCCTAAACTAAACCTTTGATAAACTAACCTGGCATAAGACGGATCGATCTGATTAGTTCAATCAGAATTTTACACTGTTAGAAAAGGGAGGGACTTTCAATACAATTCTCTGACCTGATTGGGTAAATCACCATTGGCACACACCTTCTATATTTGAGTCAATCACAGCAGTGGTAGCAGCTACTCCATATCACACTCTTGAGTTGTTTTAAAACTAACAGAGTTAACTTCTTTCCAAAACACGTCAGGAGGAACACACAAACATCTTTCCCATACACCAAGACAAAAATGGCATCTTTTTCCAAATTTTTCAAAAAGAAATAGAGGTATTTCTTCTAAAATCAGAGAAGCCATCTTTGCTTTGCTTCAGCCTTCCACCTCTGTTTGATGCAGTGACATCATATACATCACCGCATTATATTAGTCCGGAACATTTCAGTATTGAGGCTAATGCATCTGTTGGCTTTTGTCGAGATGTATTTTCTGGAGTTTGTGAATTCACAAATCTTGCGACCATTCATTTTTCTTTCAAGTGAAATGATTAACACCACCAGTAACCCAGTCTGACTAACTGGACGTCAGATGCCTCTGATGGATTAGGTTCCATGATTATTGGTGACTTGGCTACCAGATCCCGCTTATATGCTATTAATATTTGTTATGGTTTCACACTTCTTGTTTTTTGCTCCAGATTTCTCAGATTTCAAGCACAATATGCTCCATATACTAAAGACATGAGAAAGTAACCATAGTCAAAGACTGTAAAATTGAAGCAACTGTTAAAGAATGACATTGATTTGCTCCTGCTGAGAAACAATATGTGATATGGGGTATGTGGATGTCTAACTGTGCACGCTTACCCAGCCAGTCCTCCGAATATGTCCTTCACGTAGGAGTAGTCCCCCCCTGACTTGGGGATGGTAACACCCAGCTCAGCATAGCACAGCGCTCCAATGGCAGTGATGATGCCTGTGATGATCCAGACGATCAGGGCCAGGCCCACGGAGCTGGCGTTCTCCAACACTCCCTTTGGGCTGACGAAGATACCCGAGCCGATAATATTACCTGATGGAGAGAGGCATCAGCTTTCAGTACAGGCTTAAGAAGAAGGCGCAAGATGCATCTATTGGTTTAGGTTTAACTCAAAAGCTTCAGATGAGGTGGTGAGATTTATCTTAGCTCAGCCTGGAAGCATAAAATATTGTGTGTTGAAGACCTCCATGTTTTAAAATAAAAGAGTAAACATTAATGTGTTTGAACCCATTTTAATTTAATCTAAAACCAAGCAGAAAGAGTTTTAACTCTATTTTCAATTTTGATATCAGGTTCCATTTATTTCAAACAACAAATCTGCATTTCCTACATTTTATACGCACCTTAAATCTCCTAAATAATCTTTGGCCTGTATTTCTTTGGAGCAAAAACTAATTCAAATGGAACTGATCAAATTTAGTCAGTTATGCATCCATCTATGCTCTGCTGGCTTTTTCACAAGGGGATTAAAAAACAAATAACCAATCATAGGGGAGAGAAGCACGGTACTGGTCCAAGGACAATATAAAGTAACCACTAAAGTTAACTTGAATGTTCTGGAACATAGGAAAAAAAACACACCTGGATGAAAAGAACCTGCAAGGTTCACACAACCAGTGAGCTTCTCACTATGGGATACCATTACTCCACCAAACACCCTGATAATCCCGTCCCACACAAAATTACGCTTAAAAACAACTTTTGAATTTATCAAGTGTGATTTAGGGCAGGGATGGGCAACTTTAGTCGTTGAGGACCAGTTCGCTGCTACTCTCTGCTGTCCTTGGTCCATCACACCTATGATATGACTAAAAGGACTCTAAAGAGGCTGACTGCAAACTAAGCAGGTAAGTTAGCCATTTGACCAATACTCACCCATAAAGACAGGAGTGGCCTACCCCTGCTTTAAAACATCGATGTCTAAACTTTTTGCAAAGCTTTTACCAAAGAATGTGAGGTAGAAAGTACTCATTAGCTCCAATTTATTTATTTCAACATTTTGTTTTCATTGCTAAAATAATCTTTCTGATTTTTCTGTATTTCATTTGCTCACCAGAAATAAAACATCATAACGTCTTATCTGCGAATCAATTATATCTAAAACGGGTGGGTGGCAGCCTAGTGGCTAGGGCATAGGGCTTTGAATCCTGAGGTTGTGAGTTTGATCCCTCACTCCCACAGACTGCCACTCTGGCTCCCTGAGCAAGACCCTTAACCCCACACTGCTCCCCGGGCGCCGCACAATGGCAGCCCACTGCTCCCCAAGGGGATGGGTTAAATGCAGATAATTAAATTCTCTTAACTTGTGACAGTGTAATGACAATAAAATTCAATTATTATTAGATCTAAAACATAAAAAAGCTTTTTGCCTTATGAAAATACATGATGTCCTATCACTTTTTAAGTTTTTATATGCTGTTTTTTATTTATTTATTTTTCATTTTGTTGCTTTAGAGTTTTTTTTTAATAGCGTGCTGTGGGTCGCTTTTCTTTGAAAATATTCGCTCTCTTTTGTCAAGTTTACTGAACTGGTGAGTTTGAGTCTTTTTAAATAACAGCCGCTCTATATTTGTGGTCCTACTTTCTATTCGGTTAAATTAAAATAATAAAAAGAACATTGCTAATTAAATATGAAAAAATTTTGCTTCAACCAGCATTTTTTTTTTTTTTTGAAGATTGAAAACATCTTTTAAATAAACCGCTCCTGATTTGTGGCCAAGTATACTTTGGGCTATTTAACGTGGGCTTCTATGCTTAAAAATCACCACCAAATCTTGTCAATAATGTAATGAACCGTTAAAAGGTTAAACGATATTTTTACACATTTACACCCTCTTAGCTATATATCCTTAAATGTTTATTTTTACTGTAAGAGCAACTATGTTAAAGAAACTTACTGTAGTCTCTCAGGCCTTGTTGATGCTTTTACTTCCAATTTTTCAGTTTTCACAATTTCTTTCCACCGAAATATGTCTGTTTTTGAACCACATAGTTTTAGTATTTTCATACTAGCTAATTTTTGTGTCTGAAATTGCTAATTTCAACCTCATTTGCATAATTTCTCAAGCTGCCATATTACTTTGTCATCATTTTTTATTTTATGCATGTTTAGAGACAAACTAAGCAGAAAAAGGGTCAAAATCAGACTGGGGATTAGCAGACTCAAACAGAAAAGAGCAAAGAAAAAAACAAAACGATGGATGAATTATGCTGACGTTGCAGAGAGATATGACAAAGACAGAAAGCAGGGGTGAATGAGTGCAAATAGAGATTAAAGGTGGATACAGAAGGGGGGGGAGAACAATGCCCTGACAGATTCGCTGAGCATCAAAGTGCCGTGTTCATGGAAAGTTGGTGGGAACGCTGATTGGCGGACATGAAAGAGCTGCCGCCTGGGATAGAGCTAGGCCCAAAAGAGTTCAGGCACAGGATTTACTGGGATTTGACTCTGCGTAAGGTGGTAAGATGTCAAAGATCGCTGGCTTTGAATCATAATGACCTGGATGACTGGCTAAGGGGCATGCAAGTACAAAAGTCAGAGTACTGAATGATAGTCAGATCTCTTCTGGCTCCTGACACTGCCATAAAGTGTAGTAAGCTATAAAACATATTAGCAGCAACCAAACAATGTGCAAAAAAGTTACTTCAAACCCAATACAGTGATATACTCTGATTGAAAGTGTCTAGACATCTAAAAAAAGATTTTTATTCCAAATGATAATAGTAAAAGTCTTACATTTATCTCAGTTTGCACTACTAGATATATACTTTAATATCTGCTTTCCATTCAAAAGCAAAAAAGCGATTATTGTGTTTAATCAACTCCATTTGCAGGTAAGAAGGACAAAAATCTGTCCTCTCCTGGATTACCTGGCCATCTTTATAACAGTGGGGTTTCTGCAGTGCATGAACTTTGACATTCTGAAAAAACCGCTATGTGCTGACTCAACGCTTAGTTTTGTGACTTCCACCCTGTCTGATTAGCTTTTCTTTGGTTAAGTTTTACTGACTCCCCTGACCGACAGACTGATTCTGCAAGATCCAGTGCATGCTGTGCTGTCATTATCATGTGCAGCTTTGCACAGCCGCGTATCGGACTGCTGACTGTGGGGAATCTTTATGTTTCCTGTTCTTGTTTCCATTTGTCTCTTGGTGGATTTTCTTTTTTTATTGTTACTTTTAAAACAGCCAGCTCTAAACCATCCGATTGATTCGAAGACTTCAATTAATACCATCTCGTTTCAGCAACTGTTTTATCAAAAAGTGTATTACCGAACCAAAAATGTCCAAGCCGCTATAACTTTGTTGAGAAATATTGGATTAATTCTTTTAACAAATATCACCAGAATGTTTTTTTCCCATTTCCTTTTTTTTAGTACTGCAATACAGTTTAACAAAGGAAGAGCACATATCTGTTTCTGGTGAACTTTGATTTTTCTTTATGGCTGCAATATACCCAGAGACGAACCTAGCCATTTTGGGGCTCAAGGCACTCTTTTGTGAAGGGCCGCTACTTAAAGCCAGTGTTAATATCCCAGTCTGCAAGATTTTGTAGAGCTGCCTCAGCATTTAAAGTGCAAAACTGTGAGCCAGATAATAGTACAGCATTTCACTGTGATCCCTTCCTGGCCTCCAAAGCAAAAGAATCAGAAAAATGAGCCGACAGCATTCAATAATACATTTGCATATTCGTCTAGAGCTGTCAGCAGGCTTGACCCAAGCATGTTCAGTTCTATGTGCCTCCGTCACTGATCAGCTGTGTCATAGGCTACAAGAAAAGAGACCAAATGGTTAAATATAATCCCTCTTCTTAAAAGATTATAACTATACATGTAAACATTTGATTCAGAAAAAAATCGTTCATGCTGTTTCAGCCATATACAATTTTCTGTAAATGATTCTGAATCAAACAAAAAGGCACGCAATCATTTTACCTGAATTCCGTTTGAAAAAAGTATTTAAATTGAAGAGTAAAGAGAAAGTTTATGCAACTGATGAAAACAAGCAAACAAACTTTCGCTAAAGGAGACAATGGAGCTTTTGAAATATTTAGAAAAACCTTAATCCATGTTTCTGTCTCATTCTGATTTATTTATTTAATTCATGATTAGAGATTTACACACATCTGATTAATTATTATTCTACAAATTATTTTTTACAGCTGTCTGGCCAAGAAACTATTTTATTTTGTTCTATTAGAACTAATAATAAAACATTTTTACAGCACAGTCTGTTGTTCCCCATCGAGCAAGGCTTTACTATGAAACACTTTCTGTATAGAAAAAATACATCAACTTGTGGAGTTTAAATTGATCTTCCATGACCTTTCTTCTACTCTCATCTTTTGTCTGTTATCAGTATTAATATCTTCGCATCGAAGAAAAAAATACAAAATATTATATGGGTTTTACTTAAACTGATGAATGATTTTAATGATTTATAATAGGAAATAAACAGTAAACAAATAGATGTGTAAGTTTTGTTTCAATTATTGCAATGTATTTCTTATTAATACTCCTATTTAAACAACCCATGACTGTCTTTTAAGAGTCAAAGCAGATAGACTAAGGCCTCCTTTTGCACTTACTTGTCTCCATCTTACCAGATGCATTATATTATCTCATTATATTGAACATTTATTTCTTTCCATCAAAGTGCAGAATTGGACTGGCTGTGCCAGTGAGTGCCTTTAAAATGAGACCATGTTTTTTCATGTTGGACTGGCCCTGGACTGAGCAGCTGACCCAGTCATTAAAGAATGGACGAACTGCTAGTCTGTCACCACATGTTTACAAACCTGCACAATCGAATGCAGTGTGTGTGATTGACCCTTTTTTCTTTCATATTTTTAATCTAAATTTTTTTCATGTTATGGTGAAGTGGGAAGTGATTATATGGAATAGAATAGCAAGTAATCTGACTGGTTTAATCTAAATGTCTTCCTTCATGAGATCTGGAGCTATTCGGAAAACATGTGGGGCTTTAACTGTTCTTGTATCAAACAAATACAGATTTTTTTTCTTTTCTTTCACTTTTCATATTTTACTTTGCTGATCTCTCCGACTGTTTGCTCAAGCCCCATCACTGCAACATAGGTTATTTTATTTATTTATCTGATGAGATTGATTTGTGTATTCTAGTATATGGTAAGGGGAATCAAAATTCCATGACGTATGTTTTTTACTTAACTCTCATCTCCTTGGGGAGCGGTGGGCTGCCATTGTGAGGCACCAGGGGCGCAGTGTGTCTTGCTCAGGGACCCAGAGTGGGAGTTCGTGGGAGTGGGGCTTGAACCTCAGGATTCCAAGCGCAATGCCCTAACCATTGGGCCCCCAATCCCCCACTTAGCGTCAAGGGTCTGGCCCCAGGACCCACACTGGCAGCTGAGATACGAACCCAGGATTCCTTTTTGCAGGACGGGCGACTTTCCAACTGAGCTAGCCAGCCACTACATGGCACTTTTAGTAGCAGCTAAATTGTGTCACATCTTTTTTATTGTTTTGGTTGTAATAGTTATTTCATTTTAAACATAAAAGTAATTAAAATGCACTATTAGGGGGGTGGGCAATCAGCAGGGCCCTTTACTTGTAGGGCCCCTCCTGATAGATATCTGTATGGCAGATCGAACCCCTGACTATACCTGCAGCCATAAATTATATTACTGTAATTTTATTAAATGTTTATGATTAAATTTATCAAATTAAATATAAGGGACATTTTATAAACATTAAATCAGAGTCTTTGTAATGACTGCAAGTATTTATGATACATTACAGTGAATAAAAATATAAAAAGTATGCTCTCTGATATATGTGGTTTTTAATATAAAATACAGAGCTCACTTATTTTTCAGTTAAAGGGTGAAAAACCCAATATTTCCTTTTTGCCAGGAGCTTCCTGTTTCCTCTTAGACAAAATCACAGCTAACAGCAGCCCCTGGCACACTGTCTGTGCAGCTCAGTTATGTAATTGTAATCAGCTCATAGTTTTTCACTAATTCCTGCACTTCCCCCCCCACAGCAATACTGTTGTCAAACAGCCACCAAGCTGAATTAATACAGTTTATGCACACATATGTAAGCTTTCACTGCACTTTAAGATTTTAAAGAAAATTTTTATAACAATATTAGCAAAAACGATAAGAGGATCGTAACGAGAGCATACAGAGTTAAATATTATTAATATAGCCAAGATATATTTTGATGCCCAGCTAAACTAAAAAGAGCTGTAATGAAAACCAACAAACTTTGCAGTATGCCTCAGACAGAAATAAAAGGCTGCATACGACCCTGGGGTGAAGCAAGGTGACGGAAGTATTATGATGTGGGACCCTTTTCTTTAACACAGAAAAAGAAGATTTAAAGAGTTAAATGGGAAAATGGTTGAAGAACTTTAAAAATTAACACAACCCTCCATTTTACGATTACACACTATATCACAGTAAAATGCACCACAGTCGTGGTTGTAATATAACTGAATGTGAAATGGGTTCCAGTAGTTTAGCAGGGCAGTGAAAACAACGGCAGCTGATAAACAGGATTAGGGTGGAGTCCTTCTCTCCAAAAGGCCAAAAGTTCACTTGTAATCCGCAATTCATGCAGTGCAAGTTACTGGGTTTATGTGTTAGATAAAAAGTGAACAATGGTCTATAAAAGTGTCTGAAGTCCTTGTGTACTGGGCAACTTTTTCAAGGAAACCCAGCGGGGCAGGCTCGCAGCAAAAGGATCAGGCAGACTTGAATAAGCATGGAGGAGTAACTCGGTCAAGGACGAGCGCCGTGACCGAGGGGGAGCCTGGTGAATGCTCAGAGGACTCTGAACAGCTGTAAAATCCTCTGAGCTGGATTGCCAACCTTGTTAATGTTCAGTAGAAGAATAGAGAGATGTAAAGGTAAACTATTATTAAAATGGAGGAGCTCTGAACCAAAAATAGAACTGTATATATGCAGCTGGATCAATCGTCTCTCTTGTTAAAGAGATAGTCCAAATTCTCCCAGAAATTTTCACATAAACTGGAACCTCTGGTTAAGATGTTCGAAAAGAGTTAATGCAAAAGTGCAATTTTTAAACAGATTTCACAAAAATATATGACATTCATACATGTATTCTTTAGGTGAAATAAATCCAACATTCATAGACAAAACGTTTTTCTTTTAACACAATCACTAATGGCACAATTATTGCCATCACCCCATAAAATGTCTAAAGAACATCTATACCCAAATTTAATCAACTGCTGCTCTTGAAACATATGTAAAAGTCTAATAAGGTAACCGGTAATTTTTTATCCAGCCGTTCAATCACTAATTATTAGTTATTGAAGATGAAAAATGTAGAAAGTTCATGTGAAAATAACTTCTAAGCATTATACTTCAGTCTTTTTTCAAATGGTATTAAATAGATATATCCTCAAAATGTCACACAATACCCCATTATGAGTGTTGAAAACAAAAAGATTGCAAATAGAAAACGTTAAAGTCACACATATGTAAGTATTTACAGCCTTTGCCAAAACTATTTGCTCAATCTTTGACAAAAACTACAACCTCATGTCTTTTTATATATGATGCAATGAGCTATCGTCTGTTATGGCTCACATGTTTTGGTTCATTTTCCTTTATCAGAGCAAATCTACTGAAATGTTTCTAGGACTGGTGGTGAGGAGGGACCTGCATAACACATGACCTTCAGGAAGGTGTCACCAGATGAAGACCTGTGCTTCGACACAAGTACCTTTATTCTGACCTTGTTAAAAACATCAAAACAATCTGTTGAATAAGGAGGAAGATGTTAGTCTGTAGGAATTCATGCTTAATAAGCAATTTATTTGTGGTCAAATCAAAAGAAGAAGATGGGTCTGTCTGTTTAAAGTTTGTGATTAAATCCATTCCTAAAGGCTATTCTCACATTTAAATGAAGCAGGATTTAAACCTCTGACTGGTTCGGTCGGTATCTTCTCATCCTCTCCCAACCTCTTTTACTTTTACTCTTTCAGCAAACCTCCTTGGAAAACATTGCACTGTTCACACTCTCCCTGTCACCTTCAAACCCCACTCTCTTTCCTCCCGTTACCTCGGAAACACAGGAATGAGTCACCGCCTCCCTACCCCTCCCATCTAGTGATGACGAGCCTAACTCCGTCTGGACACCCTGCATCATGTTTTAAGCCCCTGAGTCAGTATTGATTAGCTTGATGGAGTTATCTTTACATGTGTGTCCTCTGCATTGTTTCAGCCTGGCTGACCTCAGAGCAGCCATGTTAACCTCTCTGTGTCATCATCCAGTCTCTGTGCTGAGTTAGGTTTGATGATGAAGCTGATGGTGGAGATAAAATACTTAAGATTTATTTATTTAATGAAAGTTAGTATAAAGCGTGTGCTAAAAAGATAGGCCACTCATTTTATTGTACTTTGGCTTTAGCATATTATTAAAGCAAATGCAAAATAATTCATTTTGGTTTTAATTTGTTTTTGTGTCAAAATAAGTTCTTAGTTGTTAAAGCTACAGTGTGTAACTTTTAGCGACATCTAGCGGTCCCACTGCAGACTGCAGCAACATGAACATCTCCCCCCCACCGCTTCTCCCCCCCAACAGTACTGCGAGCGTTACGGGACAAAATGTCTTCAGCATCACCTACCTTCTCAAGTGATGAGGTTTGTTTACATAGATAATTTTACAGATAGTATTTCATTAGTCTGTGTAAGGTATAGATTTCATGTAGACTTAAGATAATAAATATATCCGTTATTTTTTCAACATCGTTGTGATGTTTTGGCGATCTCGCAATCGCTAGTTTGTTGGCTCTGCGCTGCCGTGGCGCAAAGATGTCTGCCTCCATGGCTGCGAGACCCCCTCCTATGTAATTATAAATAACGAATTCTAAGGCAACGCAAATATTAAGGTTAAGAGGCTGAGCTCGTAGATGATGATAAATAACATAGTTATGTATAATATATTACATTTCTGTCTGTATATCCCTGTAATTATTACACACTGTAGCTTTAATTTATGATTCATATAGGTTATATTCATATTATTCATAGTATATTCATCATATAGGTCTTATATATTTATTCAATTTCTCTGTTAATTTTTGTTGAAAAGGTGTTGCCATATTAGTTTATTCCTTAGTTTATCTTAGAGTCTTATCTTAAAGTCCAGATCTCTGGTTCTCCAATAAAAGGGGTTCATTTGTAAATGGTAAATGGCATGTACTTATATAGCGGCTTTATTCAAGTCAGGAGCCTTGACCAAAGCGCTTTAAACTACATTCATTCACCCATTCACACACACACTCACACACTGATGGTGGCAAGCTACATTGTAGCCACAGCTCCCCTGGGGCTCACTGACAGAAGCAGGGCTGCCGTACACTGGCGCCACCAGGCCCTCTGACCACCATCAGTAGACAATGCAGGTGAAGTGTCTTGCCCAAGGACACAACGACAATGAAAGTCGGAGTCAGGGCTTGAACCGTCAATCCTTCAATTTCAGGGCAAACTCCTACATCCAACGCCACTGTCTCCCTGTCCTATTCCTGAGCTCCATTGAAGGTACCCCTGGCGCCCGCATAGCTCTTCCCAGCTTCCCAGCTGTCAATGGAGCCCTTCCATTGTCGCTGATCTTAACATATTCAGTTATTTCTTATTCTCTTTATCTTCATCCTTGGAACCTTTCTTCAGCCTTCCTGTTTGGACTCTTCGACAGCTCATCCTAACTCACTCTCCTGCATTCAGTGTCATATATATATTTAAGCTCCTGGGTTTAAATTGTTCCATGCATGATTCTTCCGTCACACATTGCTCTATGTCCTGTTTGTTTAAAATCTGTAGCTTTCCATTTTATTATATTAAAGCTCAAGCCTGTTAATCTACATTTGGTTCCAAATCCCAACATGACAGTAACAGCACGTGTTCCTCTTTCTATCTCTACCTATCAATGGCCTCTCTTCAAAATTAAGTGCATAATAAAAATATCCAAACAACCTGAACTTTTTCACATCCAATATGTGTGCATCATTTAATATCATCTATATGCTTGTAATTTAATTTCCGGATAAATCTGACATGTCTTTGAGACATGTCAGATTTATCTTTATCAGGCTTTAGAAAATTAGGAAAATCACTTGATAAAACAACTATAAGCCCATCTGGAAGAGTTGAATGCTTAAATCTACAGAAACTCCTTGCAGTTTGACATAATCCACGAAATGGACATGAAATGCAACTTTTCGGCCTACATGCAAACCAGCATGTGTGGCAAAGCACAAACACTACATATCACTCTGATGGTGTCTATGCTGAGCCACGGTGGTGGTAGCAACATGCTGTGGGAAGGATTTTCTCTAAAAGCAAGACTTAAAAAAAGAAAAAAACATGTGCACGAAAAAAAAAAACTATCCATGCATTCGGACCTGCCTGGAGCTGTTTTGTAAGTAGGAATCGGTAAAAAAAAAATAAAAAAATGCGCAAACAGATCTATTCCTAGAGGTTTGCAAGCATGCCAATCAGTCATGTGAGTCAAATTCGGTAAACAGCAGCGATAAGGTAGTGTGAAGATGCTTAAAGTTAGATGAAAGCTTTAGTGAATCAAGCAGCAGAGAGGGCGATACAGCAGGATTGAACTGGTTATTTTTTCTTTATTAATTCAATTAACCCTGTTTGACTAATCCAAGCCTTACTATTCTGTTGTTTTGAGTCAATACAAGCTTTATATCCCCCTGTGAATAGTGAAGCACAGGTAAAGGTGCAGTAAAAAGAAGAGAGAAACAGTCACTCACCAACTATAATACCACAGGCGCTCACAAGTCCGATCTCCTTCTTGAGCGCAACTCCCCCAGACTCCTTCTGAGGCGCTGCATCCTTGGCAGATCCCGCCGTGCTGCTCCGCTGTCTTGGACCGTCCGTCATTTTGTCTTTGCTAAATTGGTACTAATTTTTTTTTGTCCAAGTTTTGTCGTTTTTCCCCTCCTTGCAGCACCTGATGATAGCCCTCTGCGCGCTCCACGCCTTGTGCGCAAAAGTCCTCCTTGCGCGCAGGACAACGGTCACTGTAGCGTTTATCTGATGATTGTCTGTTTTTGCACTGTCAGCAGCTATTGAGAACGGTTGTTAGAGGTTAAAACAATATATCCCTCTCCATATAATATAAAACAATTAAAAATAGTTTGGAAATAAGCCGCAGGCTTTTACAAAACTGGAACCTAGAAATATATTTTTATTTTTCTGTCTTTGCACTGGCAGGGTGGCCAGAGAACAATAAAAGCACATATTCCGATAACTTTTTGGTTTGTTTTTGTGCCTGTTGTGAAATTTAAAGTGAAAAAGATTTTCACAGATTCAGTGGGAAAAAAAATCTAATACTCTCACAGCGTTCTTGTTCCAGATGTAAGGAGAGCTGACACAAACATCCCCTCTGCGCACAGACAGTAAAGCAGCAGCCTGGCTTTTCTCTTCAGCCTCCTTGAATTCAGACAGTAGAGCTTGTGTTTGGGTTCATATCCATCCCGCCTTTCATAAAAACATTATAGCACCGCCCATGCTGCTTGTTTTTCCATCTCGACGTCCCCTCCCTTCTTAATTTTCGTTTCCTCCCCTCTAAACCAGCTGTTAATCAAATCTGAAGAGTTCCCTCTCCTTCTAAAGCAGGTGATCTCCCCTCCTTGCAGTGGCGTTATGTTCCAGTTCACCACTTGGCTCCCAGAGCCGCAGTTATTATTCAGGAGGCTGCAGAAATCCTGCTTCTAAATTTAGCCTATTTTTACGCAGACGTGACTGTGTGTCCATGGCTGTCTGACAGCTCGATCTAACTAGATGTGTTTGCAACAATAGGTTGTACATTGTTGTTGGTTTATCCTGCTTGACTAAGTTTATCTGAAGAAGACTATAAACACATATGTATTTTGAACAGAGATAAGTTTATACAGGTGAATTTGAATATGGAATACATTTTTAGTGATTTATTTCATTCTTTTTTCAAAATCAGAATCACTTTAAAAGTCCCTTGCAGGAAATTATTTTCTTGCAGTGCAACTGTTTAAAGAGGAGAGAAAATAAGATTGTAATTACAAATAAGATATAAGAATAAAACGCTGATTACAGGATGTACAATCGACATAATTTATAATTTACAATGCTGCTCAGTACTAAATTACAATTATTGCACATGACCGTGTTACTGCACATAGTGAAGAAATGGAATAAATAAATAATAAGTAATGAAGTTAAAGGACCGTCAGAAGGATGAATTGTAGTGTTTGATGGGCACATGCAGGAATGACTTCCTGTGGCGCTCTGTGGTTAGAGATGGGAAGTAACGAAGTACAAATACTTTGTTACTGTACTCAAGTAGATTTTTCTGATATTTTTACTTTACTTTACTACTTATTTTTATGGCGACTTTTTACTTCTACTCCTTACATTTTTACACAAATATCTGTACTTTCTACTCCTTACATTTTAAAAAATTGGCTCGTTACTTTAGTTTTGAATCATTTCAATGGAGTTACCGTTATTATTTTTCACGTCATCAATACCGAATTCAATCTAATTGGATGGGAATCTACGTTGCATTTGACGCACCACTACAAGATGAATCGACAGATTCGGCGGTATTCATTCGTGGCAAACCATTGCAGCTTGGTGGCGGTGGCGTTAGCATAGTAGTATGGACGACGAGATGGTTGAAAATGAACACAACGGAGATCTAGTCCTATTGGCAGACATCCATTTAAAATGTAGGCAACAGCATGAAAAAAGTGGTTTCTACTTTTACTTTTATACTTTAAGTAAATTTACAAGCCTGTACTTTGTTACTTTTATTTGAGTAAAAAAGTTTAATCTGTACTTCCACTTTTACCAGAGTATTTTTTAACACAAGTATCTGTACTTTTACTCAAGTACGGAAAGTCAGTACACTTGCCATCTCTGTCTGTGGTGCAGCGTGATGAAATAAGTCATAAAACTAAATACTGTATAGATTCCATCCAAAACGTATAATAATTTTTTTCTCTGTTTCTTTTATTTAGGGCTTATAATTAGTTAGGATCAAAATTTTAACTCCTCAAATATTAAGATTTGATCAAACTAGTGATAAAATAGTTTGATAGTGTAGAAAGTTGTCCTCCTGACAAGTTTGTTTACTGCCCATTATATGCTGGCGATATCGGGGCACCTTATGCAGGGATTACTAGATTAGCAACATGGCAGTAATCAGTCTGTCTGAGTTTTAGAGGAAGCTCATTTTGCTTTTACAGTAGCAGTACCCAAGAATGTTTAACAGGAGATACAATGATGAGTGTGGCTGGTGAGTGAAACAATGACTCCAGCCACAGTTTATGCTTCTGATTCCACAAGAATATTATTGAACGGGCTTTGCTTCCTGGTTATCTTAAAGCCCCATTTATTTCATTTTCAATATCAAACTTTTTCCTTCCACCTTATTTTCCTGTAATCTGCTCGATACAGAATTTTGAGAACAGCAATGATCTTTTGGGCAGCTTTAATGGCCTTTTTTGCCTGTTTCATTTCTTTAATAATTTCCTTTTTAATTGGGGGGCCACATGCCGAAGGCATGGCCCACCTACTACTATTGCACATATTTATTCCGCGTATTATTATTATTATTATAATTCTCCCGTATACCCAAAACTTCGGCGCGTAACTAGTCCCGCACGGTTTGGCGGATCGGGCCCAAAGTTGGCACACGCGTCGGGACCAATGGGGTGATGTGTGCTTGTATAAAACTTTCTCATTAGTCCGAAGGTTTGCGAATTATTAGCGAAAACGTCGCAAAAAAATCCCATAGGAAATGAATGGGGAGAGGAAAAAAAAAGCATAAAAAACAGCACTTCACTGTGTCGGCATACATTCACCTAGAAAAACAGTTTGAAGCTCAGTTTGTAGATAAATCCTTCGTCTATTTAAAACTGAAGACGGTATGTTGATAACTGCTACGGTTTTTGTATAATCAGACCTCAAGCGCCACAAAGTTTTAGCAAAATCCAGCCTGCTAGAGTGGAGCAACTGAAAAGCTAGAGTGTGAGGCAGGCGTTTTTTAAACACAAAAAAACATTTTAAACTCGCCCTCACGGCCACATATTTATAGCTAGAGTCACCATTTTTGGTCAGTTTGTAGACTGAAATCTCTGGACCCACACAATATCTTCGGAATTACGGTAGGATTAATACTTTTCCTTAAAAACCCTCCAGACCGACCTAAAGTCGATGAAAATCAGAGCCGTTTTTCATTGGTTTTGGAGCAGAAGAGGGGAGAAAAACGAATCCGACTATGTGTTTTAAACTCGTCATAAATATTTTTCTGAATGACACACATACACCAAAGTTGGCATAGTTGGAGTCGAAGGATGTCTGACGCTCACGGTGAAAAAATTTTTTGAATAACTCATACGGTTTTTGCTCAGCAGTCGTTTGTTCGGAGGACATTTTAAGCACCTGAAAGCTGAGTGACAGTGACCTGCTGCAGCTAGCTCAATTAGAAGCTTAGGTGTGATGAAACGTTTTTTCTTTTTCTTTCTCTTCCCATTCAGTTTGTAGATGACCTACAGCCATGAAAGTTACTCCAATTGAAGACAAGATATAGCTGTCGCTTAGATAAAAAGAATTTTTCAGACACCTTTTACGGTTTTTACTCAGCAGTCGTTTGTTCGGAGGGGTGCTTTAGCAGCTAAAAGGTGAGTGAGAGTGAGGTCCTGCAGTTCAAACAAAGGGAGGAGCAGGTGGGCCAACCATTTTGTTTGTGCTTCGTTTTGGGTTGTGAAAGACCTACAGACATGAAGGTTACCCCAGTCTGAGACAAAGGATAGATGTTGCTTTCACTGAAAGAATTTTTCAGATATCTTTTACGGTTTTTGCTCAGCAGTCGTTTGTTCGGAGGGTAAGCACCTGGAAGCTAGCTGACAGTTAGCTTCTGCAGCAGCCTGCTAGAGTGCAGCTGCTGAAATCTTAGTGTGAGGCGGCCATTTTTTTAAGATCAAACATCTTATTCTCGCCCTCACGGCCACATATTTGGAGCTACAGTCACCATTTTTGGTCAGTTTGTAGACTGAAACCTCTGGACTCACACAATGTCTTCGGAATTACGGTAGGATTAATACTTTTCCTTAAAAACCCTCCAGACCAACCTAAAGTCGATGAGTTTCAGCCTTTCTCCATTCTTTTTGAGCTGAAGATGGGAGAGAAACGAATCAGACTATGTGTTTTCAAGTCGTCATAAATATTGTTCTGAATGACACACATACACCAAAGTTGGTATACTTGGAGTCGAAGGATTGCTGATGCTCATGGTGAAAATGTTTTTTGAATAACTCATACGGTTTTTGATCAGTAGTCGTTTGTTTTCGTTGCCGTTCTTCCCATACAAAAAAGCCTGGGAAGAAGAAACCAATAGTGAGTGCAGCTGTTGTCTGTGTCAGTGAGAGGCTCGTTAAGCGTTGTCAAGGTTACCAAGCTTCAAACAGATTTTACCTCTGCTGTTTTAAACAGCACATATTAATCTAATGGAGGGTGAAAGGACTGATTTAACATTGGGAAATGGATACTATATGACTGCTGTCCATGACACTTCCCTTGCCACTCAGCACTGATAGACTTTCAAAATAAGACTCCAGGGACCCTACAAAATAAAAGCCTCTATATTTTTTACATATATTTATTGCCCTATATGGCTCAATATTATGACCCAAACTCAACCCCGTTTTAGAGAATAGACTCTAGGAGACTGTTTAAAACACACCCTATAGCAAATTTCAAAATAAAAGCCTCCCATTTCCGCTTCATCTACTGCCCTAATAACATGGAAAAAGAGTGATTTAACGATTGGAAAGTAATCAACTATCATTGACGGGTCTGAACATTTTCTATAAACACAACTCTGTTGGACTTTCAAAATAAGACTCCAGCGACCCTACAAAATAAAAGCCTCTAGATTATACTAATGCATTAATTGATGCAAATGGCTCAACATTATGACCCAAACTCTTCCAGGTTGTTTTTATTAGACTCTAGTGACCTTTTCAAAACACACCCCAGAGCAAATTTCACAATAAAAGTCCCCCATTTACTCTGTAATACAGGAACTATTCACCTAATAACATGGAAAACCAGTGATTTAACATTTGGAAATGGATTCTATATCACTGCTGGGCATGACCCATCTATAGATGCACTTCCATGATAGACTTTCAAAATAAGACTACAGGGACTCTACAAAATAAAAGCCTCTTCCTTATACACACTCATACATTCTGGCATATTGCTTATAGCCATTTGTAATTTCATCACTGCAATGGCTTTTAGGAGGCGGGCGGAGCCCGCCAATGGTGATTTTTTTCATCACTGCAATGGCTCCTAGCAGGCGGGCGGAGCCCGCCATTGGTGATTTCATCACTGCAATGGCTCTTAGCAGGCGGGTAATGCCCGCCATTGGGGATTTTTTTCATCGCTGCAAGGGCTCCTAGCAGGCGGGCGGAGCCCACCAACTGAGCTTTACCCACTGCGGTTCAATATGGACAACCCATATTACCCTTGTGCATCATACGCTGTGCACGTCTATTACCCAGATATCAGCACAGGTGGCACACAGCTCTCTTTGCCCATGACCTAGCCCTCTTTCCTTCCCTCAGCAGCCCTCAAAGGCATAAGCAGTTGGTCTGGGGAGCCCCGACATCACTTGCCAGGGCCGTATTGGCCCGGTTCCCCAGACGGGCAGTAGGTGGCCCCCCTCAAAATTTCTTTAGAAATTTTCTAGTTGGGGGGCCACATGCCGAAGGCATGGCCCACCTACTACTATTGCACATATTTATTCCGCGTATTATTATTGGGGGGCCACATGCCGAAGGCATGGCCCACCTACTACTATTGCACATATTTATTCCGCGTATTATTATTATTGGGGGGCCACATGCCGAAGGCATGGCCCACCTACTACTATTGCACATATTTATTCCGCGTATTATTATTATTATAATTCTCCCGTATACCCAAAACTTCGGCGCGTAACTAGTCCCGCACGGTTTGGCGGATCGGGCCCAAAGTTGGCACACGCGTCGGGACCAATGGGGTGATGTGTGCTTGTATAAAACTTTCTCATTAGTCCGAAGGTTTGCGAATTATTAGCGAAAACGTCGCAAAAAAATCCCATAGGAAATGAATGGGGAGAGGAAAAAAAAAGCATAAAAAACAGCACTTCACTGTGTCGGCATACATTCACCTAGAAAAACAGTTTGAAGCTCAGTTTGTAGATAAATCCTTCGTCTATTTAAAACTGAAGACGGTATGTTGATAACTGCTACGGTTTTTGTATAATCAGACCTCAAGCGCCACAAAGTTTTAGCAAAATCCAGCCTGCTAGAGTGGAGCAACTGAAAAGCTAGAGTGTGAGGCAGGCGTTTTTTAAACACAAAAAAACATTTTAAACTCGCCCTCACGGCCACATATTTATAGCTAGAGTCACCATTTTTGGTCAGTTTGTAGACTGAAATCTCTGGACCCACACAATATCTTCGGAATTACGGTAGGATTAATACTTTTCCTTAAAAACCCTCCAGACCGACCTAAAGTCGATGAAAATCAGAGCCGTTTTTCATTGGTTTTGGAGCAGAAGAGGGGAGAAAAACGAATCCGACTATGTGTTTTAAACTCGTCATAAATATTTTTCTGAATGACACACATACACCAAAGTTGGCATAGTTGGAGTCGAAGGATGACTGACGCTCACGGTGAAAAAATTTTTTGAATAACTCATACGGTTTTTGCTCAGCAGTCGTTTGTTCGGAGGACATTTTAAGCACCTGAAAGCTGAGTGACAGTGACCTGCTGCAGCTAGCTCAATTAGAAGCTTAGGTGTGATGAAACGTTTTTTCTTTTTCTTTCTCTTCCCATTCAGTTTGTAGATGACCTACAGCCATGAAAGTTACTCCAATTGAAGACAAGATATAGCTGTCGCTTAGATAAAAAGAATTTTTCAGATACCTTTTACGGTTTTTACTCAGCAGTCGTTTGTTCGGAGGGGTGCTTTAGCAGCTAAAAGGTGAGTGAGAGTGAGGTCCTGCAGTTCAAACAAAGGGAGGAGCAGGTGGGCCAACCATTTTGTTTGTGCTTCGTTTTGGGTTGTGAAAGACCTACAGACATGAAGGTTACCCCAGTCTGAGACAAAGGATAGATGTTGCTTTCACTGAAAGAATTTTTCAGATATCTTTTACGGTTTTTGCTCAGCAGTCGTTTGTTCGGAGGGTAAGCACCTGGAAGCTAGCTGACAGTTAGCTTCTGCAGCAGCCTGCTAGAGTGCAGCTGCTGAAATCTTAGTGTGAGGCGGCCATTTTTTAAGATCAAACATCTTATTCTCGCCCTCACGGCCACATATTTGGAGCTACAGTCACCATTTTTGGTCAGTTTGTAGACTGAAACCTCTGGACTCACACAATGTCTTCGGAATTACGGTAGGATTAATACTTTGCCTTAAAAACCCTCCAGACCAACCTAAAGTGGATGAGAGTTTCAGCCTTTCTCCATTCTTTTTGAGCTGAAGATGGGAGAAAAACGAATCAGACTATGTGTTTTCAACTCGTCATAAATATTTTTCTGAATGACACACATACACCAAAGTTGGTATAGTTGGAGTCGAAGGATTGCTGATGCTCATGGTGAAAATGTTTTTTGAATAACTCATACGGTTTTTGATCAGTAGTCGTTTGTTCGGTGCCGTTCTTCCCATACAAAAAAGCCTGGGAAGAAGAAACCAATAGTGAGTGCAGCTGTTGTCTGTGTCAGTGAGAGGCTCGTTAAGCGTTGTCAAGGTTACCAAGCTTCAAACAGATTTTACCTCTGCTGTTTTAAACAGCACATATTAATCTAATGGAGGGTGAAAGGACTGATTTAACATTGGGAAATGGATACTATATGACTGCTGTACATGACACTTCCCTTGCCACTCAGCACTGATAGACTTTCAAAATAAGACTCCAGGGACCCTACAAAATAAAAGCCTCTATATTTTTTACATATATTTATTGCTCTATATGGCTCAACATTATGACCCAAACTCAACCCCGTTTTAGAGAATAGACTCTAGGAGACTGTTTGAAACACACCCTATAGCAAATTTCAAAATAAAAGCCTCCCATTTCCGCTTCATCTACTGCCCTAATAACATGGAAAAAGAGTGATTTAACGATTGGAAAGTAATCAACTATCATTGACGGGTCTGAACATTTTCTATAAACACAACTCTGTTGGACTTTCAAAATAAGACTCCAGGGACCCTACAAAATAAAAGCCTCTAGATTATAGTAATGCATTAATTGATGCAAATGGCTCAACATTATGACCCAAACTCTTCCAGGTTGTTTTTATTAGACTCTAGTGACCTTTTCAAAACACACCCCAGAGCAAATTTCACAATAAAAGTCTCCCATTTACTCTGTAATACAGCAACTATTCACCTAATAACATGGAAAACCAGTGATTTAACATTTGGAAATGGATTCTATATCACTGCTGGGCGTGACCCATCTTTTGATGCACATTCATGATAGACTTTCAAAATAAGACTACAAGGACTCTACAGAATAAAAGCCTCTTCCTTATACACACTCATACATTCTGGCATATTGCTCATTGCCATTGGTGATTTCATCACTGCAATGGCTCTTAGAAGGCGGCAGAGCCCGCCAATGGTAACAGGCGGGCGGAGCCCGCCAAAGGTGATTACATCACTGCAATGGCTCTTAGCAGGCGGGCGGAGCCCGCCATTGGTGATTTCATCACTGCAATGGCTCTTAGAAGGCGGGCAGAGCCCGCCATTGGTGATTTTTTTCTTCACTGAGATGGCTCCTAGCAGGCGGGCGAAGCCCGCCAACTGGGCTTTACCCACTGTGTTTCAATATGGACAACCCATATTACCCTTGTGCATCATACTCTGTGCACGTCTATTTCCCAGATTTCAGCACAAGTGGCACACAGCTCTCTTTGCCCATGAACTTGCCCTCTTTCCTTCCCTCAGCAGCCCTCAAAGGCGTAAGCAGTTGGTCTGGGGAGCCCCGACGTCACTTGCCAGGGCCGTATTGGCCCGGTTCCCCAGACGGGCAGTAGGTGGCCCCCCTCAAAATTTCTTTAGAAATTTTCTAGTTATTATAATTCTCCCGTATACCCAAAACTTCGGCGCGTAACTAGTCCCGCACGGTTTGGCGGATCGGGCCCAAAGTTGGCACACGCGTCGGGACCAATGGGGTGATGTGTGCTTGTATAAAACTTTCTCATTAGTCCGAAGGTTTGCGAATTATTAGCGAAAACGTCGCAAAAAAATCCCATAGGAAATGAATGGGGAGAGGAAAAAAAAAGCATAAAAAACAGCACTTCACTGTGTCGGCATACATTCACCTAGAAAAACAGTTTGAAGCTCAGTTTGTAGATAAATCCTTCGTCTATTTAAAACTGAAGACGGTATGTTGATAACTGCTACGGTTTTTGTATAATCAGACCTCAAGCGCCACAAAGTTTTAGCAAAATCCAGCCTGCTAGAGTGGAGCAACTGAAAAGCTAGAGTGTGAGGCAGGCGTTTTTTAAACACAAAAAAACATTTTAAACTCGCCCTCACGGCCACATATTTATAGCTAGAGTCACCATTTTTGGTCAGTTTGTAGACTGAAATCTCTGGACCCACACAATATCTTCGGAATTACGGTAGGATTAATACTTTTCCTTAAAAACCCTCCAGACCGACCTAAAGTCGATGAAAATCAGAGCCGTTTTTCATTGGTTTTGGAGCAGAAGAGGGGAGAAAAACGAATCAGACTATGTGTTTTAAACTCGTCATAAATATTTTTCTGAATGACACACATACACCAAAGTTGGCATAGTTGGAGTCGAAGGATGACTGACGCTCACGGTGAAAAAATTTTTTGAATAACTCATACGGTTTTTGCTCAGCAGTCGTTTGTTCGGAGGACATTTTAAGCACCTGAAAGCTGAGTGACATTGACCTGCTGCAGCTAGCTCAATTAGAAGCTTAGGTGTGATGAAACGTTTTTTCTTTTTCTTTCTCTTCCCATTCAGTTTGTAGATGATCTACAGCCATGAAAGTTACTCCAATTGAAGACAAGATATAGCTGTCGCTTAGATAAAAAGAATTTTTCAGATACCTTTTACGGTTTTTACTCAGCAGTCGTTTGTTCGGAGGGGTGCTTTAGCAGCTAAAAGGTGAGTGAGAGTGAGGTCCTGCAGTTAAAAGAAAGGGAGGAGCAGGTGGGCCAACCATTTTGTTTGTGCTTCGTTTTGGGTTGTGAAAGACCTACAGACATGAAGGTTACCCCAGTCTGAGACAAAGGATAGATGTTGCTTTCACTGAAAGAATTTTTCAGATATCTTTTACGGTTTTTGCTCAGCAGTCGTTTGTTCGGAGGGTAAGCACCTGGAAGCTAGCTGACAGTTAGCTTCTGCAGCAGCCTGCTAGAGTGCAGCTGCTGAAATCTTAGTGTGAGGCGGCCATTTTTTTCAGATCAAACATCTTATTCTCGCCCTCACGGCCACATATTTGGAGCTACAGTCACCATTTTTGGTCAGTTTGTAGACTGAAACCTCTGGACTCACACAATGTCTTCGGAATTACGGTAGGATTAATACTTTTCCTTAAAAACCCTCCAGACCAACCTAAAGTCGATGAGAGTTTCAGCCTTTCTCTATTCTTTTTGAGCTGAAGATGGGAGAGAAACGAATCAGACTATGTGTTTTCACTCGTCATAAATATTTTTCTGAATGACACACATACACCAAAGTTGGTATAGTTGGAGTCGAAGGATTGCTGATGCTCATGGTGAAAATGTTTTTTGAATAACTCATACGGTTTTTGATCAGTAGTCGTTTGTTCGGTGCCGTTCTTCCCATACAAAAAAGCCTGGGAAGAAGAAACCAATAGTGAGTGCAGCTGTTGTCTGTGTCAGTGAGAGGCTCGTTAAGCGTTGTCAAGGTTACCAAGCTTCAAACAGATTTTACCTCTGCTGTTTTAAACAGCACATATTAATCTAATGGAGGGTGAAAGGACTGATTTAACATTGGGAAATGGATACTATATGACTGCTGTACATGACACTTCCCTTGCCACTCAGCACTGATAGACTTTCAAAATAAGACTCCAGGGACCCTACAAAATAAAAGCCTCTATATTTTTTACATATATTTATTGCCCTATATGGCTCAACATTATGACCCAAACTCAACCCCGTTTTAGAGAATAGACTCTAGGAGACTGTTTAAAACACACCCTATAGCAAATTTCAAAATAAAAGCCTCCCATTTCCGCTTCATCTACTGCCCTAATAACATGGAAAAAGAGTGATTTAACGATTGGAAAGTAATCAACTATCATTGACGGGTCTGAACATTTTCTATAAACACAACTCTGTTGGACTTTCAAAATAAGACTCCAGGGACCCTACAAAATAAAAGCCTCTAGATTATAGTAATGCATTAATTGATGCAAATGGCTCAACATTATGACCCAAACTCTTCCAGGTTGTTTTTATTAGACTCTAGTGACCTTTTCAAAACACACCCCAGAGCAAATTTCACAATAAAAGTCTACCATTTACTCTGTAATACAGCAACTATTCACCTAATAACATGGAAAACCAGTGATTTAACATTTGGAAATGGATTCTATATCACTGCTGGGCGTGACCCATCTTTTGATGCACATTCATGATAGACTTTCAAAATAAGACTACAAGGACTCTACAGAATAAAAGCCTCTTCCTTATACACACTCATACATTCTGGCATATTGCTCATTGCCATTGGTGATTTCATCACTGCAATGGCTCTTAGAAGGCGGGCGGAGCCCGCCAATGGTAACAGGCGGGCGGAGCCCGCCAAAGGTGATTACATCACTGCAATGGCTCTTAGCAGGCGGGCGGAGCCCGCCATTGGTGATTTCATCACTGCAATGGCTCTTAGAAGGCGGGCAGAGCCCGCCATTGGTGATTTTTTTCTTCACTGAGATGGCTCCTAGCAGGCGGGCGAAGCCCGCCAACTGGGCTTTACCCACTGTGTTTCAATATGGACAACCCATATTACCCTTGTGCATCATACGCTGTGCACGTCTATTTCCCAGATTTCAGCACAAGTGGCACACAGGTCTCTTTGCCCATGAACTTGCCCTCTTTCCTTCCCTCAGCAGCCCTCAAAGGCGTAAGCAGTTGGTCTGGGGAGCCCCGACGTCACTTGCCAGGGCCGTATTGGCCCGGTTCCCCAGACGGGCAGTAGGTGGCCCCCCTCAAAATTTCTTTAGAAATTTTCTAGTTGGGGGGCCACATGCCGAAGGCATGGCCCACCTACTACTATTGCACATATTTATTCCGCGTATTATTATTATAATTCTCCCGTATACCCAAAACTTCGGCGCGTAACTAGTCCCGCACGGTTTGGCGGATCGGGCCCAAAGTTGGCACACGCGTCGGGACCAATGGGGTGATGTGTGCTTGTATAAAACTTTCTCATTAGTCCGAAGGTTTGCGAATTATTAGCGAAAACGTCGCAAAAAAATCCCATAGGAAATGAATGGGGAGAGGAAAAAAAAGCATAAAAAACAGCACTTCACTGTGTCGGCATACATTCACCTAGAAAAACAGTTTGAAGCTCAGTTTGTAGATAAATCCTTCGTCTATTTAAAACTGAAGACGGTATGTTGATAACTGCTACGGTTTTTGTATAATCAGACCTCAAGCGCCACAAAGTTTTAGCAAAATCCAGCCTGCTAGAGTGGAGCAACTGAAAAGCTAGAGTGTGAGGCAGGCGTTTTTTAAACACAAAAAAACATTTTAAACTCGCCCTCACGGCCACATATTTATAGCTAGAGTCACCATTTTTGGTCAGTTTGTAGACTGAAATCTCTGGACCCACACAATATCTTCGGAATTACGGTAGGATTAATACTTTTCCTTAAAAACCCTCCAGACCGACCTAAAGTCGATGAAAATCAGAGCCGTTTTTCATTGGTTTTGGAGCAGAAGAGGGGAGAAAAACGAATCAGACTATGTGTTTTAAACTCGTCATAAATATTTTTCTGAATGACACACATACACCAAAGTTGGCATAGTTGGAGTCGAAGGATGACTGACGCTCACGGTGAAAAAATTTTTTGAATAACTCATACGGTTTTTGCTCAGCAGTCGTTTGTTCGGAGGACATTTTAAGCACCTGAAAGCTGAGTGACAGTGACCTGCTGCAGCTAGCTCAATTAGAAGCTTAGGTGTGATGAAACGTTTTTTCTTTTTCTTTCTCTTCCCATTCAGTTTGTAGATGACCTACAGCCATGAAAGTTACTCCAATTGAAGACAAGATATAGCTGTCGCTTAGATAAAAAGAATTTTTCAGATACCTTTTACGGTTTTTACTCAGCAGTCGTTTGTTCGGAGGGGTGCTTTAGCAGCTAAAAGGTGAGTGAGAGTGAGGTCCTGCAGTTCAAACAAAGGGAGGAGCAGGTGGGCCAACCATTTTGTTTGTGCTTCGTTTTGGGTTGTGAAAGACCTACAGACATGAAGGTTACCCCAGTCTGAGACAAAGGATAGATGTTGCTTTCACTGAAAGAATTTTTCAGATATCTTTTACGGTTTTTGCTCAGCAGTCGTTTGTTCGGAGGGTAAGCACCTGGAAGCTAGCTGACAGTTAGCTTCTGCAGCAGCCTGCTAGAGTGCAGCTGCTGAAATCTTAGTGTGAGGCGGCCATTTTTTTAAGATCAAACATCTTATTCTCGCCCTCACGGCCACATATTTGGAGCTACAGTCACCATTTTTGGTCAGTTTGTAGACTGAAACCTCTGGACTCACACAATGTCTTCGGAATTACGGTAGGATTAATACTTTTCCTTAAAAACCCTCCAGACCAACCTAAAGTCGATGAGTTTCAGCCTTTCTCCATTCTTTTTGAGCTGAAGATGGGAGAAAAACGAATCAGACTATGTGTTTTCAAGTCGTCATAAATATTGTTCTGAATGACACACATACACCAAAGTTGGTATAGTTGGAGTCGAAGGATTGCTGATGCTCATGGTGAAAATGTTTTTTGAATAACTCATACGGTTTTTGATCAGTAGTCGTTTGTTCGGTGCCGTTCTTCCCATACAAAAAAGCCTGGGAAGAAGAAACCAATAGTGAGTGCAGTTGTTGTCTGTGTCAGTGAGAGGCTCGTTAAGCGTTGTCAAGGTTACCAAGCTTCAAACAGATTTTACCTCTGCTGTTTTAAACAGCACATATTAATCTAATGGAGGGTGAAAGGACTGATTTAACATTGGGAAATGGATACTATATGACTGCTGTCCATGACACTTCCCTTGCCACTCAGCACTGATAGACTTTCAAAATAAGACTCCAGGGACCCTACAAAATAAAAGCCTCTATATTTTTTACATATATTTATTGCCCTATATGGCTCAATATTATGACCCAAACTCAACCCCGTTTTAGAGAATAGACTCTAGGAGACTGTTTAAAACACACCCTATAGCAAATTTCAAAATAAAAGCCTCCCATTTCCGCTTCATCTACTGCCCTAATAACATGGAAAAAGAGTGATTTAACGATTGGAAAGTAATCAACTATCATTGACGGGTCTGAACATTTTCTATAAACACAACTCTGTTGGACTTTCAAAATAAGACTCCAGCGACCCTACAAAATAAAAGCCTCTAGATTATACTAATGCATTAATTGATGCAAATGGCTCAACATTATGACCCAAACTCTTCCAGGTTGTTTTTATTAGACTCTAGTGACCTTTTCAAAACACACCCAGAGCAAATTTCACAATAAAAGTCTCCCATTTACTCTGTAATACAGCAACTATTCACCTAATAACATGGAAAACCAGTGATTTAACATTTGGAAATTGATTCTATATAACTGCTGGGCATGACCCATCTTTAGATGCACTTCCATGATAGACTTTCAAAATAAGACTCCAGGGACTCTACAGAATAAAAGCCTCTTCCTTATACACACTCATACATTCTGGCATATTGCTCATTGCCATTGGTGATTTCATCACTGCAATGGCTCTTACAAGGCGGGCGGAGCCCGCCAATGGTAACAGGCGGGCGGAGCCCGCCAAAGGTGATTACATCACTGCAATGGCTCTTAGAAGGCAGGCAGAGCCCGCCATTGGTGATTTTTTTCTTCACTGAGATGGCTCCTAGCAGGCGGGCGAAGCCCGCCAACTGGGCTTTACCCACTGTGTTTCAATATGGACAACCCATATTACCCTTGTGCATCATACGCTGTGCACGTCTATTTCCCAGATTTCAGCACAAGTGGCACACAGCTCTCTTTGCCCATGAACTTGCCCTCTTTCCTTCCCTCAGCAGCCCTCAAAGGCGTAAGCAGTTGGTCTGGGGAGCCCCGACGTCACTTGCCAGGGCCGTATTGGCCCGGTTCCCCAGACGGGCAGTAGGTGGCCCCCCTCAAAATTTCTTTAGAAATTTTCTAGTTATTATAATTCTCCCGTATACCCAAAACTTCGGCGCGTAACTAGTCCCGCACGGTTTGGCGGATCGGGCCCAAAGTTGGCACACGCGTCGGGACCAATGGGGTGATGTGTGCTTGTATAAAACTTTCTCATTAGTCCGAAGGTTTGCGAATTATTAGCGAAAACGTCGCAAAAAAATCCCATAGGAAATGAATGGGGAGAGGAAAAAAAAAGCATAAAAAACAGCACTTCACTGTGTCGGCATACATTCACCTAGAAAAACAGTTTGAAGCTCAGTTTGTAGATAAATCCTTCGTCTATTTAAAACTGAAGACGGTATGTTGATAACTGCTACGGTTTTTGTATAATCAGACCTCAAGCGCCACAAAGTTTTAGCAAAATCCAGCCTGCTAGAGTGGAGCAACTGAAAAGCTAGAGTGTGAGGCAGGCGTTTTTTAAACACAAAAAAACATTTTAAACTCGCCCTCAAGGCCACATATTTATAGCTAGAGTCACCATTTTTGGTCAGTTTGTAGACTGAAATCTCTGGACCCACACAATATCTTCGGAATTACGGTAGGATTAATACTTTTCCTTAAAAACCCTCCAGACCGACCTAAAGTCGATGAAAATCAGAGCCGTTTTTCATTGGTTTTGGAGCAGAAGAGGGGAGAAAAACGAATCAGACTATGTGTTTTCAACTCGTCATAAATATTTTTCTGAATGACACACATACACCAAAGTTGGCATAGTTGGAGTCGAAGGATGACTGACGCTCACGGTGAAAACTTTTTTTGAATAACTCATACGGTTTTTGCTCAGCAGTCGTTTGTTCGGAGGACATTTTAAGCACCTGAAAGCTGAGTGACAGTGACCTGCTGCAGCTAGCTCAATTAGAAGCTTAGGTGTGATGAAACGTTTTTTCTTTTTCTTTCTCTTCCCATTCAGTTTGTAGATGACCTACAGCCATGAAAGTTACTCCAATTGAAGACAAGATATAGCTGTCGCTTAGATAAAAAGAATTTTTCAGATACCTTTTACGGTTTTTACTCAGCAGTCGTTTGTTCGGAGGGGTGCTTTAGCAGCTAAAAGGTGAGTGAGAGTGAGGTCCTGCAGTTCAAACAAAGGGAGGAGCAGGTGGGCCAACCATTTTGTTTGTGCTTCGTTTTGGGTTGTGAAAGACCTACAGACATGAAGGTTACCCCAGTCTGAGACAAAGGATAGATGTTGCTTTCACTGAAAGAATTTTTCAGATATCTTTTACGGTTTTTGCTCAGCAGTCGTTTGTTCGGAGGGTAAGCACCTGGAAGCTAGCTGACAGTTAGCTTCTGCAGCAGCCTGCTAGAGTGCAGCTGCTGAAATCTTAGTGTGAGGCGGCCATTTTTTTAAGATCAAACATCTTATTCTCGCCCTCACGGCCACATATTTGGAGCTACAGTCACCATTTTTGGTCAGTTTGTAGACTGAAACCTCTGGACTCACACAATGTCTTCGGAATTACGGTAGGATTAATACTTTTCCTTAAAAACCCTCCAGACCAACCTAAAGTCGATGAGAGTTTCAGCCTTTCTCTATTCTTTTTGAGCTGAAGATGGGAGAGAAACGAATCACACTATGTGTTTTCACTCGTCATAAATATTTTTTCTGAATGACACACATACACCAAAGTTGGTATAGTTGGAGTCGAAGGATTGCTGATGCTCATGGTGAAAATGTTTTTTGAATAACTCATACGGTTTTTGATCAGTAGTCGTTTGTTCGGTGCCGTTCTTCCCATACAAAAAAGCCTGGGAAGAAGAAACCAATAGTGAGTGCAGCTGTTGTCTGTGTCAGTGAGAGGCTCGTTAAGCGTTGTCAAGGTTACCAAGCTTCAAACAGATTTTACCTCTGCTGTTTTTAACAGCACATATTAATCTAATGGAGGGTGAAAGGACTGATTTAACATTGGGAAATGGATACTATATGACTGCTGTCCATGACACTTCCCTTGCCACTCAGCACTGATAGACTTTCAAAATAAGACTCCAGGGACCCTACAAAATAAAAGCCTCTATATTTTTTACATATATTTATTGCCCTATATGGCTCAACATTATGACCCAAACTCAACCCCGTTTTAGAGAATAGACTCTAGGAGACTGTTTAAAACACACCCTATAGCAAATTTCAAAATAAAAGCCTCCCATTTCCGCTTCATCTGCTGCCCTAATAACATGGAAAAAGAGTGATTTAACGATTGGAAAGTAATCAACTATCATTGACGGGTCTGAACATTTTCTATAAACACAACTCTGTTGGACTTTCAAAATAAGACTCCAGGGACCCTACAAAATAAAAGCCTCTAGATTATACTAATGCATTAATTGATGCAAATGGCTCAACATTATGACCCAAACTCTTCCAGGTTGTTTTTATTAGACTCTAGTGACCTTTTCAAAACACACCCAGAGCAAATTTCACAATAAAAGTCTCCCATTTACTCTGTAATACAGCAACTATTCACCTAATAACATGGAAAACCAGTGATTTAACATTTGGAAATGGATTCTATATCACTGCTGGGCGTGACCCATCTTTTGATGCACATTCATGATAGACTTTCAAAATAAGACTACAAGGACTCTACAGAATAAAAGCCTCTTCCTTATACACACTCATACATTCTGGCATATTGCTCATTGCCATTGGTGATTTCATCACTGCAATGGCTCTTAGAAGGCGGGCGGAGCCCGCCAATGGTAACAGGCGGGCGGAGCCCGCCAAAGGTGATTACATCACTGCAATGGCTCTTAGCAGGCGGGCGGAGCCCGCCATTGGTGATTTCATCACTGCAATGGCTCTTAGAAGGCGGGCAGAGCCCGCCATTGGTGATTTTTTTCTTCACTGAGATGGCTCCTAGCAGGCGGGCGAAGCCCGCCAACTGGGCTTTACCCACTGTGTTTCAATATGGACAACCCATATTACCCTTGTGCATCATACGCTGTGCACGTCTATTTCCCAGATTTCAGCACAAGTGGCACACAGCTCTCTTTGCCCATGAACTTGCCCTCTTTCCTTCCCTCAGCAGCCCTCAAAGTCGTAAGCAGTTGGTCTGGGGAGCCCCGACGTCACTTGCCAGGGCCGTATTGGCCCGGTTCCCCAGACGGGCAGTAGGTGGCCCCCCTCAAAATTTCTTTAGAAATTTTCTAGTTGTTTATGTTACATCCTTATTAAGTAGTGGGAACTGATCAGAGCACTGCTGGGCTGCAAAGCTATCAAATGAGGAAGGAGTTTATTTTTGTTTGTTATGTTGTGGTTTCTTCGGTCAAGGACACTCTAGCAGCACAGAGGCTTTCACAGTCAGGACTGCAGCACCATCAGCGCCATCACTGCTACACATTATTTACTCTAAAAGCATCTCTAGGGATTTAATTTCAAATCCACCTGCCTGTGGATAAAACACTCCCGGAATGACCGACTTAAAGGAATAGTACACCTTAAACATGATTAGCCTTCATTTTCTACTCACCCCCATGCTGAACAACACTCTGGAGTACTTTTTTGATATCTCAAATGCATCTGGAGATCTGGGAGGCTTCTTGCTGTCTGCTGACATTCAAATAATGGAGGTCCATAGCGCCCGAGGCAGGAAGGTCCATAAAAGTCCACAAAAAACGTGTCAATATTCCTCCATACTGCTCGTCCAATGTATTCCAAGTGTCCTGAGTGGGTAGTGTCCATAATTTACTCGAAACGAAGTCATTTAGAATGTTTTTAGAGCATAAACACTAGTGTATAGGATTTCCTAAAAGCACGCGCCTGCGAGTTCACGACGCTACGGAAGCCGGCAGACCAAACCAGATGAAAGTGCGCATTCAGCGTCTGCTCTGCCGATAATGCAAACGTAGAAGAAGAAATGTGCTGTTTACCTGTGCAAAGAAAGAAACAACGAAAGAAAAATGTCTGAGGACTTCAGTGTTGAGGAAGAGCATGAGTTCTTTGACGAGCTGAATGCGCACTTTCATCTGGTTTGGTCTGCCGCGGTTTCCGTAGCGTTGTGAACTCGCAGGCGCGCGCTTTCAGGAAATCCTATACACTACTGTTTATGCTCTAAAAACATTCTAAATGACTTTGTTTCGAGTAAATTATGGACCCTACCCACTCAGGACACTTGGAATTCATTGGACGAGCAGTATGGAGGAATATTGACACGTTTTTTGTGGACTTTTATGGACCTTCCTGCCTCGGGCGCTATGGACCTCCATTATTTGAATGTCAGCAGAAGGCAAGAAGCCTCCCAGATCTCCAGATGCATTTGAGATATCAAAAAAGTACTCCAGAGTGTTGTTCAGCATGGGGTGAGTAGAAAATGAAGGCTAATCATGTTTTGGGTGTACTATTCCTTTAAGTATAGCAGATTAAAAGGTGGGGCTCATACAGATTTTCTGATGCAGACAAATTTATCAGCAAACTTGGCAAAGATTAAATACAAGCCTGGTACTAAGCATATATTTTATTGCAGTAGTTTAATAACACAAAGAGAAATTAATAAAAATCCAAGATGTATTCTATTTATTCAGTGCAGACAGAGAAGGCCATGGAGGAAACCATGACTGATGTGTCCAGAATACATCGTTATCCTGATAGGCTCAGACCTTATAATACATTATCATTTGGTTAGGAATGATAATCCAATAGAATTTCATTTAATTTTGCCTGACATTGCAAAGGATTGTTGTTGTAATGCACTGTAAGAGGGTTTTCTAGTCCTTTGGAAAAGAAACAAACCCTCAGCATGACTAACCCTCTACTGTAGTTAGCAGTTTGCAGGAGGTGGTTTATCAAATTTACTAACATTGTTTCACAACAAACCTACCAACAGTCAATGTTGCTAAACATGTGAATTTTATCCTGATATTGTAAAAGCATATGTTTTAGCTAAAGGCCCAGTATTTTTCAAACCTTAGGTTTGTGGGTCTGATGGTAGGATAGAGGAAAAAGGAGCAAGTATTCTTTCCTGGCATCACTCCCTGACAGGCAATCAGCTGGTAAACAACATTTCTTGGTTGCTATGGAGGATCGGATGACATAGTTCTCCAACAGTGAACTGTGTAGATATCTTTACCCTCTTCACCATCTTACTGTGGCTGATCACAACATAAATGTGGTTATTCTGCCAAGTAACCAATTGCTGAAAGAATTAGACTTCTGTGTCACATTTATATCCTGGCGAAACAGAAAGTCATGGATTGCTAATAAAAAGTTCCTCGTTATGCTGATTAAATTTTGAAAACTAAAAAACCCAGAAACTTTCAGCCGTAGAAAAACTCACTGTTTCCTGCTTATCGTTCAAAAAGTGATGTCGATTTCCATAGATCCCTGAAAGAAAAAACCTGTTTAGTTCAGTTGTTTTAGATAACCAGATGCAGTGAGGCAGGAAGGAGCACACGTCATGACTGCTCACTCACCATCCATGTGCTCGGCCATTAGAAAGCCACTGTGTGTGCCAGCTTGTTGACAGTTTGCTGGCACAGAACACCTTCCCTGGACATTTTTAATGGGCCATCTTAAAAAGAACAAACACATTAGGAATTGTTTTTTTATGGATAAGATTAAGCTCTAGAGCAAGTTCAACACAGAAAAACTCCAAATATATAAGAAATGTCCAAACCAGGCCTTAAATGTCTCATATTAGGATTTAAAATCTCATAGGAAGATGTAAATATCTACAGTATTGCAATAATACCAAACTACAGGGAAAACAGCTTAACAGCTATAAAGCATGTTTGAAATATAATAATAAGATCATGACCACGCATTGATTAAGATACACATTTAGTTGCTGCTTCACATGTCATGTTTTGGAAATAATGCAATTTCCAATGATCCCCTTATTATCTGTAAGAAAAGGTGGTTATGCTCTTAAAGACGACATTATCTACCAGCAAGATGGGAGTCTGAGAGGATTTAAAGTTATAGTGTAGGATTTTAGCGAATTTTTGAAAAGACCCGCCTTCTCCACTTAAAAAAAAATGTGAACATGCACAACCCTGTACTCGCTCTAGAGGGAACGCGTGCAAGAGCGTGCACAAGCCCATTTTTCCTCGTGCACGCTCTGTTTAAAAGTTGCTCTTTGCATCGCTCATACAAGCTTACTTTCCAAAAGAAGATTTGCCATTTTTTCACTATGTCAGACTCAGCACCAGTAAGTGAAAATGGGGATGAGTACGAAGGACGGCCTGACGTAAAAATATCTCCAGGATGATTGACAATTAGGAGAACCACTTATTTTAATGATCTCTGTTTTTATGAATATTGATTCCTATGTAGTACATAAAAATACTTCCAGGGCAAAATGAAGTGACATGCAAAGGTAAAAGTGAGGGTAAAATGGTAATATGTGGGTAGGGAAATACTGGTAGTATACTGACATGAACCCATCAAAGAAAGAGAGCAGCGTTCAAGAACAGCTGACCACAGGGAGAGAGATACAGTTTATAAAAAAAAGTCAACATCAGGACAAAGCAGATGAAACTAAGAGACAAATAAATTACTCCAAAATTAGAAAAAAATCTGTAAATGAATTATAAATGTATATAAAATCCTGTTTTCCAGAATACCCCCTTGTTTCACCTTCCTTCGATTAAAGTTTCCTCACTAAAGGCTAAAATATTAACTGATATATTTTCATTATCAGCTTTTCTGCTCTCAATAAAGCTGTTTTTTTTAAACAAGGGTAAACAAAACTAATCAGCACATAATTAACATATAAATGTGTTTGAATATTTACATTTTAATTCACTTATCTGCCTGAAAAAAAGTTCCTTTGTTTTAGTCTTGACCTATTATTTGTTATCTTTTAATCAGCATGACTTTAAGAAGTCATTGATCAAACATAATCACACCTATTTTTCTGATCATGATAAAGTTAATGGCTCTGATTGCTGCAGAGCACACCCTTGATCATCTTTGTAACCTTCAGATTAAAAATGAGCGGCATCGACTTGACATTGTTTTCTTCTCGGTATTAGATCATACCATATCATTATTTTAGTGTAATCAGAGCTGATTAGTAAAAGCAACAGGAAATATGTTAAAATGAGGAGGATAAGAGTGAATGTGTTCACATGTTATAATAGTAGTAATTACATGTTGCTTACACCACTGGACTTTTCTAAAGGTAATGTCACACTGAAAGTAAAACATGCATACATTTTGCCAATTTCCTTTAGCTAGTCTTGAAATGGCCAGGTGAAAGCATTTTGCCTGACTGGAGAAAAGCTCCTACATCATGGAATCTGCTGGTCATTGGTTTCACCTCCTCATGGTGGACATGCATTTACAAATCGACTGGCAGTGTGTTTTACTTTAGAAAGTGAAACAAAGCTGTTGGCATTCCTTGCTTCACAAGATTCCCAGAGACGGAACGAGTATGGGGAATACCACCACCTCCTCCAGATCCTAGGTCAGGATGACGCTCGCTTTCCACCTATGGAACTGGAGCAGGAGATCAGAGGATCGGTGCAGTAGAGTGGGAAGAAAGGGCAGGGCAGAGAAGCCCACTGGGTTACAGCACCAGAGGGGAGAGTCTACAGCTGTCTGAGGCTAGTCTTTAGGCTAACTGTGGGAGATGAAAGTAGTACCGGGAGAATCAGTGAAGCTTGCCTGGGCAGACACAGATGGAGCTGGGGAAAAAGGCATCCGTATGCTCTGGAAGTAGGACGAAGAAACAATCCTTCTAGAACTAAATTAAAACAGTTTTTTAAAAGCCACCTTAAATCGTCTTAACTGGATTCCCACTTCATCCTTTGTGAACATTATTTTCTGAATCTTACATTATTGATAAAAGAAAAAGATCATCTTCACTGCACTCCTTCACTGTAGCTCAAAGCCACATCTTGTCCCTGACTAGATTTCCCAACATGAAATGTAAACAAAAGTTCATTTTTCAACATCATTCACAGGCGAGGTAGCGATCAAATGTTGGCAACCCCGATGTCCCTAAATTTGCCACCTTCGCCTCACTCAGCTTCACTACAGATCTACCTCTACATAGTGATAACATGGGAATTATTTCGCTCCAGTTACGAAATTTGCGTTCGGTGTGAACTGACCTTTAGACAGAACCATTTTCTATATTTATGCTGATATAGGTTTAGGCTGCTAGAGGACATATGATCACTTTCAATCATTCTGCTTTATTATATTTATATTCTGCCATTCTGCAATATTTGTTAGTTCCACCCATAACTTTATGTTCTTTCTGCTTTTTCTTGTCATTGTAGCTTCATCTGATTTGTTTCTGGTTTGCTATGACTCCATTCTGGAAAGGGATATCAGCTAGACTGTTGCAATCAACACCTAGATGATAAATGTTGAAGTTGATTCTGTTTCCTTTATTGTGATTAATTGTATGTATTCTCTATCATCCTTTGACAGGAGAAATGGCTCCGAGGTCATGTGCCTGGCTTTGTCTTTCCTGGATGGGGTCACCTGTGAAGCTAGTAAACAGTTACCTTTTGTATATTTGCTTCTTTTTGTATGTCTGCTTCTGTTAATGACAAAATCAAAGCAAAACTCATTACCCCAAACTCATCTAGGAGAAGCATGTCCTGCAAGTCAAGGACTCGATGCAATGACCAGTTTTTACTTGATAGACATGTTTAACATTTAGCATTGTCTCACTAAATTGTTGTGAATTGGTGCTATAAAAGGTAATTTAACTGAATTACAGATGTTCCAATGTGAATCTCCTTGTGTAGTAGGAAAAAGAACTCAAAGAGAGTAAAAGGTGCTAGTATCATGGTTGTGCCCTATGTGGACTTTAAGTTTCTTTTTAAGTTTTTTGTTCCACTTTCTTGTTCATTGGTTTATTTTCCATTTTGTGTTATATTTAAAGCAGTGTTTTATTTTTTAAGTTACTCTCTGTTGCCCCCTTGTGCCAGTCTCTTTTCGCTTAGCTCCTTCTAGTTACTTCTGTCTACACCTGCTCCCTATCAGCTAATTAGTCCTCCCATTGTTTCTGTCTCCCATATATACATCTCCTGTTCTGGATGTTACTTAGCTTCTCATGTGTGTTTTCCCATGATGTCTCCTGGTTTTTGGCTTTCTGCATTCTGTTCTTGGATTTTGTTTCTGTTTGCCATTAAATCAGCAAATATTCTTCTCTGCCTCCTCATCCCTGCATTTAGGTCCTCAAAAAACTTCCACCCAATCCTGAGTGCTAGATGTTTGACTCCAGTGTGAGTTGTGCAGGGAAAATACTATGACTGTGAACTAAAGCTGGAACTAAATCTCAAGAAGCATTTTGATCTGAGTTCATGTCTTTTCTATTAGTGCTACTGGTGTTAGCAATATTTTTAAGCCCTATCCTCCAAACTGTTGGTTTTCCATGAGGCATCAGAGCACGCTCCGTCTGCATAGTCAGACTTATTTCATAACTTATTCGATGGCCACCATCTGGCTTTCTGGTAGTTCTGTGGTACTGCAGTCAGACAGCACCACATCTGTTAATGTCAGCTCATCCGGCGATGTGGTTCTATTTATGGTCAAAAGGACTATCAACACTCTATCAAAAGTATATGGCCTTGTTTTATCACAATCAACTGGATTTAGGTTTATATTTCATAGGCATTTAACATGACTATGTTCTTACAATGAATGAAAAAAGAATGTGAACAAGTGAAAATCTTAGTTTCTGGTTTCTGGTCTTAGTTCCAAGGGCTACCAGATACTGGTTTCATAGCCAGTTAAATGGTTCGGTTTGTCCAAATTTTCCCACTCTGGGAGCAAGTTTCACACAATGTCAGCTTCAAGTGGAATTTATTCCTTCACATACATTTCTAGACCCCAGCCACATGAAATTGGGTTCGGATGAATCCGAAAAACTTGGTCAGATGAAATGTTGGCCAAGCCGTCAATATATGAAACCTGTTCAGAGAGCAGAAAGGTTTAAAGCCACCCCCTCCCAGGGACTCCACCCTCTCCCTTAAAATGCCTGCAAAAATACAACCGAGGTGGACTTTAAGACTTTTTTTTCACTTCTGGTTTTGTTGTTTTCACCTTGCACTTCCTCCTCCAGCGTTATCATGCCACTCACTGGCTTGGCAGAAGTATTAGCATGCATATTATGGCTCGTTCAAGTTGCTGCTGTTTCAATTTAGCACTTTAACTTCCATCTTCAACTAATTGATGACATAATATTCAGCCAAAGGACCAGACGTGCATTAATAAAATGTAGGAAAACATTCATAACAATAATTGATTACATCAAGTTTTCATTTTAAGTTTTCACTGCACAGCATTTATCATTTGTCAGCAAGAAAAAACCACCTTTAACAACCTGTTTCTTTCTATTAGTCTTGACAGAGCAAAAAGGGAATTATATCTCTAACTGCTACATCCAAAACACCCCCCCTCCTACCCAACAGATTTATTGTTCTTTTTCAAGTAAGATATTTGGAAGCATAACTTGCAGCAGTTATGCTTGAACTTCTACTGAGTCAGCCTGAGTTAGCTGCTAGTGGGGAGTTTATAAAGCTGACTCTTTTTCTTCCTGACAGCAGTGCTCAGTTACTCAGAGCTCGATGCACAAGACAGATGCAGAAGCAACAACTACACCTGCAAGGACGACCTCTGCAAAATAAAAACCTTTTCAAACCCAAAGATAAAATGAAGGTTATATTTTACATTAAAAATTCAATAGTTTCATTTATTTTTACAGCTAGAATTTAAAAAGGACAGATTGTCATTCAGACTTAATCCCCATGTTTTACATCATTATCAATAAGATTTAAACATTAAAGCAGACATTGCTCACACCCTGCACCTTAGAGCAATTCTCCAGATGAGGCTGTTGATTATTAACCCCACTCCCTCAGGTTCTTTGCTGCTCCATGGCAGGGAAACTGGGACCTTAACATCTAAACATGTGGGTAATGGCTGTAGTTCCTGGCAAGGAGAGATGCTGATTTCCAATCAGGACAGAAACCACTAAATAAATGTTACTAAGAAACTTTTATTGTGGCTAAACACATTTTAGAGCAGACACAACTTTCACTTTATTTGTTGAAAGATCCAGAGATCCTTGACTTTTTACTTCACTGAATAAAAAAAGAGAACTGTAAGTTATTGAAAAGAAACCATGGAGAATTAATGATATTTTTCTTTGCTTTTATGTAATAACTCCTACATATCATAGAAACGTATTTTTAACCCGTAAACATTTACTCTAACATAAGACACAAACAGTTCTGAGTTTAATAAAATTACATAAGATAATCCAAACAAATACCTCACAAACCAAGTTAACAGAATCAATTAAGGTTTGAACTCCACCTAAAGTGTAGGAAATAAAATGTAGGACTGCTGTTTATACCTAGAAATAGGTACAAACAGCAGTTCACGTGACTGGATTTTAGGGAAAAGCAAAGTTCCTCTTCAAAATATCCTGCAATCAGCCCATTGGTTCAAATGAGAAGTGAGGCCACACCAGACTGATTTTGGAGAATTACTCGGATGCTGCAACTATTAAGCTGTTAGCGTTAAAGGTGCAGCCAGTTAATCAAAATAATGTATGGAGCTCAGCTGAGCCCCTCTGCTCTAATCTGTTCAGCAGGGCGTTGTTGTTCTGCCCCTCTCTTCACCTGTAATTATTTTACTGTCAGTAAAGAGGTGATTATTGGGATGAGACAGATTTTTTGAAGAAATGACAGAAAACCAGGCAAGTCATAGAAATCTCAAGTTAAATGTGGCATAATGTTATGGGAAAAAACAGGACTTATTTGAACTTCACCAAAAGATTCTGGACATTTTCTAGGAACATTGTGACTGACATGAACAGGTAAGTGGGGGGGGGAGGGGGGGGGGGGGGGATTATTACTGTAGGTAGATTATTCCTGTTTTGAAATGTGCACATTTTATTTCCATCCTATTGTGTAATAAGAAGGAAATATCTGTTAAAAATCTTTGAGCTATAAGATAATCTGACTTGATACCAAATTGCTATTTAACCCATACAGCGTTAACCCTATCTGCTCAGTAAAATAAGTGATTTTGAGTTCAGATCTTATTTTTTTTTTTTTACATAAAATGTCTGATTTGAGTGGATAGTTAATACACATTGAATGTCATTTCAGTCCATTTGATTTGTTTCATAATTAAGTTTAGCTTATTGCCATAAAGCCACCTTTTAAGCTTCTTGTCCGGTAAGATGTAAAGTTTAGTAGTTTGTAGAATTATGCTATATGTCAGGAAGTAATAGGTCCTATGAAATAAAGAAAAGTTTCCCTCAAGTATGATTATGTGACACATACAAAAGCCATTCCTACTAGCCTCTCTTCAAAGCAGGAAAGAGTACTTGGCCTTCAAATGTGTGTTTGTATATTGACCTTAATAAACCAGCAGAATTGACCAAAGAAAACCAAATGGCTATAATAGATAAAGTAAAACAAATGGAACTTTAGACAATGACCCAAATTAAGAGATACAAATGGCTTAACGTTAGCAAACAGCAGCAAAGAGAGACATAATGAGGTCAATAAATGTCCATAACAACCATTCATCAGTGTCTACAGTAGATGTCTACCATTGCAAATGTAAAGATTGTGATTTTGTTCTAATATAAATTTGAAGAGAATAGAACCATAATTTAAGGTTTGTGATGCTCTGGGCCTGTTTTTCATTCAGGAAAAACCTTTAACTTGTTAAAATACAAAGACATACTACTACAAACTAGGTGACTGCGTAAGAAAACTGAGAAAAGGGGAACAAAATAAAGGAGCTGAAACATATGCCCGAATCTACATTAGACTAAATGTTTTTTATAGTAATCTCAATGTAAAGTTTTGTTTAAGAATTTTCTATTTGAGATTAAGCTGCGGCAGTAAAAGATAAAGCTTGAAGATAAACTATATAGACAATTAATACGATAGTTATTCCCCATGTACTTCATGCAAATGTGTGTTGTCTTTATAAAGCCCTGACTTCACTTGCAGTTCCCATCTTTTAAATCAGTTCTAACATCTTTTTTGCCTCACAATCCTCTCGCCTGTTCTTATCTAAATTGATTTTTGCACACTTTTTCCTTCCACCGAACTTTTAGATAACGTGCTTTACGCTGCATTCAGTAAACTGACATTTTCTTCTGTAATGACTTTTTGTTGCTTAGCCATATGGAAAGTATCAGTGGTTGTCTGTTGGACAATAGCCAAGTTATCAGTATACTCTATGATTTTAACAGCTGAAATTCACCATAAGATAATCTGTTTAAAACAGTATTTTTATAGTTTTGACAGGACTCAGAACTAAGGATCCAGAATTCGAAGCAGACAGATAGATGTGATTCACAAAACTAATATTGTCGGATCTACAATTCAGCATTTAGGGCGTCATAACGTCGGAATCACTTTAAAGGGAAAACTCAGGTTAGTGACCATGTAAATCTTGCTGAGGACGATTACAAGCGTGTGAGTCACTAACCTGGTTTTGGAGTTCAGTCTGTGCTCAGATGAAAGAGTGGAATCCAGCCGTCGTGGTTGCCAACAGCATGCGCCAAATGCCACCCACAGAGTTCCCGTAGCCGAAGACTTAAAGACTGCTGAACCGGCTGACTAGTAGATCCAAGTAGACAAAGAAGGGCAGGTGTTTCCAGAAGGTGAAGCTAAAGTCAATGTAGAAGAGCTTAGCAGAAGTCCAGGCTGGAAGATCAGAGATCCAAGGAGGTGCCGAGGGGGAATCCAAGTCGTAGTCAAGGTCAGTCCGCAGAAGGAAACCAGTGGGAATCCGAAGACAGGTCAGGCAAAAATATCTGAAAGGGCACAGGCAGGCTATTTCAGGCCGGAGGCAGAACCGGTCAGGATTGGGCAGTCGGAACAACCAACAGCTGGGCTAGAGAGCTTTCACCAAAGGCTTGAATAATCTGGCACTGATGACCTGGAGCAAGCAGCTTAAATAGAGAAAGGAGCAGGTGGATGAGATGAACAGTAATGAGAAACTAGGCAGAGCTAGGCAGATGAAAAGAATGAACCATTAAACCAGTCATCAGTGCCAAGATCAGGACAATTTTTTAATTATGAATTAAGATATTTAATGGGCTTTATATTATGTTTCTTCATTTAACATTTAAGAAAATAAAATAATTATTTCCTGCGATTTAACATTTTAGATTGGTCCAAAAAAAAGTCCCATGTCAACAAACTAAGACAAAAAAACAAACCAGCGATGGTGTCCTAAGTTAAGATATATAATCTTAATTGTTTCTTTTGAAGTTCACATCATTACAAGCAATTAAAGTGTTTTTATGTGACTTAGTCTATGAATGAAGTGTTGACATCCTGTTACAACACACTCTATTTTCAGCTGTTGACCCATTATGTACATCCACTCATCTCCCCAAAACATTGGATAATCTGACTCTAACCTTCCACTTGTTAAGCTCTTAAATAAACACATTTTTGAAACAATCTTTAGTAGTTTGATTATGCTTGAATGGGAAGCATACAAAGAATTCAGCCCTGAGCCCAGTGTGACTGCATGAGATGACGAGCCAGGAGAACAAGTCAAAACCGGCTTAACTTGGAACACAAAGTACATTCAGGAGAGGAAAGAGGTGTTATGTCACAAACAACTATATGTCTCCAGAGGTTAATGGATGTAAATCCTGCCCAATTGGCCTGTCCATAAAGAGACCATAATTAGAAAATACACAAAAATAAAGAACAACACATTTCTGGTGAGATGGTGAGTTTTGAACAGACTTGAAACTGCCCTTACTTCATGGAAATTAAGGTAAAAAAAACGATTATCGGACACTCTACCATATATTTTTTCATATTAACAGAGAGAAAAGTGACATATTGCATCAGTGCAGCATTAGCTTTGTGGATTCAATCAAAACAAGGTAGAGATGGACATTAGTGCATACTTTTCCAGGAAACCATATCCCTAAATTGACATATGTTCAAACACCTGGTTATTTCTACTGTGACGTGGTGCTTATTTATAAAGATGTTCCCATAAGGCCATTTACTGAAACCTAAGACCAGTTGCTCAACAGATGAGGTCGACAGGAGGGGCGTGACAGAGGGAGGTGTTCAAGGAGGAGTAAGTAGAGGGAAATGTCTGGAAAGCAAAAAGAGATCCCTGTGACCTGGAAAAAAAGGAATGTATGAATATACAGTAAAAACCGAGGAAAACACAGAGGAGAAAAAAAGAGATCAATAAAAGAGGAGGAGGAGGAGCAGGAGGAGGCGCGTGAGTGGAGATGGTAATGTGAGCTTTGTGTTTACACACTCCTAAGAAGATGGGCTGCTGGGACAGGATGTTCGAAAACACAGATCATGACCAAAACAAGAGGATTCACTGCAGAGATCTCAGGCTGAAGACTGAACCTGCAAACACAAAGTCCAAAACATTATCAATATAGATATATATAAGGGCATTGATTGTTTGTGTTTCACCAATGTGTTTTTTCCCCTGTTTATTTTACCCATATTAAATATTGTATTAGTTTGCTGGCCTGGCTTTAATCTAGCTAACCAGCTGGTGGGGATATTCGCATCCCTCTAATCTATTCATTGTATTGTACCAGTTTATTCATAAAGAAAAGTAGATATGAATTTAGTTAAACTAGGTGAGAATGAAATACATTTTTTCATAATAAACCTGCTTAACATTTTCAGATCAGTCCTTTAGTTTAATCTCTGCAAAGGTAGTCTGAAGGTATTTAGGTTCAGTTCAAAAGAAGAGCAAGAGGTAAACAGCATGAAAGTTCTTACAAAGCTGTTTGCGTTGCTGAGCCACGTCTCTGCTGCACCAATCATAGGGGGATATTTGAATTTTTAGAGTTTGTCCTAAAACAAGACGCATCTCTCTCTCAGGTCTGAACAAAGCACTGTTAAATGATACAAGAGAGAGCTGCAATCTAAAGAATAAACTCCTCACCTTAACATAGCTGAATGCCACATTTATGACTAGTTGTGCCGAATGATCAACACAATAATAATGGTCGTCTTTTGAGGAAAACTCTGGTAAAGAAGAGTGAAAAGTAAAGAAGCTGGAGGACGGTACGAAGAAAAGGTGCTGGAAAAATAGAAATCTTAATCTAAAGTCTTTTTTTCTTAAATAAGTGCATATAAGTGCATATATTATAATAAGTGCATTTGTTCTTGAATTGAGGAGGAAAGTGAGACACTTTGCCAATGAAACAAGACAATTTACATTTAAACTATAACTTCATTCTCTAATTTAAAATGCATATTATCTAATTATCTCATTTTAAGAGTAAAAATACTCATTCCATTGGTAATCATCTTATTTACCTTCTCAAAATAAGGGTAAATACAGTTAATTTAAGAAATGTTGACCTACTTTTCTCTTAATTTTTGCAGTGGGGTTGTGAACGGTTCTCTCTTTTTCTACCAAGGCACATGTTTGATAAATGAAAATGTTACATTTCCAAAATGGGTTGCTTTACTTCAAAATGTCATAATCAATCCAACAGTAGCTAGTATACTAATCAGTTAGGTGAACAGCTTTTTAAAAAATTTGTATCCCACTTCCTGGCAGAGGCGTAGCCAGATCATTTTTATAAGGGCGGCCAGGTAATAACCAATGTACACTGAAGGGGGGCCGAAAGAGGATCGGCATCAGAACCTTAGGGTCAATATATACTGATCCAACAGGAAAATGAACAAACATATTTTCCAAATAAAGACAAACTATACTTAACTACAGCCATTGCTAACAAACAAATGCATATTTTTAAACATCCATCTAGATAAAAGGTATAGTGGATAAAGTTACTTCAATAATCATTCTGCATAAAATTGATATTTACAAGTTCTTATATCTACAAAAATGGTTTATTTACTATACTTTTATTAGAATAGTTATTTATCTATGATTTAACTGAAGACTGACTTGCATTTTCTCTTTACCCCATATGACACAAAATCTAGTTCTGAAAAGAGCATGAATTCTGTACTTATCGTCTTTTGTAAGTATATTTATGTGCATAATTAACTACAGTGTTTTTGTTGTCAAGTAATTGTTAATCAATAAAAAATTAAAATGGTTCGAATAATGAGAGCATTATTGTAGTATCACTTGGGGGTATTACTGCTGCCACTGTCAGTATTATGGGGGAAATGATGATAGGGGTGGCCACAGGGGTGGCCAATGATTCGGTAAGGGTGGCCATGGCCACCCCTGGCCCCATCTAGCTCCGCCCCTGCTTTGTGGTAGTAATAATATTCCTCATTATGTCTAACAACACGGTAAAGGAGAAATGAAAATCTCTGCTCAAGGTCTGTGAGATTTCACCCAAGCTTTCAGTTGTTTGTGCATTTTCTGTCATCATGAAAGTAAAGTATATTAACTGATGATAACATTTACTTTAAAAATTCTGCTGGAATTGATTCAGTGTATTTAATTCAAATGTCAGAAATGTTTTTTTTTTTTTTACAAGATATTGCAGTGAATGCATAAATCCTCTATCTGTGCTAGAAATGCTTTCATTCAATGTAGAGTGGTACATTGTGTCTATTATACTAAAGCTCGATTGGTCAAAACGTATGATGGAATAACTACAACTTGTGATAGACGTCAACAGACTACTGCAAACCTTGTACATATGTTTTGGAACTACCCATCATTAAATAGTTCGTTCCTTGGAGATACATATTCTTTGACTTTTCTTGCAAAATCTAAAAAAGATGTTCTTACTCTCGCCACCCTTTTGGCGAGACGATTGATTGTTTTGAAATGGAAATCTTCTGTACCACCTTCACACGCCTGCTGGATTAGAGACATCCTTTATTTTCTCAAATTAGAAAAAATCAGAATATCACTCACCGCAGAAGTGGAATGTTTATGAATGTTAATAAGTCTGTTATGTCACTTACTCCAGACCCCTACGCTTAATATGTTGATAGGGTTGCTAGTTCTCTGCGTACTGCCTTAGAAAACGCAGCTCCATTGAAAATGAAAACCGTTAAAAATAGAAAGCTTGCTCCTTGGTTTAATGCAGAGCTGCGTACTTTGAAGCAAAATGCTAGGAAACTGGAGAGAAAATATCGCTCCACAGGCCTGCAGGAGTCCTTCCTAGTCTGGAAAAATGGTTTACTGCTGTATAAGAGGACCCTTTGTAAAGCAAGAGCAGCATACTTCTCCTCATTAATAGAGGAGAATAAGAATAATCCTAGATTTCTTTTTAATACAGTTGCCAAACTCACCCAGAGCCATAGCTCTGTTGAACCGTCCATTCCACCTGCTCTTAACAGCAATGATTTTATGGGATTCTTTATAAATAAGATTGATCTTATTAAAAATAAGATCATAAGCACTCCTCTATCCGCGATTGTACCTGAGGTAGTCATGGAATCTGAACCGGGTTTAGACTGCTTTGATCCAGTTGAACTTTCTGAATTAGCAAAATTATTGTCTTCATCTAAGCCTTCAACTTGTATGTTAGATCCAGTTCCAACCAGGTTATTTAAGGAGGTATTCCCTTTGATCTCCTCCTCCATTTTAGATGTGATTAATCTATCTCTGTTACAGGGATATGTACCTAAAGCTTTTAAGGTTGCTGTAATTAAACCTCTGCTTAAGAAACCGTCTCTTGACCCAGATGACTTGGTTAATTATAGACCTATATCCAATCTTCCTTTCTTATCCAAAATTCTTGAGAAAGTAGTTGCCAAACAAGTTTGCGACCACTTACACCATAATGAACTTTTTGAAGAGTTTCAGTCTGGCTTTAGAGCTCATCATAGCACTGAAACAGCTCTGGTGAAAGTCACTAATGATATTCTCATGGCCTCAGATAATGGACTTGTATCTGTGCTCGTCCTGTTGGATCTTAGTGCTGCATTTGATACAGTTGACCATAATATTCTTTTAGAAAGACTTGAATATTTTGTTGGAATTAAAGGAACAGCACTAGACTGGTTTAAATCCTATCTATCTGATCGAATTCAGTTTGTTTATGTTAATGATAGATCTTCAACACACTCAAAGGTTACCTGTGGAGTACCACAGGGATCAGTGCTAGGACCAATTCTCTTTACTTTATACATGCTCCCAATTGGTAGAGTTATTAGACAGCATGGGATTAATTTCCACTGTTATGCTGATGATACCCAGCTATATCTGTCTATAAATCCAGATGAAGCTAACCCATTACATAGATTACAGGCATGTCTTGAAGACATAAAAACCTGGATGACTCTTAACTTTCTGCTTCTGAATGCAGACAAAACAGAAGTTATAGTCTTTGGACCAGAGTCTCTGAAAAAGAAGCTGATTAGCCAGTCACTTCATTTGGATGGGATTAAACTGATTTCAGATAATAAAGTAAAAAATCTTGGTGTTATTTTTGATCAGGACCTGTCATTTAAATCCCAGATCAAAGAGGTTTCTAGAATTTCCTTCTTTCATCTGAGGAACATTGCAAAAATTAGAAATCTCCTGTCCAGGGGTGATGCTGAGAAACTAGTCCATGCATTTGTTACTTCAAGGCTGGACTATTGTAATTCTTTACTATCAGGAAGTCCACAAACTGTAGTTAAAAGCCTTCAGCTGATCCAAAATGCTGCAGCCAGAGTTCTGATGAAAATTAAAAAGAGAGATCATATCTCTCCTATCCTGGCTTCTCTTCATTGGCTTCCTGTTAAATCAAGAATAGAATTTAAAATCCTCCTTCTCACATATAAAGCCTTAAATGGCCAAGCTCCATCTTATATCAGAGATCTGATTGTTCCTTATGTTCCTAACAGAGCACTTCGCTCTCAATCTGCAGGTTTACTAGTGGTTCCTAGAATTTCTAAAAGTAGAATGGGAGGCAGATCTTTTAGTTATCAGGCTCCTCTCCTGTGGAACCAACTACCAGTTTTAGTCCGTGAGGCAGACACTCTGTCTACTTTTAAGACTAGGCTTAAAACTTTCCTTTTTGATAAAGCTTATAGTTAGGGTGGCTCAGGTTATCCTGAGCTATCTCTATAGTTATGCTGCTATAGGCTTAGACTTTTGGAGGACATAGGGACCCCCATTTCATCATTCTGCTTCATTCTCTCTCTGTTCTCCTATTCTGCAGAATCTGTTTGTTCAATCTCTAACCTTCTGTTCTCTCTGCTTTTCCTCAGAGTAGCTTTGCCTCGTCTGTTCCTGTTTGGCTGTGACGTCATCCAGGAAAGAAACATCAGCTGTGCTGCTTCCATCAACACCCTTGTTTGTAGATGTTGGAGATCGGCCTGTCTTCCAGTGTGGTCCTGTTTCTCTGGCCGTGGCTGGGTGGATGTGCTCTCTTCATCCTCTGGCATGGGAGCTGCCTTGGAGCTCGTCTGCCTGGCTGTGTGTTTCCTGGACGGGGCCGCCTTTTACAGCTGCTTTTTGTATCTCTGCTTCCGTCTCCTTGAACCCCAGTCGGCCTTGGCAGATGGCCGCTCACACTGAGCCTGGTTCTGCTGGAGGTTTCTTCCTGTTAAAAGGGAGTTTTTCCTCTCCACTGTCGCTACAAGCATGCTTAGTGTGAGGGATTGTATTTGAGTCAATGAGTCAATGCAATCAACTGGTTTTCCTTAGATAGAAAACTTTGTATCAATTTGACTGTATGATCTGGTTGAACTGTAAAGTGCCTTGAGATGACATGTGTTGTGAATTTGGCGCTATATAAATAAACTGAATTGAATTGAATTGAATATGGACATACTGAACATGTATAATATGCTGAATTTGCCTGTGACTATATATATTTAGGTTAATTAGCTATTTGAACATGTCTTGTATTTAACATTTGTTTTTTAATGTTAGTTTCAGTTTGTTTCTTTTGTATGTGTGTATTTGTGTGTGTGTGTGTGTGTGGGGGGGGGGGGGGGGGGTATTGTTCTTGCAAAAAAGGAAAATGTACTTCATTGTTATATGTAATTAGTGATCTTTTTGCTTAATAAACAAAGTGGAAAAAAAAGTCACATATCCTAATATCCAACAAGACTTTCCTCCATACATACCTGAACGCATGTTGGTAGACAATATTAATATGACTGTGGTTGTATCTGGGGTTAAACTAGTCTGAACTTGTCTGTGTTTTGTTGTATGGCTCAGTTTTTTTTGCAGACTTGCAATTGCAAAATGCATCAGAGCTGACACAATTAATGATCCACTTCCAGATTCCCATCAGCTCAGATACTTAATAATCAATTTCTTTATCACAGAAAGCTCCCGTCAGTACAAAGGACATCAGGTTACAGATTTTTCTACATCTGCTGAACACAAACATTTTTTATATTTTCTAATAAGAATCGTAAGTTAACTTAAATAACAGAAAAGATATTGAGTCAGACATGTATCTAATTGTCTTTAACTTGGATTTCAATAGTTCTGTGTATTTTATTTCTCACTAAAATGATTTCTCTCTAAGAGACAAACTTGTTTCCAGCTGCAGTCTTATTCGCTGAGCCAGCAGCACATATTGTTTTGTTCTTTTCGAGGAAATTGCATGAGTACAACTTTCTGTTTCAGAATGTGGGTTGGAGAAAGATTTTTTCTGTTGCACATAAAAAAAATGAAAAAATTTGTTTTTAAGATTAGAAAGCCTTAGATTTCTGCTTGTGTTCGATTGAGCTAACTTGATGAAGCCCCTCCCTCTAAGTCTCTGAGCTGTTTTTTGTAAATCTAGCTGGATCCAGTTCACACTGCTTTTAGGACATGACCTGTTCGTCACACTCTCCCACTTCTCCTTCAGAACAGAGAAATAACCCCAGAAAATGAGACACCTCAAACCACAGCTACCTATTGGGACAGTGAGAAAAACTTAATGCAGCTTTTAAAAGCATTTACTTGAGATACAGTGAATTTCTTTTTTACTTTTTTTTCTCATCATTGTTTTCTTCTTTTGCATGACCATGACAGCTGATAGTGCTAAAAGAAGTGAGAGAGGAGGGAAGGAAAAAGAGAAGAGAGGAGAAAATCAATCTCCAGCAGATAAAAAGGTCCTGAAAGTTCCTGGATCCAGTTGAATAAACCCAAAGCAGACCTCTGACAGGAGTCAGGAAATGTGTCATGTTTTAAATGATCTTTCACTGTATGCCAGATGTGCAATCCTTCTCTTTTAGAGTTGCCTTGATGTTTCGATTTACGCTTAAACAATGTGTCAGTCCATCATACATCCTCATTTTTAACATTTCTCTTTTAAAAATGGATTCATAGTTTTCACCTTTTTTTACACTTTAAAACAAAAACTTGAACATAGCACAAAGTAGTGCATCTTTGTAAAGTGGAAAGAGAAATATGCGTGGTTTGGAAGTGTTTTAGAGTAAATATGTACTATCTTTGCACGTCTAATGAATGAAGCCATTGTCCATCTTTCTTTCTAAATTAGCTCAGGGTCAGTAGAATTGGATGAATAGCCTCATTGAGCATCAGTTATTTAAGTCTTCCAAAGATCTCCAATAGATTGGGCCACAGGTGGGTTACACAGTTAAAATTAGGTTAAAAGTTTACTGTCAACCTCATGGGCGGTTCTAGACAGGGATCAACGGGGGCCAGTGCCCCTGTATCTCATGCCCTGGCCCCAGTTATGGCCCCTGTACTGAAGACATAATATTCAAAGAAGTTCAAATGATGATATGCACTGGAACAGACATGGTTACTGATAGGTCCTTTGGATCTATTTCATTATTTTTTCTTTACAAATTCTGTTTCAATAATTATTTAAAAACATATAGGTGATAGCTTCAGTGGTATTGAAATAGGATCCCAGTTTTCATCTGCTAAATGTTTTTTTCATAAAAAATTTAAAAGAATACTCAGAATTTATCAGTTTTTCTTGAGTTCTAATTCAGATTTGGTAAAAAAAACAGTAATCTTAACTTAATTTAAGTTAAAAATATCTAAAATTCCTAAATTTTGAATGTATATTGACCCTAATAAGACATAGAATTTTAATTTCATGTAACTGAATAGAATTTTCACTTCATGCAGCTATCCTAATATATTTAAATCCCTTTTTTTTAATTTCATTTCATTTCATTTTCTGTGCCCCCATGAAAACATCACTGGCCCCCTCCTGGCCCCCTGTTACATTTGGTTTATAACCGCCCTGGTCAACCTGTTTTTCTCTAAAGTATTTACAACTACTGTACACGTGTAAATGTGTTGGAGTTAATAGTCAGTGACATATTTGACCACCATGCAGGGTAACTTTTCCTCTATATGGTGTTGATTACCCGTCAGTCTCTAAGTGGTCTTCCTGGTTTTGACACTAAAATGAGTGGAATTAACTGTGAAAATTTCATAATGGCTATAGAGTAGATTTAAAGACCAAATGTAATCTGAAACAGTTCTATTCCACTCTATAGGTGTTAAGGTGACACTTTGTTTTTTGCTCTGTATTGTTGCAAAACGTGTACTGAAGTAAAAGTAGTGCAACGTAACTATATTACTACTCAAGTAAAAGTAAAAAGTCCAATAAATTAAAAAAAAATAAGAGTAAAAAATTACTTGGTAAAAAGGCTACTCAAGTACTGCATACATCCTTCACTATTTAAAATGATGTAAATCAGACAGACCTTAATATACATTCTAGATGCTTGGGGAAGTGAGAATGCAGTTATGAAAAGCTGGGCAAGTTTTGAAGCTAAATACTGGGATGCACCCCGTGAATATGACCTTTATGCCATGACTCATGTTTTTCCCAGCTATTTTAACATTTATTTGGATGATGGCGTTCAAACTAACAGTGACCTGAAGGGAGTGCTTTATAAAAAATAAATAAAAAACAGCCTTCATGAAGACTGACTGGGAATAATGGAGGAGTGTACACAAGTAACAAATTCAAAATAACCCCAGGCTTCACGGAGAAGGAGGAAGGATCTGATTGGTGGAACCTTGGAAAAATCCAGAAGACTGAAACTGTTTTCAACAAGTTTTGCAAGGGTGCTAAAGGTGGACCGACATAATACAAAGCAAACAGTTATTATCTTACACCATGTAGCTTTGTTGTCTATAGAAACAGTGCTCTCTGGCATTTTCCAAATAGCGGGAAAAATAAGAAAATCTGTGTCAAGGATGTTTGAGATGACCACAGATTTTTTTTTTTTTTTTATGTGATAAGATGTGGCCTTGGTACTTTCTCCAGAGGGGGAAGCTTTAATCATTTGCACAGTGTGGATCATGAAATGAAGGCCCTTCCTGTCCTCACAGAAAAGGTAATAATAAACTCTACAATACACCTGTGAAAACTGACCATTAGCTGTAAAACATGTGCTTTACTTTAACAAGGAAACTTAAATTTCGCCATGCACCACATTAAGGTGACCAGGTTTCTGCAATCTAATCTGGGGACATTTCCAGTTTGTAGATGAAAATAATTAAATATCATGAAAATAAAATAGGAAACAAGGATATTATTGCTTTCATCCATTTTTACATATTCATTAATGTTTAAAAAACAGAAATCACGTGTAAAATAACAGCCAAACAACTAATAACTCTACTTTAAGTAATTAACTATCTGATTATATATAAGCTAAAGGTCACCAATCAGTTCTAAAGCATCTTTAGGCGAACCCTTGTTAATCCCTGGAGAACTACCGAACCAGATTAGTGCCTTATAAGGAGTTCATCACTCCGTTTCATTTTATCTGAGTCTATTTACTCATCCCAGTTGCAGTCACTGGTCAGTCTTACTTTTTGTTGATTAGCTTCGTTAATGTAATGTTTTTCTCATCTTTAGTGAAACAAACACATCAAAGCCCTTTTTTTTTTATTAACCTGGGCATGAACCAAGCTACAGTCTGTAATAATTACAGGCTCTATGCATGACCAGCATGTTCACATGCTGTTTCTACCATGATAACATTCTACAAACATTTCCCTCCTCATTCATAAAACTGTAAAATCGCGGACATTTCCGGGGACAGCTTAGTCGGGGACCGGTGGTCCAATATAGAGATTGTCCCCGGAAATCTGGGACATCTGGTCACTGTACACCACATCTGTTGTCAAGGTGCATTGATAGAAATGGGCCTTTATTCAGTGGATACATCGTAAATGACTGAGGGTACATAGCCAAGGAATTATGCTACTACAGAACCATAAACACAGATAAAGCTAATGCTAAAAGAGGCCACAGCTACTTTTATTTTTTTTCCCTCTCCTTCCACTGCTTCTTTCCCTCCAGCAATACAGAGGCCATCATGGTCCAAAATGGCTTCTCCAGCACATTATCTATGTCAAGTGACAACGAGGTTTGCTTACATACATTATTTAAAGTTGTACGGAAATGTTTGTTCCAAATGTAGTTCCGAATTATTCCGAGTGGTGCACAACTGTACACGAGTGAATAAAGTGAATTAAAATGAAGCGATGACGTCACGAGTACGCTTCTGGTCCAATTGACCAGAGATGGGAAGTAACGAAGTACAAATACTTCGTTACTGTACTCAAGTAGATTTTTCTGATATTTTTACTTTACTTTACTACTTATTTTTATGGCGAATTTTTACTTCTACTCCTTACATTTTTACACAAATATCTGTACTTTCTACTCCTTACATTTTAAAAAATTGGCTCGTTACTTTAGTTTTGAATCATTTCAATGGAGTTACCGTTATTATTTTTCACGTCATCAATACCAAATTCAATCTAATTGGATGGGAATCTACGTTGCATTTGACGCACCACTACAAGATGAATCGACAGATTCGGCGGGATTCATTCGCGGCAAATCATTGCAGCTTGCTGGCGGTGGCGTTAGCATAGTAGTATGGACGACGAGATGATTGAAAATGAACACAACAGAGATCTAGTCCTATTGGCAGACATCCATTTAAAATGTAGGCAACGGCATGAAAAAAGTGGTTTCTACTTTTACTTTTATACTTTAAGTAAATTTACAAGCCTGTACTTTGTTACTTTTACTTGAGTAAAGAAGTTTGATCAGTACTTCCACTTTTACCAGAGTATTTTTTAACACAAGTATCTGTACTTTTACTCAAGTACGGAAAGTGAGTACTTTTGCCATCTCTGGTAATCTAGTATGTCGAGCAGAAGCCTAATGTTATTTGAGATGTGTCTATTTCTTAAAAAGCCTGATTGTTTTTTCAATAATATCATCCAGAACTAACTTTAATCGCTTAGCAAAAATTGTGGCCAGGATTTTGTAATCGTTATTTAGTAGACTAATTGGACGCCAGTTATCTATAAGTAAAGAAGTTTAATCAGTACTTCCACTTTTACCAGAGTATTTTTTAACACAAGTATCTGTACTTTTACTCAAGTACGGAAAGTGAGTACTTTTGCCATCTCAGCAATTGACCCATATTTATGCTGCGTGCTCCCGTTCTTCCCAAGTCCACACTTTTCTATGTTCTTCTCAAGAACATACTTGGCGAGGTCACGAGTCTATACTCGTGTTCTTGTGAATTGAGAAACAGCCATCAATTCACTCTCCAACTATACACCTGTAACGGTCACCACTAGTCTGCGAAGATTCTTATTTCAACCGTTGCGTATATTAGCTGCGACACATGAATCAAGATGCTATTACCGAAAAAAATTGATTGACAGACGACCGTTGATATATGATTGGCTGAATTTAAGTGTACAGGCTGAGGTATAACTAATTGGCCTGCATAAGATAATAAAAAAAAACCCATAGATTTTAAGACAGGATTTTTTTGTAAATAGAAATTTTGGGATAATATGGTCTGATCAAAACTACATTTATATACATGTTTACGCCAGAATGATTTGACATTTAAAAATGATCTCCCTATGACTTTAAAAATAGTATTTTTTAGTCTTTGTACGACATAGATTTTATATTGGCCTAACTTGCTGCAGTTACATTTGAGCGAAATAAAGTTATTTCAGTCACTATTTGGTCACCTCTGAGCTGCCATAGGGCAAAGATGTCTGCCTCCATTAAATGCGAGCTATATCTTTACAAATAGCTATTTCTAAGGCAACACACATTTAAAGGCTGAGACTTTCAGTTCGTCGATGATAATAAAAAAAAACAAAAAAAAAAAAACTACATATAATACATAAAGGCCTGTAATTATTACAGACTGTAGCTTTAAATAACTTTCCTGTTAAGCAGCATATAAAGCTTTAGAGTCTTTCAGGCCACCAATAAATTAAATTCACTTGCAAACGTATGTGTTCTTATCCTGCAACTGTTACTCTGACTTTTTCATTGCGCGTTACTCTCAGTCAGTCAAACTGTTAATGTGCATCTCAAAATAAATGACTTATTAGGACTCAAAAATAATATTTTCAAATATATGAAGAAAATTTATATGAATAAATGAAACACCAACAAAACAAACACAGAGGAACATTACCAAACATGGACACTCTGAGTTTCTAATGTTTATTCCTTCTAATAAAAGTTAAATTTTCACCTCATATTTCAGTCGTTTTGCTAAGCTTTATGGCACTGGCAGCTAATGAGCCGATAAATTTGCTGATGCGTCGACAGTGATTCCTTTAATGAGTATCAGACAGAGCTCTAGAGCTATGACACAACCAGTGAGAGTTTACTAAAAAAAAAAACCAGCAGCTTCACCTGCTCAAAAAAAAAGAAAAAAAAAAGAAATATTATGAAGATCAAACCAACAGTTTTTTTCAGGACCAGAGTTGAACAGATCCAGCTGTCCTGGATCTTTGTGTTTCTATGTGTGTGATCTACTGCTCTCGCCAACATGTAGAATCTAGCACCCTTTTTCTGTGTGTATCTTTCCCACAGTGATGCTCACCTTCTTTCCTTTAAGGACTCAGTGTGAGTTTTTGCTCTGTGTTTATTTATTAGCCTCGGCTGTCAGGTCAGGAGAAGGGACCCTAACAGACACAACTTTTTGATGTTTTAACCCTTTAAAGCCAAGTGTACCATACATGAGTTTTTGATACTTCTGCATCATCTGTGAGATATTTTTGTTCTTAAAACCTTGACTTACACATTCAGACACAAGTAGTGAACAGAAAACAAAACACAGTGGGTAGCACTGCTGCCTTGCAGCAAGAAGGTTCGGGGTCTTTCTGCATGGAGTTTGCATGTTCTCCTTGAGTATGCGTGGGTTTTCTCCAGGTACTCTGTTTTCCTCTCACAGTCCAAAAACATGACTGTTAGGTTAATTGGCTTTTATAAATTCTCCTTAGTTGTGCATGCATGGATGTTTGTCTCTGTGTTGCCCTGCGATGGACTGGCGACCTTTCCAGGCTGTACCCCGCTTCTTGCCGGTAGACAAGAAGATTTATTCAACTTTTAACTCTAATTAAAAATAGAATTTTCTGTCAATTATTTTATGGTCCAGGCTTTAAAAGGTTAAGAACAAAAACAAACAAAAAAAATCTAGTGATGCATAAAGAAATTAAAGCAATGTGAAAGGCACATGAACTGAGCTGAAAGCTGTAAAATATTCAGATAAGCTGCATAAAAGAGCCATCCTCACGAGAAAAAGAAAAATCCAACAAGGAATGATTTATATTGAAAGTAGGTAAATGCAAGGATTGCATAAAGAGCCAAGTTGCTTAAACAAATTTCAGCCATATATAGGCATTGTATAGTGTGATAATGAATTAAATATCTCGTAAATTCATATTCCTTAGGATGTTTCTTTCGCAAACCTTTAAGTATCCTTTTCAAAAACCAATCTTTCACAAACAAAGCCGTTTCACTTTTTGTCCTGAAAACCATGCTGGTGGTAGCACCGCACTGAGGGGAAAACTTTTCCTCTACTGAGGTCTGGAAGCTTTAATGAAAAGTGGCGATTGTGGAGGAAAACCTGCTAATTGTGAAACATTTGAGACTAGGATGCAGATTTTCCTCCAAGCTGGACAAGGACCCTGATCATTCAACCAACATCAGCAGAGCAGGTTTCATTAAAGCATTCACAATGGCCATCTCAAATTATGTGGTAAAACTAAAATTATGTCCATAAATATTCTTATTCCAATTTATAAGCCTCTGAGGTCTTTCAACAAGAAGGGACAAAACACTCCTAATGATTTTCAAAGCAGGTAGGATGAAACCTCAAAAGACTTAAAACTGTAATTAGGAAGACTGGTCTGAGATCAGTTGATTTAGATGGGTCAGAAAACAAAGTTTTGTCTCTTTAGTTGTTTTTTTTTAAATTATATAATGATTAGCAATCAGGCGAATAGGCCTCTGCCATAGTTCTATTAGAGATACATGTTTTGAAATGTAATTACTTTTTCACAGCATGATAGTGTCAGATTTGTAAAAGTTTGCAGCTTTGCTTCATGCATTTTAAGCTACATTACAAGACTAAAATTGCTACCTTTGTTAAGTTTGCAGATATTTTAGATGAAAATAAAAGAGCTGCGTTATTGCTAACGTTTATGTCCTTTGAGTGTGATTGGTAAACCTTTTCCACATGTGTACTATTTTACCTATCCCTTGTTGAATGTAATAAGGTGCCATAAGCACCTCAAGTATCTGCACAATATAAAAACATGACTTGAAACTCCAATCAGAATCAAATATATTATGTTTTTCATATAAGAGAAAAACAATCTTAGCATAATGGTGCAAACAGAAGCACATGTAAAAGGACAAAAAACAACAACAATATTAAATTCTGGAAAGCAGATGTTGAAAGCCCCAAAACATGTAGGTATAAAAATAATTTACCTTTCTCTGTTGAAAGAGCAGCATACATGAAAAGAAGGTGTAAGAAATATTGTAATGTTATATATGGTGCATTGATTAACTTCTGTCTTATTGGAAGTTAGGACCTGTTACAGAGTTAATTTTAGGCTGGTATGTTAAGGCATTCAGTGTAAAAAGGACAGGATGTTTGATGTTTCAGCTAAAGCCTTCCTGCTACTTGGTCTGGCTTGTTAAATATTAAAGAAGTCTGTGAATGCACTCTGTGCTATAAATAGGGTCAGCTAAACATAAAACCTACAGATCCTGCATTACTTTCCCTAAGAACATCTTAGATATGTTAACTTTCAATAAGAAAATGCCTACAAATAAGGAATTATGAGCAAAAGCAAGCAAACATTTTATGAGATAAACCCAAATTTGATTTCAGTGAGAGTGACAGAACATGATGACACATTAAAGAACTCAGACAGCTGTCATAAAACTCTGTAAAAAATTTGCCTGCAGATAAAGAGTTGGCTACTAAAAGATTATGTGAATTGCATCCCCATATCATATACGAAAATGCAAACTCTTTGCATATGTATCTTCTACAATCCAAGCTCATTTGATCCAATATGTGCATGTGACCAACTGCTTGTTAATATTACAGCACATAAGGTATCACAGCTGAACAAAGAGGCATTTTAAATTACAACCGCTATTTATACACTGGTTTGATTTCTTTTTTTTTTTTTATTTGTGTTACACCATCTATTAGTTTCATTCAATCTGATTCTGTCTGCTGGCTTGTGTCTGAGATTCTGGTTTTACGGTCAAAGCTGAATATATTTTACTGTCAGTATGTAAGCATAGGTTTTATAGTAAGGTTGATGAAATGTACCTAATGCATAGATTTAAGCTAAGTACCGGGAAATTGTTCCACTGTAGTGTTTTTATTAGTTAATGTGGGAAGGTCTGAGATTTAAGGGCAGTTGTTTGAATTTTCCCTGTTGTCCTATAATAATAAATTATTTCTCCAAATTTATTTCAGAACTAAATGGTCTGGATATGCTTTTGTCAAACCTATCCAATATGTTTTAAATAATTAGAGAATATTGAGGCAACCAAAATAAAATGTGCTCTTTATTAAATATTTATGTTGCAAATCTATAGATTTTGACAAATAGATTCAAGTAGCCTATAATAACAATGACAATATATCTGCTTATCCAGAATAGCTGTAAACGTAAGAGCTCCCCCTAGCGGACGGATACCGTCCACCCTTAATAGTGCACAAACTTTTAGTCACCACTAGGGAGCAGTGTAGTACAAATCATTAACTCGGGAAAGTAGCTCTGACATTAAGAGGTTTATAAAACGTTTGTGCTGCTAAATTAGATAAAACTGGAGCAACTTGTGGCTTCTCATAAAAAAGAAAAAAAAAATCCTCCTTTTTTTTTAAATACAGTTTGTTCCTTCCTGAAAAAAAAAAAATAAATAAAATCTATTTGTAGAGTTTGCGTCATACTGGAAGTGCTAACTAACTAATTTGGGCTGTAAAACTAGCTAAATTAAGCGAAAAGGCTTGTTTTAAAGAGACAACACGGTTGTAAATGTTTTGTTGGTGGTTTCTTTTAACTGCTTTTAACATTTCTAAGCGATGACAGTAAGACTTAAATGACAAGGAAAGGAACTATTCTCTAATCAGGGCTGGACTTTTCCAAGGCCCTTATTTTAACAGGAGCCAACTGGCCCCCCAATTTTATTTTTAACTAGTTGTTCTCATTTCTTGTCTGGAGAGGACTAACCTCAGCAGTCAGCGTTTTACTAAATATAACAAAGCAAAGGCTTTAAAGAGAGATTTTTTTTTGTAAAAAGAAAAACATTTGGTAAAGCTTCTTCCTTATTATTATTATTTTTTGCTAATTGGTACACTATCTGCTGGGCATAGGCTGCCATTACAATAAATGAATAGGTAACACATTTATTTTTAAAGGGAGCTCAAATATGTGTAACATGGTACAGGAAATTCCTGTGAAATTATAGCCCCTTGCTAGAACGTATAAGGGATGTTCAGTCAGTTGTTTTAGATGTCAACTTAAAATAATTATGTGTTTTTTTGTGGTTCAAAAAAGGAAAAAATGTCCCAGTTGTTATTTTGTCATCTCTTTGATTTTCTAATACAAATGATAATAATAAAGAAGTTCAGCTTTAGAGGATGGAGGTTAAATTTTAACAAACATGTTTGAAGTTGGGCTGTTAAAATAGAAATATTGACTTTATTTTCCAAGTTGTAAAGTTGTTCTCATGCAGTAGGCAGTGAAATTTAGCTGCTTCATAAAATTCCCCCATGTCTTTTTTTTTTTTTTTAAGATTTTAGCAGATTATAAATACATTAGAGATATTTCATATCTCATCACACCTTAATTTAACATTGGTCGAAATTATGAAACATTTTTTTCCTGTTTCACTCTCCTTTTTTTTTTTTTTTTACCAGAACTAGGTGTCAAAGGATGCCTTTAAACTGGAAACAATCCTGCAGAGTTTTTTTGTTTGTTCCTTCAGGCCAGAGAGAAGAAATATGAGGAATGTTTCATCACTTCTTGCTACTGTATCTGACACCTCAGCCTGCAGGAAGCTGCAGATCCACAGAGTAACAGGTATGAGGGATCAGCAGAAAACCCAAGAAAATAACACATTTTAAACTTTTTCGAATTTCAAGCTTTGCTAATCTTCTTTCCAGTGAAAAATAAATTGGAATTTTTAAATACTTGGAGCAAAGCAAACTGACCTTTCCAACAGTTTCCAATATTCAACCTTATGAATCCTTTCTGCTTTAGTCCCTCTGCACAGACTTCCTCTGGTTGTCTGGCCTTTGTGGTTCAGTATCACCATATGTATTTGTACGCTTTCAGACTTAATGGTTTGGTTTAATGACTTTACAAGAATACCTCCCTGGAATTTCCATGACAAAACATACGATCTTCCGCAGTCGGTGTCCAGAAGTTCTGCACCACATTTCAATCTTCACAAAGTATTACATGGATCAAGTATTTTACCTTTCCTCCCAGTGGATGTGAAATAGGTCCATGTGAATAATGACTGCATCAGCTTCCGGAAGCACAAACCGCAAGAACAACATAGACGGTTCTGCCGCTGTTAGACTTAATGGTCCAGCATTTTTTAAACTGTATGTTTTTGTATCATATATCTCTCACATATCCTTTAAAGTTTTTTTTTTTTTTTTTTAAGTCTGTGTTGTAGACTATAGTCCCCTTTTTCTCACAATATAATCACAAAACTAAATATATTTGTAATAACAGACCTACACAGTATATACAGTTCTGGTGAGGTTTAAGCAAAGCAAATGTTGCTGTTTTTTTTTTAAATTAGGTGGAAAAAAGGGAATAAGAAGTGTTTTACGTATTTTAATTCAGCTCCCTGTTATCTGGTGTTAGTGAACTTCCTCAATCTGTGTCTAAAGTGATTTCATTTTAAATCCAGCTGCTTTTTGAAGGTTTTTTTATTTTGTTATGAGCAAATATTAGGAAACAAACAGCAGCATGAAGACCAAAAGACACAACAGACACACTACGGAAAAAGTTGTTAATGAGAAGAAAAATGGAACTAAAACCAGGAAAAAGCTGCAAGTAACACGTTTAAAGCAGCAAAAACAACAACAACAAAAAAAAAAAAAACAAATACTCAGAGCTATGATAAAACAGTTTTTATCAAATCATATTTCTGTGCTGGAATGGTCCTTGTCCTAAAGGCAGTGATATGCACAGATCCTGTCCAACCAACAAGGCTGAATTTGAGGTGTTTTGTAAAGAAAACAGGAAGAAAGTTTACTGAAGGTCCAAAGCATGCAAAGACATTCACTAGAAGGACTGATGATGATATTAAAGTGAAAAGTGTATCTAAAACTATTGACTCACACTTTTTAGATTTTTTTTCTTATTTTGTTCACATATTTGAAATTATTTAATATTCCAGGTCACTAATAAGTTCTGTTTTTTGTTGGCCACTTAAAATCCCAGCAACAGAAACATGATATTCTTACTTCTAAACATGAACTTAAAAGTATATTAATTTTATTAAAAAAAAAAAAAAAAAAAAAAAAAAAACAATCCCAAACTATCTCAATTTAAAGGAATTTTAAGAACTCATTAGATAAGATAAAATGTTTTTTTTTTCTCTTGTAATCCGCCATAGATTCCTGGGTTTTTTTTATGATTGGTTTATGATGCTTCTTCCTTATGAACTCCTATAAACATTGAAAGTGTAGATCTATTTGTTACAGTAGAATGATTTTAAAAAAAAAAGTTTTTAATTCTTTCAAATAACTTGCAGCTTGTTTTATTTAATTTTATTTAATCCCCCCCACTGCCCTTCTCACACACACATGCTCTCAAACTTCCTCTTTACTTCCACCACCCCCCTATGTCTCCTGGGAGCCATGCAGCAGTCTGGTTAGGGGTCTCCAAATGCTAAAACGCAGGAAGTCACAGCTGTGCTCTTCTCTCTTTCAACATGTTTGAGGGTGAGAGTGAATGTTTTTGTCTTTGTAGCAGCATCTGTGTGTGGATTTAGGTCAGGGTGTGTGCTTTAAGAGAGCCCAGGCAAGCATGTGTTTGTGTCTGAGTGGATTCTCCATCCAGCTCATCTGGGTGGTTAGACGCTATTCTCTTTTCCCACTTCTGCAGAGATTTTTTTCTGTAATTAAAGCGAAAGTTATGGGCGAAATAAACTCTCTCTTGGTGTGAGATGTCTGCATGGTTATAGGCTAACAGTGCATCCATTAATATTAGTAAGTTCCTCACCTGCTTCTTTTTTTTCCTTGATTTATTTCTTTGTTACCTCCATCATCACCTGTTGATTTCATTGCCTGACAAATTGATTTTAGTAAATGTGATCAAATGTCCAAATATGCATGGGAGTTTCAATTTCCTATTATTATTACTTATATTACATGATGCAAATTAAAGAAAACAGTCTTGTTTTTGGGACAAAGGTTTGTAATTTAGTTGCAAACAGTGGTTATGATAGGATAAGAACTGTGAGTTTGATTATAACTCTTGTAACACTTGGATTTATAGCATTATTTGAATGTGCTGCATTCTTGTAATGACTGTAATGCGTATTATACTTTATTTTCCAAAAACATGGATGGTAATATCACATTAATGTATAAATACATAAATTAGGTGAAAAAAATGAAAAAGAACAGCTTTTTTACATTAAACTTCAATTAAAGTTAACATAGGTTGGGTTTCATCCTGAAATTTAGTGGGAATGTTTTCCGTCTGGCTCCCAGCTTTTCCTGTTTGCTGTGTGAAATTCAGGAGCTTGAGCGATTTTCTTGTGGAGAGACACATAATCAACATGGATGTGTGTGTACGTGTTGATTTTCATGATTTTTAAGTTGAGCCAGGAGTTATGTATTGATCTTTTGTACGACTGACCCTGTTGATCTTCTAGGAGAGGAATAACATGTTGAGATAATTTGCCAATATTGTGTATTTAGAATTCAAATTCACTAATGAACCTTTTTTATTCGTGTGACAGGTCCTTGTATAGATCTGGCCTTGAATTGGAAATGGTGCAAAAGAGATTGTCAAAACAAACTAAAGGCAAGAGAAAATATCTTGTAATATCCAAGGCTGCCCAAATAAACATAAACATGTTTCCAAATAGGGCAAACCTAGCTGGTCCATTTTGCATTTCAGAGATTTTACCTTGTATCACTGCGAAGGTGGATGTGTTTTACAATTTCACAGTGCATTTCTGCCTGTGCAACTCATGACATTTCTGTCATGAGACAGACAAAGGGTCTACCTCTGTCAGACCTATGCAAGCTCAGTTGCAGAGAAATCCCGGCGGTATGACCATCCCAATGCATTTTCAATGAGACATAAGTGCTGCAACTTCTTAAGATCCAATTTTCTGTTAAATTGGATGCTTAATTGTATCCAACCCAGCAGGCACCACTACCTATATTTGTAAATCACCAGGTGTTGGTACAACCCATCAAGTCCATGCATGCAACAAAAAAGTCACGACACTGGGCCTCATGCAAGAAGCTTTCCTTTGAACAAATTTATTCTTCAATTGTTTGGGTGATTAAGGATAAAATGTTGCATTCATCATTTTTCTCTTATTTCTAATCTTATCTCAGGTACAGACAAATTTACAAGTACTCCAGAGTTCATGAAGGAGTTTACCGCAATCAGTCAGCTGTTATCCAATCCCGATTTTTGACAAAATGACCACATTAGTTGTTAGTTAGAGGCAATTTTCCATTTAATTTCGCTACATTATTAAATAGTATGCAGATCTGCAATTACAAATTAAATTTTTATCAGCTGATGGCAGAACTATGTTTCACTACACCTGCAGCTGGCATGTCGGTATCCAGGAGATATTGGTTTATTTTTTTGTTATTTTGTCAAAAGAAAGAACAGTCGGTGGGTTCTCTGTGAGATCAAGCTACTATTAAAATATCATCTGGAACAGAAACAGATAGAACGTTCAGCAAAACTCCTCTCACAGTCAGACATGCATTCATTTTACTCCTTGGCAGCTCCTTGGCTTTGTTATTACACCAAATGTGGAATTTTTGTGTTTAGGTCTGTCTGAATTCATCAAATTAGAGTTTCGCTGCTAACATTAGCTTTATTCGTTGTGTGGGAGAGATGGACAGTGGAGTTAAAAGGAGATTTAGCAGATTGCTATCATTTTAGTTGACGGTGAACTAATTAACATCATATGTTGCACCTTTTGCCTCCATCAGTAGTTTTCATTGAATGCATTTAGTGCAAATGATTTATTCCCCACTGCTTTGCTTTTACTGGTCTACTCTCAGTCAGATAACAATTAACTCCGATCTGACGAATCCGGTCAAAATATTCCGATCTACATATTTTATATGATGAGTTTTTAGTCAGATCGACTGTTTGTTCTGATGACCTATAATCCTGTATTTGAGCTAATGGCTCTATGCTCGTGTACGATGCAAGACTCCTGTTCTGGAATATAAGCATGTTGATGGCAGATCAAGGTTTGCTGACCAACATTTAGACAAACCTGTAAAATACCGGGAGAATATGGTCTGCTTAGTTGAAACCTAAATAAACTTGATTGATGCCATGTAACATATTGTGTTTAGAGGCCAAAAGGCAGTGAATAATACCCCCAAAACATCACATCAAGAAAATAAATTTGGTGTTGGTTAGTGATTGTTTTTTGGGAGTTCTCTGCAAACTCCCTGACCAAACATGATTAAAAGTCTGAAAGCTCAAATGAGCCGAAACAAAGAAATAGACAAAAAAACAAACAAATCAAAGTTCATAGAAGAGATTCACAGGATATTGAGGACTTGATGGGGATTTGTGATGAAGAATGGACTCAACGTCACACCTGAGAAATGGTTGAGACTAGTTCCTCCTAGCAGGAGCTGCCATCCCAAATGAAGATTTTATTACAAAGTATCAGATTCTTCAAAGATGTTAAATATTTTTGTTTCCTCCATCTTTTTATTTTTTGCACATAAATTAAGTAATGGGCATTAATAGATTTATTTATTTGCTTGTAATTATTCCCTGTTAGCGCCACCTGGTGAGAATTTTATTTCAATTGAACCATTAGAAATACTCTAATAGGGAAAAGTTCAAACAGATCTTACATTCAAAGCTTGGTCTTCATTTTTACTGCGATCTCTGAGAACTCCTTCAAGATGACTATTTAAGTTGTAGCCTAATAAGGCTCATGGATTAAATGCAAAGTCAGTGAAGCAGTAATCATAGTAAACAGCAAATTATAGATAAAAAGCTGTGATGGAAAGCAAAAAGCCATCCCAGCACACATTTTGAAGAAAGTTCTTTTATCAGAGGAGAGAAAGGTTGTGTGCAGAAGAACACCCCACATCAACCTGAGCAGCATCCCCGCCGTGAAACATGATGGCAGCATTGTGCCATTTAGAGGTTTTCCTTAATCTGAGACCAGGAGTTAGTGATAGTTGATGTGAAGATGAATTCAGTTAAATTCAGTAAAGGACATTCATGGAGGAAAATCTTTTAGAGGCTGCATTGGACTTGAGCTTGGGCAGAATCCATCTTCCAACGGCACAATGACTCTTAACTTGCAGCCAATGTTGCAACTTACGTCGGAGAACTTCAGGTCTGAGTCGAATTGAGAAATTTGCAAAAAACTCTTGAAAGATGTTCACAACACATTCAAGATCCAATTCTACACATGCAAAGCTGGTAGAAGCATACCAAAAAGATGCTTTCGTCTTCAGAGTTCCCCACTGCTTTATGGTAACAGAGCTCCCTGCAGTAAAACCCAACTTTTTGGGTTTAATAGGCAAAATGCAATGCCGTCTGGCTTTGTTTTGGTTAGAGATCGACATCAACAAAGAAAACTGCAGAGGAAGACAGAAAGAGACTAGACACTGAGGCAAACGCCTGACGGTCTATGTGTGAAAAAGCAGACAAACCTCCACTTTAATGTACGGAACACAATCTATGATGAGATCTTCTTGGACAGGAGGAGAAAATAAGGGAGAGACGTTTGGATGAAGCGATGCAGATTTAACTGTCCTGATTATCACAGATCTGGATTCTTTTCTCCAAACCTTTACGAAAGCTTACATCTGTCTGGTAGAGTTTTGTTAGATGTGTTTAAAGGTTTAATCTGTCTCCTACTCCATTTTCACTCCTCACTGTGTTTTATCAGTTGCCCCCGATCTTCCTCATCCTGATGTGTGAAAGTGTGGACATATGGAGATGATCACAGCGCCTGTTGCTGATGAGTTTCCTGGGAAACGTCGACCGCTTGACAGGCGAGAGGTAGTGCTGACATGGTGCCTCAGTTCACCGTCTGGATGAGACAGATTGACAAATACATGGGAGAGAGGGTGAGGAGGGGTGGGGGACACGGGAGAGGGGGGAGAGACAGAGATAGGGAAAGAGGGGGAGTTGGGAAGAAAAGAGGAGGAGAAATTAAGGGAAAAAATGACTTTACGCCACAACTGGACTGCCCCCTTTTCTCCCCCCCTCCCACCCCCCTCAACCTCTCTTAACTTTTTTCCTCCCTCCTTCCCATCTCCCTCCTTCTCCTCCTCCTCCTCTGTTTGTGTGTGTTTTAAATGATTTCGGGAGAAGAGGGGGAAAAGCATTTGGAGCTGGGCTGACGGTGCAGGCAGGAGCGTCACATAGACGAACAGGAGCCTGAGAGGCTGCAGACTGGGACTAAAAGAGGACTAAAGAGGCATTGAGGGGGGGTTCTGGATTCTATACAGAGCAGATAGGTGATTGACAGCTGGACAGATAAAGGAGTATTGACTACTTGGAGGGAAGAAGTGTTTCAACAGAGTGCAGGGACAAAGATATATTTATTTATCAGGCAGGGGAAGAGACTTTTTTTAAAGGGGTTTGTTCTTTTTTTGCTTTAATGAAAGAGATGGAAGGAAGCCCATATTGAATAAGGGAATCCTCATCGTTTTCTTGCAATGCTTTTAAGAAACTCTGATCTGAGTTATCCCAGGGAGCCTGCTTTCACGACAGGATACCATTACTGACAACTCCAGAAAAGACAATCTACGCTTTACCTTTTTTTGTTTTTAAAGAGCTTCAGTAGAGGTGCTGGACTGATTGACACTATGTTTTACTATTTAACAGCATCATGGACTGCTTGTCTTCTTACCTTATGCCTGCTGGAGGTATGGACTTCAGCCGGGCCAGCTGTCCAACATTCCCAAAGACAGAAGCAGTCTCGCAGGTCTAGACAGATGTCCACCCTGTCATCCCTGTCATCGCCCAGCAACCTGTCAGAAAGTGCTGAGAGAAAAGTGGAGCGCCTGGGCCAGGCTTTTAAGAAAAACGTCCGCGTGCTGCGTGAGAAAAGCGCCTGTTTGGACCTAGTTTTCCTGGTGGATGAGTCCTCGAGCGTGGGGTCCAACAACTTCCAGAGCGAGCTCAGGTTCATACGCAAGATGCTGTCTGACTTCCCCGTGGCGCCAGAGAACACACGGGTGGCACTGGTGACCTTCTCGTCCAAGAACCAAGTGGTTACGAGGGTGGACCACATCTCTGCGCCCAAATCCCACCAACACAAATGCTCCCTGTTCAACCAGGAGATCCCGGCCATCAACTATAGAGGAGGAGGCACCTACACCAAAGGAGCCTTCCAGAGAGCAGCAGTAAGTCCGACTCCTGGATTAAAATATCACTTTCTGTGCCGTGTCAGCAAATACATTTCTCTCATTTAAACCATGTTTGCTTTCACATAATCCCTTTATGTGCTGTCTGTGTGTGTATGTGTCAGACTGCAGCCTTCTGTGTGTGTGTGCGTGTGTCTACGCATGCAAGGAATGACTGTGGTTTAGAAAGGTTGATGTCAATGAGGCCCTGCATGGCTTTGCTGTTGCAGCTTCCTCTAAATTACACAGCAGCAGACAGAGAGGGGAAGCTGCTTGCTGGGTAATTGTTCAGGGCTTTTTTTAGTGATGATAATACCTGACAGAGCAAGACTACACAGGCAAACAGAGACAGTTGCATGAACAAAAACTGAGCTTAGAATTGGAATCAATTAAGAGTCAAACAATATTGTGCTTCTCACCTCTTGAAACGTATTACGCATTACATTTTGTTTAAGTCAAAAAGCATGTGTGTTCATTGTTTTTAGAAATGTTTGCAAATAAAGTCGAAATGGCGTGGCATGTATTTGTATTTTTATTCCTTTGATCGCCTAATATAGATAATAGGAACTGTTCACTGTCATTCACCTGGGAGTCTTTGGAGTCTCTCTTCCAGCTTTGCACAACTAAAGTCGGACATTTTGCACGGTTCTTTTTTGCAAATATATCTCAACCTCAGACCGGATAAAAAGTGAATCTGAATGACTTTTGAAAGCTTTGCCAAGGATCATTTATTGGATTTATTTCTGGGCTACAACTGGGTCGTTTTACAAAACAAGGATGCTGTGCTTTAAACCACTGTTATTGTGGTTTGGCCATAGGTTTGGGGTTGAGGTTTGGCCTGAATTTGAAGTCATTTGCTGACCCTGTGTAGTTTTTTTCCAAGATTGTCATGTTTTAGCCTCACCTAAATTGGATCAGCGCTCACAATCCAATTTAGTTTAGGGTTATTTATATAGCACCAATCTCAAGGCACTTTTCAGAGACGAGTTCAGTTCAGTTTCTCCCTGCCCCTGCTGAAAGGGAACCCATGCATGATGCTGTCACGGATTATCTCCTGTGAAAATCAAGTGTTTAGTGACGCATACGGTGATAATTTGATAACATTCGCATCATTCTGGTTTTTCCAGAGCAGCTTTTTCCGCATTATATTAATTGGAGAAAACTGAAATCATGTTTTCTTGTGACCTTCTTTCAAAATAGTTTTCCTTCTCAATGAAGGCCAGATGAAGGGGCCTTGTTAGCAACAGTTGTTTTGTCAACAGATTGTCCCCAATAGTAAGTTTGGGTGGATGACACCTTCTTAGAAGTTCAGCCAAACTATCCACGTGTTAGTGATGCATCAAACAGTCCTGGCTGGTCCGAAATCATATATTTGTAGCCAGTAGCTGGTTCCTTTAACCTTTCATGGTGTTAACAGTGAGAATTCTATGGCGTGTAGGAAAGGAAGACCCTAACATTTATCAATTAGAGGATGTTGGAAGCAGCTGATATTAAAATACTATAATCTAACCCTGCATTAAAATTGTTTATAAAGTATCCCTGATCTGTTTGTCGGTTACTTTGGTCATTATGAAGCTGTTTGTTCACTGAGGTAGGCTGCTCCAACTAACCTCTGATGGCTTTACAGAACTGTTGGATTCACTATGAGATTACATTACATGTCATCAGGCTTTGATTAGTAGTTTGTGGCCTCTGTCATACATTAATTGACAAGGATTTTATTTTGGAGCATTAGAGTAAAGGGGCCTGAACAGATTTTGCAATACAACTGTTTTTAAAACAAGGTATTATTCACCCAATGTGTGTTCTAATAAATAATGCTACGTTCACACCGCAAGCAGCAAGAGCAGCAAAAACGCGTGTGCTGCTTCATTTTTGATACTTGTACAAGTTTAGTTCTGACGTGCGGCTGAAGCATCGCTGAAAAAGTGTGTCTGATGCGTGTTGGGCGGAGCTACGGTATCCTTTCTTTGTCTGTAACAATGGCAGCTATATGTGCTGGTGGGTAAAAAAAGTGGGTAAAAAGTAGTTTTAATATGTTTTCCAGTAAGAAAGTCCACCTTCATCTGTGCAGTCAGTTCATCCAGATTACCATCCTGCCTTCAAATATTATTTAGCTGTCGGAGCCGCTCAGACTCAACTCTAGCAGCAGCTGCGTTTGCAGCGAGTCGCGTGCGTCAGATGCTCAAACACTCACAACGCGCTGCACCTGCTGCTCAAAATGAGCTGCGGGACCTTTTACTGCACCTTGATGCGTGTCAACCATTGACTTTGCATGTTAACGAGCTGCTCCTGCTGCCTTTAAAGGAATAGTACACCCAAAACATGATTAGCCTTCATTTTCTACTCACCCCCATGCTGAACAACACTCTGGAGTACTTTTTTGATATCTCAAATGCATCTGGAGATCTGGGAGGCTTCTTGCTGTCTGCTGACATTCAAGTAATGGAGGTCTATGGCGCCTGAGGCAGAAAGGTCCATAAAAGTCCACAAAAAACGTGTCAATATTCCTCCATACTGCTCGTCCAATGTATTCCAAGTGTCCTGAGTGGGTAGCATCCATAATTTACTTGAAACGAAGTCATTTAGAATGTTTTTAGAGCATAAACACTAGTGTATAGGATTTCCTGAAAGCGCGCGCCTGCGCGTTCACAACGCTACGGAAGCCGGCAGACCAAACCAGATGAAAGTGCGCATTCAGCGTCTGCTCTGCCGATAATGCAAGCGTAGAAGAAGAAATGTGCTGTTTACCTGTGCAAAGAAAGAAACAACGAAAGAAAAATGTCTGAGGACTTCAGTGTTGAGGAAGAGCATGAGTTCTTTGCCGAGCTGATTGCGCACTTTCATCTGGTTTGCTCTGCCGCGGTTTCCGTAGCGTCATGAACTCGCAGGCGCGCGCTTTCAGGAAATCCTATACACTACTGTTCATGCTCTAAAAACATTATAAATGACTTAGTTTCGAGTAAATTATGGAAGCTACCCACTCAGGACACTTGGAATACATTGGACGAGCAGTATGGAGGAATATTGACACGTTTTTTGTGGACTTTTATGGACCTTTCTGTCTCGGGCGCCATAGACCTCCATTATTTGAATGTCAGCAGACAGCAAGAAGCCTCCCAGATCTCCAGATGCATTTGAGATATCAAAAAAGTACTCCAGAGTGTTGTTCAGCATGGGGGTGAGTAGAAAATGAAGGCTAATCATGTTTTGGGTGTACTATTCCTTTAATGCCTTTGCTGCTTGCGGTCTGAACGTAGCAAAAAGGGAGGATTATACTTCTGCAT